>JAOTON010001309.1:0-373166 GCA_034440635.1 Lepas anatifera | reverse complement strand
GCCATATTCCCGCATAACCACGGCATTTTCCAATCAGTCCCCAGCATGACAAATATTTGACCTTTAATGACGTCGTTCGACCTTGAAGATATTGACCCAGGTCAATGAAAATTGGAGATGATGTAGATCACCAGTTAGCGCCCACCCACCTCACAAATTACGTTTTTGTACACTTCTTAGTTTCCGAGATCTCAGGGGGCCTACCAGGCCCCTCTCCAGTGCGCGTTAGTGCCAGACCCTTCTTCAGTGCGGGTGTTAACTGTTTCTTGTGAATTGTATTTCTGCCATAGGCAAGTCATTGAAGTCGACATTCAGTTGTCTGTATTAAACGTTTAGCGTAGCGGACATTTTGTTTTGTCCATAACTAGTCTGGTGGACAGCTACATTCACTTTGCGGCTACTGTGAATAAACTGTCTCGGCTCCATCGACTCCATCAGCGTGTCGGCCTCAGTAAAACACTCCGGTCCGTCTTTTGGTGCATTAAAGTGTCATTCACGAAGCGTTAGACAATAACAGCGCACTGAATCGATGTAGAAGCACGTCCACTAGCTACTAGCACTGACTGCCCCAAAGACGGTCAAATAAACCGCCTGAAACTTTACAAACTTGTGATCAATGGAATCCGATGTTTTGACACTACACATGTGGCGACCCACGCTCGGCCGGGATATTTCAGCCCTCCAACAGCCAGCGCAGGTACCGGATGTGACGTCACACCTCGTAGCATATAACCTGGGAAAATTAAATGATTAAATGTCCAAATTTTCGCAAAAAGAGACCCAGCAGTGAAGACAAAATGCTTATTTATCGCATTTTGGATAAATTTGATCATTGTATATGCTCACAAATTCGTAAGCCGGCAGTGCCATTAGCAGTAGCTTGACACACGGCCCATAGGCGAAGGAATTCCTCCACGTCCATGTAAGTCACTCGGGCGTGAAGGAATCCCTCTTAAACGTACCTTAAAGTTAAAGGAATCTTGATTTCAGCCCACATGTCAAACTGCAGGGCGAGTGACGAGTGTGTGAATGCTACCAGGTGAGCGAGACCAACAACCGGGCGATCGGACGGCTACAGAGGAGTCGCTGAGTCGAGATCAGCGAGGGAGGCAGCACTGCGGTGGTGGAGGAGCCTCCGCGCCTGCTGGAGCTCATGCCCTGGAACACCAACGACTTCTACCGCTACGACGGCTCCCTGACCACGCCCAGCTGCAACGAGGTCGTCACCTGGACCATCTTCCTGGAGACGGTCAAGGCTACAGAGAAGGAGGCGAGTGTGTGAAACAGAGTGCAGACAAGGGTTCAGAAAATTTATCCTGTTTTACAAGGAATCATTTAACATTGTAAGGCATTCCAATAGGTTGAATGCGTGCTCGTCGTGTTAGAAGTGTTTCACTGTTGAACGTTATCGATATTGTCCTAATGATGGCAGCACAATACTTTATCGTGCAGTCCCGTGCTTCGCCCTCTGATTATTTTCAGCATGTTTCAGTTGAACCTGTTCAGGAGCCTGAAGCGGGAGATCGGCCCATCGGGCCCAACTACCGCACCACCCAGGACCGGTACGGACGCCATATCTACCTGAGCTACCCGGAGACGGAGGAGGACTTCAGCGACGACCTGGGGGCCGACCAAAGCAGCCAGGTCGCACCAGAAAGGCGATGCCGCCGCCGTCGCCGGCAGCCTGGCCACCGTCCTGCTGCTGTGCGCTGCTGCGATCTCAAGCTAGGCCGTTTTGTGATAGTGATGTGTTGTGTAGGCAATAGTGCAGTTAGCTGCTTCAGGTGTTGCTGAAAGCTATGTTTGGCGTCTGTATGTACAATATTCAGGTTTGAGATTCGGGATGGATCCGTTTGCAGTAACTTGTTTTCGGTTCTCGTTTCTGGATTAGAAATACTGTAGGCAAAGTTAGCTGAGGCTTTTCCACACAGTTTCAACCCGAATTGTATGTATGTATGTACCTGTGCACGTATCCATTTACAAGCTACGCCAGTTTCATTGCAATAATATCTTTCACTGGACCCAGGCCAATTTCCATTTGGAGGCTCGTAAGGTCTTGACGTGCTTCATTCCCATAAGTCATCAGTTGATCTGCCAAATGTTTTGGTCAAGTTTGCTCTGGCTATGTATGTTAGGGTCGTCCTGCCTATGTATGTTAGGGTCGTCCTGCCTATGTATGTATGTCAGGGTCGTCCTGCCTAGGTATGTTAGGGTCGTCCTGCCTATGTATGCTTATCTATTAAGTAATATCGAGCTTCTTATGCATAGGTGCTATATGCGGCTGTCTTTGCGATGTGATACCTTAATGCGGAGACTACTAGGTAAGCGATGGAGTGGGGTAACATATTCAGTGCGAGACCGCAAACGTTTGCGATATTTTTCCATTTCTGCCCTAGCCTGACTGGCAATAAGTAGTATAATTAATTTTAAAAAATCGTGGGATTAGTACCCGGGTCAAACACGTCCAAAGTCAGCAGTAAGTAAAATTGACCTCTTTTTCTTAGATAGGTCGGAATATAGCTAGAGACTTGGTGCTCCATAATTCATAGTGCCTTACAATTTCATACGGATCGCTGAAGCACATATGGAAGGAATTGTTTATGGCCGATTTAGTAGCAGCTATTCAAGGCTTTTCAGTACCATCTCCAGTACCATCAGAACAGCCTTTCTTCATCTATCTCCATAGAAAGTGATACAAGGTCCAACTGAAATTTGTACACCGATCAACATAGAGTAATCAAAGGGATGTAGATGGTGAGCATTCAATGTAAAAAAATAAGTTGCTGTTTGTCACTTTTTTAATGTGATATCTCAATGTTCATGCTTTGACTGTAAACAAATTTCATTTCAACTACAAGTCAGCTTTCAGATGGTGAACAATTCCATCGTAGTAGGTGTTATTTGCAAGGCTTCACCTTTGCAATTTGGAAGTGCCCACAATTGAGGCGAATTAATTATGTTACCTTCCCTTCCACGGTGCATGATGTAATAGGACAATGTTTGCAAAAACAATACTTGAGGGAAAACAAATAGCCAAGAGACTTACTGGATAAGAAATGTATTCAGTGTGGTGTATTAGTGGTTGTGTGTGTCATGCTCATATTGCTGGTGAAAAACATCAAGTGCGAAGTATTTTTCCTTTACGTTTCCTCTCACTTAGCTTACTCACTAAGACCGAGCGAATTTTCATGTTGTATGTTTCAAGTATGAACAAAGACACATGGTGACAGGGACACTTTGATGTTTAATTTGTTTCCACCTGATACCTTGTGTACTGTGAAATAGAGGTACGCAGTACTTGTCTCATCTTTGTTGGCTCCAGCTACTGTTCGGACCCGGAGTACCTATCTCCTGAGAGGCATCCTTTTCAATGAAACCCATTTTGAAACGTACATGTTGCAGAGGACATGAAAAGTGTGTCATAAAGGGAATGTGGGACCTTTATAATGTTATTTTAACTGAGATAGTCAAGTTGAAGAGCATGCCGGAAAATCCGGTACTCAACATATCATTTGTCTTGAAACTCAAAATTTCCGCAGAGAAAAGCTAAAAACCTACCGAAATGTACTCAAAATGTACCCCAGCAGCCGGCCACAGTTCTCAGCTGTTGGCGTGACGACATGCTGACATCACAGTGATTAGTCAGCCAATTGAAGCTCTTAAAGCCTATTGAATATGGTACTTGTTGCCAGATCATGACGTCATCCATGGCGGAGGCTTATTTCTTACCCTAGATGAGCATTTCAAAAATCAAAATATTGAGTTTATCGTTTATTTTCTCAGAGAAATCATGGACGTTTTCATGATTTTCAGCTAAAAATACCCCTATTTACACTAAATTCCGGGATTCGCCCAAGGTGCCACCTTCCCTTTAAAGGGAAGGCTGCACCTTCATAACGTGATTTTAACTGATATAGCCAAGTTGTAAAGAAAGTCGGAAAACCCGGTACTCAATATATCATTTGTCTTGGAACTGCAGATTTCCGTAGAAAAAGCTAAAACCTACCTGCTATGTACCCCTCATGTACCCCTAGCAGCAGGCCACAGTTGTCATGCCTGTTGGTGTGACGACATATGCTGACGTCACGATGAGCATCAGCCAATCGAAGCCCTTGAAGCTTTTCGAATATGGTAGTGGTTGCCAGATCATGACATCATCCACAGGCAGATATTTATTTATTTTCCTAGAGGAGTATTTTAAAAATAAAAATATTGAGCTTATTGTACATTTTTTCAGAGAAATCATGAGTGGCTTCATTATTTTCGACTAAAAGTACGCCTAATTACACTAAATCCAGGATTCGACCAAGGTGCCACATTCCCTTTAAGTAAGGTAGGCACGGCAATAAACAATGACACCACTGCACGTGACTTAAACAGCCACACCCCTCCCCGACCAGGGGCGTAGCTAAGGGGGCGGCAGGGACAGCCGCCCCTCCCCTGAGGGCCCGAAGGACCCCCTGAGGACATAATTTTGTAACAAGTAGGGTCCCTTTACCCATCAGGGCCCTTTTGGTGCTGTCGCAGGGGCCCTTTTCGAGGCACCGCCCCCCCTTGAGCGAAATCCTGGCTACACCTCTGTCCCCAACCATGTGTAATTTTTCGGAAACACGGTTCTCATTTGCCAAATCTATGGACTATAACTTAACATGATAGCTGTTCTACAACCCGCATAAGTTTTGGACCCCGAGATGAAATCCAGACTAAATTTAATAACAGGAGAGATGGAAAAAACATATAAAGGACAGACCAAATTGGGAAACTGGCATGGCCTCGACATAGAAATATATGTCGGAGTTGTTTCGATATACATTCGGGTTTGAGGTTATGGCGAATGCGTTAACATAATCGTGATGTTCATTATCTAATTTTTCCTAAAAAGGAATCACTTTCAGCAGAGTTGGCCTACGTTACGCTACGAAGGGCTTACTCACCGTAGCCGTAGCTTGGCAAATATGACCGATCGTACCGAGCGCTATGCGAAACGTTCTACGCCAGCTGTTTGGGTTCATCGCAACGTACTACAAAAATACATACCGTGATATTTTTTTCGTAACCAGGCTTGTCAAATGCCAATGCTGGTATGGTATGGAATTGGAACGCTCGAAATTGTTAAAGGAAATGTGGCACCTTTGTAACCTGATTTTAACTGAGATAGCCAAGTTATAAAGCATACCGGAAAACCCAGTACTCCATATATCATTTGTCTTGAAACTCAAAATTTCTTCAGAGAAAAGCTAAAAACTACCTGAAATGTGCCCTTCATGTACCTCAAGCAGCAGGCCACAGTTGTCAGCCATGTTGGTGTGACGACATATGCTGATGTCACGGTGAGTATCAGTCAATTGAAGCTCTTGAAGTCTATGAAATATGGGTGGTTGCCAGATCATGACATCATCCGCTGGCAGATAATTATTTTTTCCTATAGGCGCATTTAAAAAATCAAGATATTGAGCCTATTGCAAATTTTTCAGAGAAACCATGGAAGATTCCATGATTTTCGGCTAAAAGTACCCATAATTACACTAAATTTCAGGATTCGACCAGGGTGCCACAATCCCTTTAACACGTGCATTGACGGGGGGCGGGTACCCAGCCCCCCCGGGTTTTTCGGAGACAGCAGTAAAACGGCGGCGCGTAGCGCCGCTGTACTTGGCATACCTTTTCCCTCATCATTTTACAACTTTTGTGAAAATTTTAAGGTTAGGTCATCTCAGGTCAGGTCACGAGTACAGGTCAAGTGACCTGACCTCAAAAAAATTTTAAGATAGCATAAGTCGGAGCAGGGGTGAACTTATCCGATTGAAACTCATATCACATAATAGGCCCACCAAGTTCTCTAAAATATGTTCCGGTATTTTTGATATCGATGACCTAAGGTCAGGTACAAGGCATGACCTCTCCATTGTAAATACATGGGGAAAATGGTTTTTCCTGTATAACTCGGTAACGGATAGTGATAGAGCGTTTATTTTAGCTGCATTAGACTTGCCTGGGCTTTGCAGTTCTGATGATATGCATTTTATATAATTTGACCCTGAACTGACCTCAGGTCAGGTTAAATCCTTAATTTGACCTAGCAAGGTCAAATTATATCATTCGATTCGGCTTGCTGCGAGGATTCATATAGTTCAAGTCGTTTTGCCCTATCTTTACTTGTTCAGATGTAATGACCGAAAAACTTAATTTACATGTTATCCCTATTATGGCATGTTTTGACCTCCGTGACCTTAAATGTGACCTGAGAAAAAAATGGTTCAAATATTTTCGATGGAGAAGTGGATGGGCTACCCGACGCCGTTTACCGTTTTTCGCTACCTACCGTGGTTCTCGAGATCTTAGAGGGGGCGGGTACCCGCCTCCCCCTCGTCAAAGCGAAGGTGGCTCAGACCCCCGCCAATGCGCGTGTTAACAAGCAGATTTCCTTTCTCAGATAGCAGATGTTTTACGTTCATAAAAATGTCACCACAAATTTTGATGAGTAAAGTCGAAAAACTATGCCAGGTATGTACATCACCGGTATTCACAACTTAGCGCACTTTGCTTATGATGATCTATAAGAATCACATCCTGGAAAGCGCGTTTTCGTTCCTTTCCAGAGCGTTTCTGAACTTATGCACCGTAAAATACCGAAGTGTCCACTCGTTGCCAGTGGCACAGCGGTGGCGGTGGCAGCCAGAAGACGGTAGCACACTAACGCACCGCGTTTACCAGAAGGTTCGCAATGGCCATGTACGTTTTATTTGAGAAATGCAATGTACTCAAAAACGTGTTCCTCACTATTGTCAAATAGTCATTTAATGTTATAAAATCAAAACCCTTCGACCCCCGACAATTTCTCTTGCTCTTTTCAGCAGCCCAAATTTATCCTCCCGTGCCATCAACACTGACCACGGTGTAAAATCTCACCCAGACGCATTCGATTGGACAATGGATGTCCCTATACTTGTTCCCCAGTCAAACAGCATACATCTATAAATCACCGCCAACCGCATCACCTCGTGTGGTATTATCATTCGCCTCACTGCACCGTCCCACAGATGCTTTAGCTCCATGCCGGCACCCTGCGACTATGACCTCTCTCACCTCTGTGCCCCGCGGACACGCAGTGCCTGCTGAATCCCAGACGCTGATTGGTGGAGGCGCGTTCACGTGCTTTGTAAAAAAATTCAGTGGAAAAAATACCATGAAAATGATAGTGTCTTGAGATATGTACGTGATCATTTATTTACGAGGTCATCTTCAGGAATTCCTTGCCATTATTTGTCTCCATCGGCTCGATTATCTTCTCCACTATTAAAGGCTGCTCCCCAGCGCGGGTGAAACAGCTGTCAAGCTCGTTCAAGAAGAATATGGACGTAGGCATAGGAATGGTAGTTAGGCATAGGCATAGGCATAGGCCTGCAGTTGGTGAATAATTCCACACCAAATGGGTAATAATTCACGCTGGATTTTATTCCTACGCTGCTTTCATGTCAATGTCGCCGCTCTTTATGAAACAAGATTCTGGATACATCATAACTTTGCAGATGATTGTGGTGCAAAACGCATCGCATTTCTACACATTTTATGAAGCGGGGCCCTAGACAGCAATACCAAGGTACGGTCGGGAAATATATCCAGTCAGGAGCCGCCCTGAAATTACCTAACAGTTATAATAATGTTTTTTTAACTTTTCACGCACCAACTGCCAGGGTTATATGGCGTCAGTAACTTTTCCTGTTGAAAGGGTTTAGCGGGAGCCAGTTTGCTCCTCGTTCAGGGAAGCCACCGGGCCTTGAACCCGGGTCGGCTGAGTGGAAGCCAGCTGCGCTGACCACTCTTCTACCGCCAATCGAAAAGTAGCGGAGAAGCTGGGAGCAAACTCAAATAATTCAGAAGAGTTGCCACTACCGACATCTTGTTAAGGGGCTCAACGCCTCCCACCCCTTCCAGTAAAATTTGGATATGGAGATTGAGAGAAAATGTTTTTCCCCACCAGAAAAACAACAGGAGATTGAAGATACGTGTTTGTTGTGTGATTCTGTTTTCATATCCGTCTTAAAATGTAACGGCTGATTTTGGGTATAGTGTACCTACAGATCAGCGGTATTTTTGGTTGAAATTTATAAAAAAACAATTGCAAATCATTTTTGGGCAGTGATTCAGCAACGCTTTATATGGAAAAGCAGCGGTAGCAAGGCAGAGTATAGGGATTTCGCGGTTTCGCCAAAAAGTAGCGCTGTCAGAGTTTTAAGGGTTTCAACTAGCCAGATTAGAAGCGGTAGAGGCCTAACAATTTTGGTAGCGGTGCCTGCACCGATGAGTGATTTATGGAGAGCCCCTAAGAAAGCGCGTGGTGCATTTTTTTAGTGTTGAATGGTGAAAATGGTCAAAATTTCAGCCACGGTCCAAAAGCTTGCCAGCGTTCTAGGGTGCTTCATCCTACCGAGGTTTTATGGTGTGACCTAACACTTTAGGTGAGCGGCGCCCTTGTTCTGGAACTATGAAACGCAACAACCACCACCCCTCCCTCCCCACCACAATAGTACGCAATAACCGAAGGATAAGTAGTAGGCAGATAGGTAATGAAATTAAAACATATTACACACACACACACACACACACACACACACACACATATATATATATATATATATATATATATATTAATTGTTTGGGCTTATCGACGCACCAACTGCCAGGGTCATATGGCGTCGCCAACTCTTTCCCTGTTGGAAGGGTTTCTAGGGAGCCAGCTTGCTCTTGTTCAGGGAAGCCGCCGGGCCTTGAACTCGGGTCGGCTGCGTCGGAGCCAGCTACGCTGACCACTCCACTACCGCGCCCCTATATATATATATATATATATATATATATATATATATATATATATATATATATATATATATATATATATATATATATATACATATATTTGGGAGCCGAGTGGCCTAGTGGGGATGAGGTGGCTTAGTGGATAGCACCCTTGTCTTCTAAGCCACCGGTCCCGGGTTCAAGTCCCGGCGGAGCCTCTGAATAAGTCGATCTGATCCCCAAAATCCCTTCCAACAGGGTGAGAGTTGGCGACGCCGTATGACCCTGGCAGTTGGTGCGTCGTTAAACCCCAACAATTATTATTATTATCGAGTGGCCTAGTGGCTTATTTGGGGGCCGGGTGGCCGAATGGCTTAGTTGCCAGTCTTCAAATCGAATAACATGGATTAACATGGGTTCAATCCCAACGGCGTTAAACCGCCTTCCGTGTCCGATCTAATAATAATTGTTGGGGTTTGACGACGCACCAATTGCTAAGGCCTTACGGCATCGCCAACTCTCACCCTGTTGGAATGGACTTTGGGGATCATATCAATTTATTCAGAGGCTCCGCCGGGACTTGAACCCGGGACCAGTGGCTTAGAAGACAAGGGTGCTATCCACTAAGCTACCTCATCCCCCGTGTCCGTTCTGACCCGGTGGAGAGTATCCTTAAACACCCCCGCCAATACTCCCTGTAACTGGACAAATGTGCCTGCTTGGGAGTGGCCCTAATAAAATAAAATAGATAGATAAAAATAAAATATATGTAATCTACGGAAGGCTAGTGTCCGGGGCTTACCTGGCTCTGATAATATTTCACAAGTATACCAGTTGATCTCACAATTACTCTAATATTTTTGTAGGATGATATTCATTGAGCTATTTTCTCGATGGTCAGCCCCGCTGGCATGTACCACAGCCTCTGATAGTAATGTCTGGGCACTGATATCGACTGGCGTTATCGTGTGTGATTATGGTTACGTACAACAGGGGGCGGAACCAGCCAGTCGGCTTAGAAGAGGGGGCCACATATGTACATTTCGGTGAGAAGAAAATGACACCTGGCGAATTTTCCCTCTATACAGAGATATTTTCCACCTTTGAGAAGCAACTTCCTAACGGAAAAACACGTTTCAAATTTTAACACGCGCATTGACGGGGGGGGTACCGCCCCCTCGGGTTTTTCGGAGATAGCAGAAAACGGCGGCGCGCAGCGCCGCGTACTTGGTATACCTTTTCCCTCATCATTTTTGCAACTTATATGAAAAATTTTAAGGATAGGTCATCTCAGGTCAGGTCACCAGTACAGGTCAAGTGACCCGACCTCAAAAAGTTTAAGATAGCATAAGTCGGAGTAGGGTGAACTTATCCTATTGAAACTCATATCACATAATGGGCTCACCGAGTTCTCTAAAATATGTTCCGGCATTTTTGATATCGATGACCTAAGGTCAGGTACGAAGCATGACCTCTCCATTGGTAATACATGGGAAATATGGTTTTACTGAATAACTCAGTAACAGATGGTGATAGAGCGTTTATTTTAGCTTCATTAGACTCGCCTTGGCTTTGCGGTTCTAATGATATGCATATTATATAATTTGACCCTGACCTGACCTCAGGTCAGGTCAAATCTTTGATTTGACCTAGCAAGGTCAAATCATATATCATTCGATTCGGCTTGCTGCGAGGATTCATAAATTTCAAGTTGTTTTGCTCTATCTTTACTTGTTCAGATTTAATGGCCGAAAAACTTAATTTACATGTTATCCCTATGACGGCATGTGACGGCATGTTTTTGACCTCTGGTGACCTTAAATGTGACCTGACAAAAAAATGGTTCAAATATTTTCGATGGAGAAGCGGATGGGCTACCCAACGCCGTTTACCGTTTTCTACCTACCGTGGTTGTCGAGATCTTAGGGGGCGGGTACCCGCCCCCTCGTCAATCCGAAGGTGGCTCAGACCCCCGTCAATGCGCGTGGTAATGGCGGACAAATTTTCCCTAAATGATAAACTGTGAAACACTAGTTTCCTTTTGGGGAGTTGGACCACTTATATTTCAGTTGGGCTGGGCGGATAAGGTCCCTAGATTAGCGCCGGATGTACAATTACCCTGAGTCAGTTACAATGATAGGAGTGCCACGTGGCGCAGTGTCAAGGCCAGAGAGGAGAAGCACAGACCTCTTCACATTTTATGGTGGAACATAAGCGGATTCAAGCGAGGGGGGGTGAGGCATTCACCGCTCGATCTAGCCTCAGTGCCCCCTGAAAGGTTGATGGCGCCCCTGAAATGTAGTTTCCTCCTCTCTGTAGGATTAGAATATCGGCGCCCCTGCAATAGGATTTAGCGCCCACCTGATAGGTTTTGTTACCCAAAATTGGTGCCTCCGGCCATAAGCGTCGCCCCCCGGAAAAAGTGGGGTGGCCAGCCAAACTTCAAACTGACGATGACAAGAAATTTCCACGTTAGGACCAAATACTGTTCGAATTTGGGCTCCTCGCTGCCTTCGGCAGCGGCCTGTTATAAGATTGTCCGGTTTTCTCCCATTTTGACTGAAATCAGAAAATTTTTGGCAAAAAAGTGAGGGGCCAGGCCCCCCTGCCCCCCCCGGTGGCGACGCCCCTGCCTCCGGCCATGTGGCTCCCACCTCCGATCGGAAATCCTGGCTCCACATATGTAATGGACTAGATATGATGAACTTGTCCATCTTCGCGCTAGTTTATCAAATGAAGCATGTGTAATGCGATGACTAATTTCACTCCGGACTGACATGGCAGCCGTAGCTGCATCCTTCGACAACAGGCAAGGGGTTTTTCTTGGCCGTCCCAAAAATTCAGCGTATGATAAATCCCAAAACTAAGACTAAAGGAAGGCTGAGAGACGACATCATAATTGCTGTACACTCATGAGGGAATGAAGAAATAACCACTTAGTACGGTGTACGGTGACATAATAACCACAAGTACGGTGGCGCTTCGCGCCGCCGTTTTTTCCTGCCGCCAGAAAACCCGACGGGTTGTTCAAACACCCCCCCTGGGCGAGGGTTAAGCTGAGTTTTTGGCTCTATGAGTTCTCAAAGGTCGTGTGAGGTAACAGGAGCATACAGTAGATATTTTGCCAATAACTTTTCACAGAATTCAGATAAAGCATCTATTTTGTTTGCATTGTGCTTATATTGTCACGGGGAGTCGAATGATATGCAACATGACCATACCAGGTCACCCTGTGACCCTGCCCTAGCTCGGTATCAGGTGATTTTCACCATTTGACCTAGCAAGGCTATATTATACATCATTCGATTCGCCACTATGGGAGGAATCCAAAGATGCATAAATGTTTGCTCTACCTCCGCTAAGTAAAAATCTAAAGCGGAACCGTAGATTCCCCTGTTGTAAGTTTATGGAACCTTCCTTGACCTATGCTGACGTTGATATTGACCTGACATAGAAATGGTTCGTATAATTTCTCTTTGTCTTTTCAAGAGCTTACGAAGGCCGTATAATTTCCGTTTAGCTTTCCTGGGAAATGTCATACGGAGGGGGAGGGGCAAAATACGCCCCCCCTCGGGGCGCGTTATGCCAGAGACCCTAGCGGGGGCGAGTGTTAAGCTGCTGGACTGTTTCTGTATTTGTCCAAGGTTCTAAGACGAAAAAAATGACAGAGTTGACATGAACTCGGGCAATCGATAAATTTGAGACGCATAATGACTTCAGGCCGAATGATTTTCGATCGTGAAGCCAGCGTGAAGCATAACGTCTCCACTTTAGATATATTAAGCCATAGTTACTTGATCTAAACACATGCCAGAGTTCAGTGGCTTCAACACAGTATTGCAAAAGAGTAAAAGTTTGCAGCTTTGCCAATTATAAAGCACTGTAGGCTGCAGTTTAATACTGTCTCCAGGAAACCTGAGCGGGAAAATCAAACCTCCTCGGACGAATCCATGCTCATAAATCCCATCTAAATCCTATATGGTGTTGGCTTTCTTTGACATTTTAGCAACATACCCAGTCGCTTTTACATTGATTTTTATCAAGTTAGGGCTAAAACCAGACACTCAGCTTGGTGGCTGGGTGATCATAGGTGCGTGCATACCGACGCGGGCGTGCAGTTTTTTAAGGGGCCTTCTAGAAAATTCTGAGTGCACAGATCCGCTAGGGATGCGGATTCCAAAGCGGATGTGTAAAAAACATTCTGTTGAAACTTGGCAGCTCTGGTGCATTGACCTAACACTGTGCACGAACAATGTCGCCAGGAAAATATTTCCACAAGTTTTAAGAGAAACATAGTATTCCACTTGGAATATCCGCGTTAACCTTTTTCATGACATCGAGAAAAAAATGAATATAAGGTATGGATTCGAGTGATTATTTCTTGCGGTAAGTGGCGTACAGAAACTGACAGCACAACTTATCTAGCTATTAAAAGTCCTGCCTTAGCAGAATTCTGCATTGAACTGTCATTGTTGCTGTTATACTCCTCTAGGTCTGAGGATGACTCTAGTGGTGTTCTCAGAAGATGAAAGAGTTTGTCCAATGCGTCACGCTTTTTTGCAAGTTCAGGAATCAAAGTATTCGAAATAGCGAAACCCCATGAGAATATCTTAGCTTAAAGGGTAATTTTTTTGACCCATGCAGTTTTTATAATCCTGCAACTCCATACATACAGCTCCAATCAACATGCAACTCATATTAACTCTCCTACAGTTGTAAAACATTTGAGGTATCTGAAGACAGGCTTCTGTGGTGATTTGCTAAAAGCTAGCACAAAATTGCGTTGGGGCTGTGCTTTACGTGATCTCAGTGTGTTGAGGCCTTTTTGTGTATGTGTATTTGACCTTTCAAGATCACCAGCGTATCCAAGACAAAATTACATTCTATGAGAGTTCAGGTTAAGTGCAGTGCGGGTTTTAAGGGGTTTCACGCGTGCCTCTTTATGTTTTAGCAGGTTTGTTATGTACATTTTATTTAGTTAGGATCATGTATCGTGAAAATAATCATTCTGTGCATTGTATTCGTCGACATTTCTATCTCATTTGACTTGATCTGTCATTTGGCCCTGTATACATGCTGCTCATAAGTCCTCAATAAACAATAAATAATAAACACCGTTTATTGTGTCTTTTTAAATTCGTAAATCCCAGTTGGCTAGAAGCGGGAGCAGATCGATCCTCACTCGGTAGGGAGACAACGTAAAATACCTCCGGTAGGGCGAATGTCATTTGCATAAAGTCAAACTGCGTTTTAGTATAAACAAGTAAACGTGGATAAATGCCCACATTTTTACCTCACAGACACTGCGTGCCTGTGCGTGCCTGTTAGTGCCTGTGAGTGCCTGTGAGGTACCACTGCGTGCCTGTGAAGTCCCTCCCTGCATATCTACGAAAGATCACTTTGATTGACCCGGCCCGGCACGGCCCAACCCGTCAGTTTTGCTCATGAAATTTGATATTTTTGTGAATAGGTATCGCACAAGAATGCAACTTGCAAGCATGTGTTGCGACATCAATGCAATTACCTTTATTACATTTTTCCAGCAAAACTGTAACAGCGTGCTCGCTTCCAACACTCTTGGTCCGGGTTCAAATTCCGGGCGGGTATTTTTACACATAGGCAGATCCAGGAATATCGGTCGGGAGAGGGGCACCATCCGTACCAGGACAGTACCACTTTTGGACGGCAAAACGTATCTGGTGGGCGCCAAATTCTATCGTGGGGCGCCTTCAGTCTCATCCTGGGGAAAAGAAGGAGAAGGAAGTGCGATTTCAGGGGTCGCCATCAGCCTTTCGGGGGCGACTTAACCATTTCTGGACCCCTGAGGGTCAATCGAGGGAGGCAAGTGCCCTCATGACCCCTGGATCCGCCTATGATTCTGCGTAAGTTTTTTTCTGAGCCCATTCTGAGCTCCGAACAGAGTGAGAATTGGCGACGCCATATGAAATCAGCAGTCAGTACTTATTGAAATCCCAAGTAGCGGTGAAACAGCACTCAAAACCTACATACAGGGGTTAGGTATGCGTTTCTTCGAAGCGTCGCAAGACCCTCCAAATAAGTATTTCGGAAAGTGTCAAGACTGGAAAACAAAATATTCGGAGCCAGAATACGAGCTTTGGAAAAAATTCAAATAGTTGTTCGCCTGCAGTTAATGGCGATCAAATTGAAAGATTAGTCAAGGCAGAAAGTCCAAAAAGGAAATAGGAAAGGAAAGGATGTAGAGTTCTATCCCATCAGTTTCCTGTGGAGTTTTGCTATCGAGTTCCAGGTAAGTTGTTTGTAAGGAATGAGTTTTGCATTCGAGAGTCATTTTCCTAGCCTTTATAGAATTGCTGAATTTTTTGGATAAACACAAGGCAAAAATATGACAGAACAAGTAAACTCTGTACTTCGCTAAAATTGGGTATACCCTTGAAGAGTTCAAACAAGTATGGCGAAAGTGGACCAGCTTACAAAGTCACCTTTCATAATAACAGAACAATAAAACGTGTATAAAAAACAGCACGGTCCCTCAGTTTCTCGCTAAAAGCAGCCGTTAAAAAAACTATCCCAAATCGGGTTTAGGGTGAACTTCCCCACTCCCTGGTTAAGGGATGGCCTACTCGTTTTAATTTCGATCGACTCTCGGACTAACCTCTTAACACCCGCACGGAGGGGTCGGCACTAACGCAGGAGGGGCTGGTAAGCCCCTAAGATCTCGGAAACTAAGAGGGTTAGAAAAACGCCACTTGGTAGGTGAGTGGGGCTGTGGTGATCTACATGATGACCAATTTTCATTGACCTAGGTCAATATCTTCAAGGTCAAACAAGGTCGTAAAGGTCAAATATTGGCCATGCTGGGATCGATTGGTAAATGCTGTGATTATGCAGGAAAATGGCGGGAATAAGCTAAAGGCGGACAAGGTTCATAGAGAAGAGGTCTCAAAGAGGCTTCCCACAACTTTGGGTCAAGGTCATTCAAGGTCATTGACCTTTAAGGTCACCATATGGTATACTACTTATTATTTACACTTTGACTAACACTGTAGCCACTGTTTGGCGAGAAATGAGGATTGACCTTTCCCAATGACCTTGACCTTGACATTTGACCTTGACCTTTGTATTGGGGTACCCTACCGATGACGTCATAGCATAGTATATGTCAGACGGGGTAATGTCATTTGGCCGGACGCACAGTGGTCAGTGACCTGAAAGTGCAGATATGACCTTGACCTGTGACCTTTGACCTTGATCTTGACTTTCATGTGAAGTGACCTTGACATATAGTCCCGCTTATATGACGTTATGACGTCACCACTCGGTCTTCAATCAAGCTAACGGGTCCGACCGCGCGTTTACGGCGATCTCAAAATGTAGGTCTGACTTTGAAAGCCTATAAGTCAAAAATTTCTGGCCGATTTTCAAAAAATTTTCACCAATCGACGCGCTATTGAATTCTGTTAAATGTGGCCACGTTTCGTTTTTCGGCTACAAGCGGTTCTCCGGCCACCTTGGAAAACAGGTGGGGGCCTCCGAGGCCCCCTCCAGTGCGCGTGTTAAATCAGTGCACTGGTTTAACAGCTAACTGGTTTGCACAGCTACACTGCAGTGTAGCTCGATCACCAGAGTGACCGCTTTGTTGGGATTGAAATCTTGGCCGCAGTCCAGTCAATGTTCGGCCAGGGGTGATAGTTCGGCGCGCTCAATCGCATGTCGGATGTTGGCCACGTGCTCCTATCTTGTTCTGTTATTATGAAAAGTAACTTTGTAAGCTGGTCCTCTTTCGCCATACTTGTTCGAACTCTTCAAAGGTGTGCCTAATTGTACCAAAGTACAGAGTATATAGTATGCTCATCTTGTTACCTAATGTTTGTCCGAAACATTCAACAAGGAATTTATTGATCGATGCTGGGCTTAAGTGAGGACTGTGCTCAGCTACTCACGTTTCTGGATACTTAATTCAGCAAGGGTCGCACTCACACCATTTATTTTTACTGTTTTAGGTAAAGAAACGAAGCAGTTTAAATCAATTGATAAATCATGAACAACAGCAAAACAGGGCATAACCAATTACTTTCTAGTTATTCAATGCGCACGCAAAGATTTCCCAAGTAACCTCGCATATCAAAGCGAATGTGTCGCCTTCATAAGGTGATTTGAACTGGGATAGCCATGTGATAGAGCGTGCCAAGAATCCATTTGGTCGAAATTTCATTTGCCCCAGAGTTTTCCGTTTGCGGAGAAAAATGTTAAAAATTCACCGCCTACAGACCCCTTCCTCCCCGGTGGTTACGTGGTATGACTTGGACTTGAGAAAGTGGCGTAATGCTCAGGCCTGGTGCACGGACAAATATTTACTGGTTAGACTTCTTCAAAACCTACGTGCTTAGGATGCCTTCGGTGTTCGTGACTATCAATGCGTATTGATGAGTGATATCCTATAAATGCGCATTCTTGAATGGCAAGTTTGAAACGTTACATATGTTTGAATATGTTATGAAAATAGGATAGATCATTAAGTGTCAATTTGGCCTCTAATGATAGTCACTTGAAACCATGACACATGTATTCAGCAACAACAACTACATTCATCACATCAGAACAGACACGGGCACTTGCAGAGTGTGCAAAATTGGCGATTAAATGTGCCAGAAGCGCCACCTGAAAATGCAGGGACAGAGATGAGGGGGTGAAGTGAGCCCAGGAGCCGTCCCCACACAGGAGGGAGGGTATGTTAGCTAACATTTCTAGCGACTGACCTTTCCCCCACTTTTTGCAGTCGTGTAAGCTAGGGTTTGGTTAGGGAAAAAACCTCGGCAGCTCGGGACCCCGGCCGGCAGGGCCAACGTTATCACCTGGCGTGCCCGGGAAACCACGGCGACCGCCGGAGCCATGCCCCATTGATTTTGCTTCAGCCGCCGATACGCCAGACTTTTACCTAAATACGCTTCATTCAATTCCTTTTCACTTGTGGTGCAAATAAAAGAGGCTCAACCTGTTACGAGGCGTACGCCAATTTGACGTCATGCAATTTTGAAGCTTTTTAACCCTCACCCCACGGGGGCCATCGATGGCCCCCTAAGGTTTTTCGGGATAGCAGAAAAACGACGAAACGCAGGACCGCGGTTAAGGGCTTTATCTTTCACCCCATCATTTTCACACCATTCCTAATTTTTTTACTCCAAGTCACCCAAGGTCAGGTCACCAGGCGTGGTCAACCAAGGTCACCTCACTTAAACTTTTGAGCTCTATAAGAGTTACGTTTCTCAATCGATCGATTTGAAACTTCCTACAATTTATGGCCCTACCAGGGTCTACAAGGTGTATATCCGGGATTTTTCGATTTTGTGACCTAAGGTCAGGTCACGAGGTGACCTCTCCCATTGAAAAAGCATGGGAAAAAGCTGTCTTATGATCTAAAAGTCACAAAAACGGTTCCAAATGCTCGGCTTTCTCAGAAAAGCGTTCTTGGACACCCGTTCACGGATCCCAGGGGTCATATTTTTCATTTGAATTCTCCAAGGTCATCCAAGATCACCAAGGGTCAAAAACAGTATTTTGGCATTAACGTTTGACCTAATTAAGCTAGAGCGTTGAATCAAACACCATCGTGTAAGTTTCATCACTAGCTTTCATTTGATATACAGCAAGGTCACTTCCTGACCTTTGATGATCTCTTGTCATATTAGGTCACGAGGTGTCCTCTGGAGGTCAAACTACTGGAGGGAGGTCATTACGTTTCACATAGCGGAGAAAGGCCTGGTATTTTCCTATCCAATTTAGTTTACCAAATCTCAATAGCTCTAATGGCATAAGACGTATGCCTAGTTTTTTAAGCATTGCATATTTGAGTGAAAATAGCCTATCGTGGCCTAACTTGACCTCTGAAGGTCAAACCATTAACCTGATTGCGTAAGTATGTGAAGCAATTTCGTAATTAATTCACGCCTGCTTTCTGATGCAATTTGCAGATTTGCCCTAATCCCCATATTTTCGGAGTTAGAGGGGGGCCATCGATGGCCCCCCGGTGGGCGAAGGTGGCGCCGGACCCCCGGTGGGGCGCAGGCTAACACTAGCAGAGGAAAAACAAATGAAACTAATTATTGGGCATATGGGCCATTTTCTCAGTAGAAATAGGGCCATACGCATAATTTTCAATAAGGATTGCCTCTAAAGCCGCCCCGGTAGCTCATTTAGCAGAGCGTTGGGCTCCGGCCCGCTGCTCAGAAGTATGCAATGGCAGTGCATATCCGAGCTTGGGATCGGTTTCCCTGAGACGCTCCGGCGCTCAATAGTTTACCCGACGTACAGGTCGGCTGGCAACTGACTGGTGGGAGGGTGACCTGAGCGGCGCAGCCGTCCCTGTGCTTTGTGGGACGTTAAACTTTGGCTTCTAAATCAATCCTCCA
Source organism: Lepas anatifera (assembly GCA_034440635.1). Lineage (NCBI taxonomy): Eukaryota > Metazoa > Arthropoda > Thecostraca > Lepadidae > Lepas > Lepas anatifera. Next base: position 353,985 of record JAOTON010001309.1, on the reverse strand, counting down.
TTGAGGGAGTTGCTCGTTCGGGTGGTGGGGTCGGGGGTCTCCGTGACAAGTCCCTTGATGACTTTAGTGAGACTCCGACTCCAACAGTCGAACTGAGAACAACTTAAACAAAATTTATTAAAAAACAATATTTGTCTGGAACTGCACCGAGGTGCTATGATCCTCTCTCTCAGATGCCTGAAAACCCCCATTTTGGTTGGGAAAGTCCCTAGGAAAGATTATATTGGATATTTCTTAGACTGGGACAGGTACTCAATGACATGCAAATAATCTGTTCAGTATTGTTTAGTATCACAATCCGGCACCTAACTGACTCATTCTGTGCCAACGATAATGTTCTCTCCATCGTAAGACTCCATAAGCCCTTTTACCTTGGAGACAATTTCTTATCTCAATGTAAAAAAATTCCGTCGGGGAAATACTTTTTGAAAACACGTTTTCCTCTGCTATCGCTCCCGACCATCTGAGCTCTTAGCAGAAATGTGACAAAGGGTTATAAGGTTTCTAGGGTTACTAGAGACCAGCTACTTACATACATAGGTATGGGCATACAGCTAATTGCAGATTCATTGGCAGACAAGTGCGCTGAAACTTGCCGTCAGAACATATCAGTACACAGATAGTAGTTTGATTGCAGGTTTTATGGTGAGAATGTCGTGATGCTGGCAGATTGTGATGTGCAAGATGGTGCGATTGCTTGGAACCGAATAAAAAATAAATCAGAAGATTGATGCCGACACGGGACACGTGAGCTAGGCTCAGTGCTCAGATCACCATTCAGCCAGTTTATGTCGGAATACAAATAGTCTCGATGAATCGATACGAGTTGCTCACGACAAGCCCCACCACAACAACCAGTGGACAGTCCCCTTCTGCACGTGAGGGGATTGGCTATCTGGGACAGATCGGAGTCGTAAGTACCGGACGGTTCCTGGTGCCGTTGTCATGGAGACTGGATCAGCTGGTGCGGCCGGTTCACAGGTTTCACCGCTCTCAAATCATGCACCTGCCACGTGACACAGGTGACAAATACTGTTGCGTCTCAGATCGCGCCGCCGGGAGGTTAGGTTAGGTTAGGTTAAGTGGCCTAAAGTGACCGACGCCACATTAGGTTCACCGCAAAACAATCCTTCTAAAACTGCCAACGCGTGGAGACAGTGCTTTTGCGAGTTTGGTTGCATCTCAAGAGAGCGGATCTGGGCGGCGATGTCTCCCTGTGGACCGATGGTATCGCCGCTGTCTGTCACATGAGTGTAACGGTCCGAACTGCAGCTCACATGACCGGCGAGTCAGAGTCGATTCCAGGTACTATGCAAACATTTTTACATGTCCTCCTGTCCGTTATCTGCCAACAGGAGCACAGGGGCCGCTTCGGATAGAAATTACGTTTTTGTCAGGTTAAGCCCAGGACTGTTGGCAAAATTGCATTGGCATGTTAATTGCCAGCTCTGAAATTAATTTTGCCGTTCACGTTCGGCGGGACATCGGTATGAAGATGAGAGAGAGAGAGAGGGGGGGGTAGCGGCCTCGCTTTCCACGCGGCCAACCGGGATTCAAGGTCCGGCAGATTCGATGAACAAGGACAAGCTGGCTCTCAAAAAATCATTCCAACAGGGGAAGAATTGGCGATGGCATATAACCGTAACAGTTGTTGCGTTAATAAGCCCCAACAATTATTTTGTCGTGGTTTCTTATCTGACTGGCAGAGCGGATTGGATGATGACTTTTATTTGCGGTATTTTATTATCTTCATCGGTATTTCACACGTATCTGCATCACCTCTGATAAGCACTGACACTTTACAAGCGAGCCGTGTGAATTGCGTATCATGAGCACTGTAAAATTGGAAGTTTTAATCTCAAAGCAAGTGCAAACCTTGCATTGGCCAATTACCTGCTAGTGGATACTTATTGTATGTACGTAGCAGGAAACACCATATAAATGTTCCAATACCGGTTTAGCTATTTGCTTTGGAACACAAAACCTTAAAGAACCACCACGTATGGTACAGGTAGGACATTTTCTCTTCAACACCCCATCAGCACGTTCCTTCGAAAGGTCTTTATTGACATCAGCACCGATGAACATATCTACAGCAGGCCACAAGGATCATTCACACCATTTCCTTTGCCTTATACATATTTAGCTGGCCGAGCTGACATGTTCCTTAACCCTCGCCCCACCGGGGGCCATCGATGTCCCCCTAAGGTTTTTCCGGGATAGCAGAAAAACGAAGAAGCGCAGCACCGCGGTTGAGAGCTCTACCTCTCACTGCATCATTTTCCCACCATCCCTAAAATTTTTACCCCGGGTCACCGAAGGTCAGGTCACCAGACAAGGTCAACCAAGGTCACCTCACTTCAACCTTAGAGCTCTGTAAGAGCTACATTTTGAAGTCGATAAATTTGAAATTTCCTACACTTTATGGCCCCTCCAGGGTCTACAAGGTGTAAATCCGGGATTTTTCGATTTCGTGCCCTGAGGTCAGGTCACGAGGTGTCCTCTCCCATGGAAAAAGCATGTGGAAAAGCTGTCTTATGATCTAAAAGTCACAAAAGGGATTGAAAATGCTCAGTTTGATCAGAAAAGCGTTCTTGGACACCCTTTTACGGATTCCACCGGGCTATATTTGCACTTTGACCTCTCCAAGGTCATCCAAGGTCACCAGGGGTCAAAAACAGTATTTTGACAATAACTTTTGACCTAATTTAGCTAGAGCGCTGAAACAAATACCATCGTGTTTGTCTTGTCACTGGCTTTCATTTGATATACATCAAGGGCACTTTCTAACCTTTCGTGACCTCAGGACATCTTAGGTGACGAGTTGACCTCTGGAGGTCAAACCACTGGCGGGAGGTCTTTAGGTTTCACATAACGGAGAAAAGACTGACAATTTCCTATCAAATTTACTTTACCATACCTCAATAGCTCTAATGGCATAAGAGTTATGCCCAGTTTGCTTAAGCATTTCAATATTTGAGGGAAAATAGGCGATCTTGACCTAATTTGACCTATGGAGGTCAAACCATTGACCTGAGCAATAAAACATGCTAAGTAATTTCTTACTGAATTCACGCGAGCTTTCTATTGCACTTTGCAGATTTGCGCTAACGCCCATATTTTCGGAGTTAGAGGGGGCCATCGGTGGCCCCGGTGCGGCGAAGGTGGCGCTGGACCCCCGGTGGGGCGCGGGTTAAGATAATTCATAGCTCCGAGTCATCTAGATACAGGTGAATCGACGTCAGCCATTAACCTACGCCAGCCAGAGAGAAGAAGTCTTCATTTTGACAGAAGAGCGCAATTCGAGTCACGTTAGTCTGGACAGATACACTCAAGGTCGAGAATCGAGGGAACTGAATTAGCCAAGTTATAGTCTGCTCCATTTCAAGCCTACACTATGAATAAGTGTTCTTAGATAGAATACACATGGGAAATCATCAACCTTCCCTCAGTAGTTTATTCAGAAAAGATGAATGCGCAACACCTAGTTGGGTATAAGGATTCTTCTAAGGGAAGAAATGAAAACACACAATTTGCAGTAAAATCTAGAACGTTTTCACAACAAGATTTGTCACCAGCTTTATTATATCCAAAACATTCACGTCTTCTTTTTAATTCTGGATATTGGATTATGCTTTGTTTTTGTCTTAAATCATGGTTGAAAATTTAGGCAGCTTCAGGGAAAGGTCGGAAAGAAACAAACTGTGGAAACATACCTCCAACAAGGTATAACATTTTACTGATCTGGAAGCTTTCCCCAGGTCACTAATCAGCAAGTGGCATGCTTAATTTTTGTTTTCATAATCATTACAGACCTCACCAAGAATATTTTGAAACTGAGGAAAACGTTCGTCTTGATTACTTATTCAATACGATTATGGATGGCCTTAAGTTGCTTAAACAAAAACAGGGCATCAGCACAAGATATACATGCACTTCATCATGTGTCATTTTCTTCAGTCGATGGTTCCTCAAAAATCTCCATGCCAGCACACCTGCACTCGTTGGGCTAACACTATACAACAATAAACATTTGCATCGAAATTATGTAGATTACGTCGAGAGGGGTACTTCAAAAGTCCACCTATACAGATAGAATCATCTTGTCAGCCCAGTGCTATTTCATTCCACTGGGCATTTAAATGTCTCTGTACTTATAAAGTACCCATGTTCCCACAGTATCTTACAAAACATCATTGCAGCTCATTAACAAGGTCATTAAGCTCTCGTTCCAACACACGGTACTTATCCTTTTCATTCCTTAATTGATCGAAAAGTCTCTCAGCTGTCGTCTTCAGCATGTAGTTGCCCTTTTTGACAGCCTTCTCATTATCCTCATGACGCCTGGCGCGCTGCTGCATTGCTTCGATTCTTTCATTCATTGGAAGGTCTTCATCGTCGGTTTCTGACTCATCTGAGGACTCTGTCTCTGTTTCCGTCTCTGACTCCGACTCCTCAGACGATTCATCTTCGGAATCGCTTTCATCTTCCCCCGTTGTCTTCAAAATATTCGTCTTCGTCGTCACTGTTTTTCATCATTTCGCCCATTTTCTTCACCTCCCGTTGAAGCTCCTTATACTTTCTATTTTCATCCTTCATATTCTTCCGCAGTATTTTTATTCGGTTCTTGAGGTTAACACGTTCGTCTTTGGCATGCTTTTCCTTGGTCTTGATGTGCGACACCTTGCTTGAATACATCTTCAGCTCTCGAGACAGTTTCTTCTTTTCCACATCAGCGTCGCGCTGCTGCTCTGCCTCGCTGTCCAGATCTTCCTCCGACTCCTCCTCCGAAGAAACATCCTCTTCTCGGCTGATCTTCTTGGCCGCAGTCTCGTCCCGGCTGACGCGAGCCTGCGAGGCTGACTTGGACACCTTGTCACGAGTCCGGCAGCGGGCTACTTTTGCCGAAGATCTATTGCGCTCGATTCCCCCGTTTTCCATTGAAATCTTTCGTCCCTTTGGATGCCCGTGGGTCTCCAGCTCCTCCAGGCGCGCCTTCAGGACTGCGAGTTCTTGCTGGGCGGCTGAACACCGCTCCTTCCAGAGCTCGGCCTCCTCAGTGCTGGCCCCGGCCTTGTCCCTCATAGCTGCCATTTCACCCTCGAGAGCTTCCAAAGTCATCGTCGATGTTGTCTGGCTCAGCAGCATTTGATTGGGGAAGGACCTGCGGGCGAAAATTTCGAACGATCAATGCGCTTTTCATGTTGAAAGAAAGTTTCGACAGGAGTATAAAGCCGAAATATGTGGAAGTGACAGTAGCAATGATAGGTACGAAACATTCTGTTACTATCTATGACTGACAAATCCTAGCTCATGTTCATACACCGCCCATGAAAGATTTATGCACATGTAGCAGTTACCTATCACAAATTAAAGATAAGGACTAATTGGCTAATATTAGCGTACCATATCTTGCAATTGTATATGGCAATATGTACTCAGTAGTGTAGACAGACCGTTGTATGGAATTTAAGGTTGATCTGTGTGGGTGGGGTACTCGCTATGGTACTTTTCTTCAATACAAACTCAAAGTCTGCTCAGGTATTTCCCCATTAAGATTATCATCTGCCCTGTAACAACCCTGACAGATCTTAAGAGCTATAGAGAGCTTCACTCCAGCCATGAGGTAACATGAACATGAAGGTATTAATTATTCACGGTTGGTGAAGTCGGCTTAAAATGCGTATTACTCATAGATGCATACGGCTCACTGTTTGATGCAGGCCTGGAAACCGTGCGAAGACGCGAGTGTCTAATGAAAGTCAAGTGACGGAGAGCTGCAGCATAATTTGCTTAGTTAGAAATTGATGAGAGTATGCAGCGGCACATTGATGCATGATTTATATGTTATGGACGTTAGTCATCTTTTGTTAAAGACTGTCCAATTATTGTCAAGGTCCAGTCCAGAGGAAATGACATATTGGAAACGTGAGGGACGGTAGGAGGTAACATAATATTTGAAGTGTCTACATACAGGCACTTCAAATGTCGGATGACAATGCACTGCCATCACCAAAACTTTAGGATACACATTTGCTTTCCATAATGTATCTTTCGACTTGTTGGTTGATGTCTGGTTTCACTGATTAATTGTGTACATGTTTTGGTAAAAAAGGCATTGTATCCCACAAGCTGGGTATGTTCTAAATATCACCGGTGTCAAATATCACAGGTATCTGCTTCTGTCCTACGTTGCACTTTTGGAGCAGCCTACACATATTTGAACCGGAACTGACAAACTGGAGAAGTTTAGAAGACATACACAGCACTGATTACCCCTGGTTCCTCGTTAGCAAAAAAAAAAAGAAAAGAAAAAGATGACATATTGAGTACTGGCTTGGTGGCACGTTTATTTTGTTGCCAAATCTCGGCACCTAACGGGCTGCAGGTAAAAAACACATTTAAAATGTTGCCAATCAAGCCGACGCACCTGGCTTTGTTGGAACTAATCGCAAACGGGCGCAACCTAAACTGCGCAAGAATTCCCAGTTCAAAATTTTTTAGCTGCAGATGGGTATAAATTCCCTCTTTACCGAGGTTAAATATAGAGAAAAATTTATCAGCTTCAAAGCTGCCTGCTTCAGCAACGTCATAACAAAAAAGATATTCAAAGAGACAGTCAACCACAAACATACACCAATATGAAAACAAGCCATAAAACTTGTAGCCAGAGGTAAAATTTTAACTTCATGAAAATGCATCCTTATGCTGACGATGATCCTTAACGTTGTCCAACCCAATGTGACCACTTTCAGGGTGCAGGGGTATCTCGCGTATTAACTACATGGCAATAATATTGGTAGTTAGTTGGACCAGCATAAGGAAGGTTCGGATGAGGACCAGTGCAATTATCGACTTTTTGTATGTGACCAGCAGATTAAGAAGCTGTCAATTATTTCATGTCAGAAAGCACAGATAGCATCATCCATAGCAGAGGCCTTGCTGTAGAAGAGGTGTATACTTAGAGAACAGCCCAGGGCCGGGATGACTGTACCCGCACAGAGGGCACCTGACAACAAGAGGGATAGCTCTGTTCATCTCTGCAGCTTGTGAAAGTGATTGGAAAGGTGGTCACGGGTGTGTTTTTATACAGGACAGGGAACTGCAATAAAACCTGACTGAAAAAGAATACCTACCTTCCTGATACGTGCCGAGCTCTGGAATGATGACAACAGGGACAAATAACGGCACATCTAAATAAAAGAAGCTGAAGCATAAACAGCCATTGGGATGGAATCGCGACAATTGGTTGGCATTATCATATTCCTACCAAAGTATGCTACTGAGCAATACAGCGCTTTACAACGATCAGCATGGAGAACGGTTTTACTCTAACCCGTGGTGAATTTAGAAGATCCTTCCCTAACTATTAACGTAACCAAATCTGAGACAAACCGTAGGAGTAGCGCTGTTGGACACCTTGGAGCGCGCCATCTCCTCTCGCATTCTCTCCAGCTCTGCCCTCAGGTGCTTGTTCTCCTTGCTCAGGCGCTCCCTGCTCTTCACCTCCTCCCCCAGCAGCTGCCGGGTCGACTGCAGGTCGTCTCGAACCTGTCCAAGACGAGACTTGACATCAGATAATGAGTACAAAAGATGGAGCAGGTGATAGGTGGCGCACCAGGGAGAGCTCACGGAATGCAGCCTGCTGGGAGAAGCGCGCTGAACACAGGAATGTGGATTCATATCTGGCGATGCTATCTTCATATCTTCGAGAAAATTTGGCACAAGGGACTATTATTCAAATGTGAACGAGAATTTGGACTGACTGATCTTTTACCATGGTTACGTTCCTATCTGACTGATCGAAAACAATGTGTATTCATTAATGATTCTAAATCCTCAGTCATCTTTAAACGGCGGATGTCCACAGGGTTCTGTGCTGGGCCCCCTGCTCGCGTTATTATACTTACATGGCTTATCAGGAAAAACAAACAATGAAATTATGTTTTTGCAGACGACACTTGTCTTTTTGGCTGCCACAACATGGAAAGTCTTCACATTATGCAAGAATCTCTCCAAAACGACCTAAATACAATTCAAAAATACGGTCAGGATTGGCTTATCACGTTTAACGGCTCAAAAATAATACAACAAACATTTTCCTACCGGAGACAAAAAACCATTCCAAAACTATTTTTGACGGTCTAGTCATTCCGATCGCCGTTAAACACAAGCATCTGGGAATGACATTTTCCAATGATTTGAGATTCCATGAACCTATTAACGATATAGTTAAAAAAGTCAATATGACGCTTGGCCCACTGTACCCAGTTGCCCCCCTACTTGTCAAGGTCAACCCCACAACAGATTTACCTTACCTACGTAATGCCCTACTTTGACTACGCAGACATTATTTATGACGGAGTATCGACTTTACATGACAGCCAGAGACTCGAGAGACTACAAAACAGATCAGCACGACTAATAACATCCACTCCCTTCAGAACGCCTACCGGGAAGCTGATGCAGGATTTGGGCTTGAATTCTTTGAAATCTAGAAGAGAATTGCATAAAATCAAATTTTTTCATCAACTTTACTCAGAAAACACTCCCCCTTACGTAAGCGCAATATTACCAAACACTAGGGACAACACAGTAAACAGAATATTACGTACATCACGCCAAAGAAAGGAGATTCCTTTTCGAACGGTAAACTTTAGCCACTCATTCCTACCAAGCGCAATCAAATCATTTAAAAAGCTCCCGGATCGAATGAAAGAAATCAACTCTCCTAGGGTCTTCTTGAAACACCTAAGAGATCACTTCAAAGTTGACCAACCACCGTTATACTATTCATTAGGATCCAAAATTCAGAACTCTTGCTTAACACAGTTAAGACTTGGGTTTTCGAAAGTAAATGCTCACACCTACCAAATTCAAAATTCGAACTCCCCCTCCTGCTTGTGCGGATATCAAAATGAAAATACAGAACATAATTTTCTACAATGTCCCTGTTTTGATCCTCAAAGAACTCTTATGGAAAACAGCATATCTACGATATTAAATTATTCTTTCAGAAACATGCATCGTAAAAACAAAAATGACATATTAATCCATGGTCGAAATCTCCCTCCAGGCAAGGACAGTGCAGTAGCTCACGCAGTTTTTCAATTTGTCCATGGCACAAAGAGGTTCGTTATTTAACAAGAGACATTAAATTAATCATGTTATAGCCAGTGCTCGATGTGGTGTAGTGAGCCGTACTTTCGGTGACTTGTGTCGCGGCGGTGCGGTGGCCTCTCTGGCGGCGCTGAGATGGTACCATGATTGTGTTGGCGTGGGACGCCTAGATTTAAGCGCTACGGCGCTTTTGAGTTCCTCGTAGCAGCCTTTGTGTGTGTTTTTCTGAACCATGAAATAAATATTATGGAAAAAATTATGGATGCCCGGGACACCTTCAATCGTATATCAAAGTTGTGTAAATATATAGCTTAGATTTCTAAATTTTATTCTAAGGGCTTTAAATTGGTTTTATACAGTTCATCAGGCCTATTAGGAGGTATATATCATTATGTCCTGCTATCCTTTTCAATACTGTAGTTTGACATGGTTTTAAAGTTGGACAACTCCCAATTATTTTCAGAAATTCACCCCCAGGTTCAATATAAAAGGCAAACGGAAAGTAAGCTGTTAACCCGCACCCCACCGGAGGTCCGGCGCCACCTTCTCCTCACCGGGGGGCCATCAATGTCCCTCTAATTCTGAAAATACGGGGGTTGGCGCAAATCTGCAAAGTGTGTTGGAAGGCTCGTGTGAATTCAGTATGGGCTTACTTATATTTTTACCGCTTAGGTCAATGGTTTGACCTCATGAGGTCAAGTTGGGTCACGATAGGCCATTTCCACTAAAGTATGCAATACCTAAGAAATCTGGGCATAGCTCTGATCCATTAGAGCTTTTGAGGTCTGATAGAATACATTTAATAGGAAAATGGCAAGGATTTCTCCGCTATGTGAAACATAATGACCGCCCGCTTGTGATTTGACCTCCAGAGAGCACCTCTTGACCTAACATGACCTGAAGGTCACCTAGGAGTCTTGCTGTATATCAAATGAAAGCCAGTGACGAGAAATACACAACGACGTTTAATTCAGCATTCTAGCTTTATTTGGTAAAATCATTTGGTAAGTTATTTGGTAAGTTATTGTAAAAATACTGTTTTTGACTCCTGGTGACCTGTGATGACCTCAGAAAGGGAAATATTGCCCCTGGAATCCGAAAAAGGGTGGTCAAGAATGACTTTTTTAGCAAACCGAATATTTGCAACCAATTTTGTGACCTTTAGATCATAAGACAGGTTTTTGCTATGCTTTTTCTGTGGGAGAGGTCACCTCGTGACCTGACTTCAGGTCACCAAATCGATAAATCCCAGATATAAATGTTTTAGATTCTGGAGAGGCCATCAAGTGCAGAACGTTTCAAATCGACCGGCCCAGAAGTGCAGCTATGATAGAGCTAAAACATTGAAGTGAGGTGACCTTGTTTGGACTCACCTGGTGACCTGACCTAGTCTGGCCCGGGGTAAAAATTTCAGGAATGAGAGGTAGACTCCTCAATCGTTCTGCTCTTCTGTAATAAACCTTAGTGAGTCCATCGATGCCCTCCGTGGGGCGAGGGTTATTCAAAGGAGTATGACTTGGAAAAGACAGTGCAGGCAGCGTGAAACAGAAGGTACAAAGATCACAGAAGAGAAAAGTACAATGGGAGAAGGACGGCACTATTTTACTGTTGCAAACACTTCCACACGTACGGTAGCATCTCAAGTGTCATCGTTATCGACATGAAGGAATCAAAACTACGGCATTATCGACACGACTAGCATGACAGCATCAGCAACTGTCCTCAACACATTGTGCCACTGGAAAATTGGGTGGCCTCCAGAAACTGGTGCTTTTCTAACTTTTATATTTTATTGGTGGAAACTGTGGTAACCACACTATTTTGACAACTATATGTGTCATGGAATGTTACATTGGTTGGATTGCTGCCCTACTTTGATGAGAAGAGTGATGGATCACCACAAATACCACTGTGTCATAAAAAGACAAGATAGATACATTGCCGCAGTTCGACGACCTTCGGACACGATAAGATCTGCTGATCTGATACTGACAGAACAGATTCATGCACGCGCAGCACACAAAGCAGCCGCATATCTTGGAGAGTGTGTTTCTTATAAACCAACAAGACATTAATTATATCACAAGCTCCTCATATGCGATGTGGGCTCGTATTCCCATGGATCCCTGTATGGTTAGTGGGTTAGCATGTATGTGATTGGGTTGTATAAAATTGAATTGACCAAGGAAACCGGGTAGTTTTGGACCCGAATATGAGATTTTGTCGGTTTAGCTGTATGCTTCGAATGCAGATTGGATTTGGGCCGAAAATCATGTCGTAAAAACGTATTGGCCTGGGTTTGCTGGGGTAACCTAGGATACAAATCAGCTTACTTCGGATATAAATCGGATTATCTCGGATACGGATCGAATCAATTCGGGTACATACCGGATTGATTCGGATAAAAACCGGCTTATCTCGGATATGGACCGGGACAACTTCGGGCAGAGACTGGATTACTTTGAGTACAGACCGGATTAATTCGGAAAAAAAACCTGATTATCTCGGATAAGGACCAGATTATCTCGGATAATGACGACATTTTCTCGGATAAGGACCGGTTTACTTCGGTATAAACAAGACTGCTTCGGATACAAATTGGATGACCTCGGATACGGACCAGATTATTTCGGATACGGATCAGATTACTTTGGATACGGACCAGATTACTTCGGATACGGATCGGATTACTTCGGATAGGTATCGGATTGGATCCGAATTGTCTTGACACGTCACTGTTTGGGCTACTTCCAGGCAATTTGCCGAGGAAAGCAGTGTCTTACAATCACCGGTGTTAATATATCATATATTATATGATATATTAACACGCACACTGGAGGGAGTGGCCACGGAGCTCCCCCCCACGCCTATTTTTCCAAGGTGGCCGGAGAACCGCTCTTAGCCGAAAAAGGATAATTAACCACATTTAACAGAATTTAACGGCACGTCGATTGGTGAAAAAATTGTGAAAATAAGCCAATAACGTTTTTACTAATATGCTTTCAAAATCAGAGCTGCATTTTGAGATCGCAACAATCGCGTGGTCCGACCAGTTCGCTAGCACTGGAGACTGAGTAGTGACGTCATAACGCCATATAACCGGGATGATATGTCAAGGTCATATCATATGAAGATCAAGGTCAAGGTCAAAGGTTAAGGGTCACAAGTCAAAGTCATATCAGAACTTTTGAGGTCATTGACCCCAGTGCTCCCGGTCAAATGGCGTTATCCAGTCTGACGTATATTATCACGCGCATTGACGGGGGTTTGAGCCACCCTCGCTTTGACGGGGGAGGCGGGAACTCGCACCTTTCCTAAGATCTCGAGAACCATTTTTTGTCACGTCACATCTAACACGCCCATTGACTGGGGGGCGGGTACCCCCACCCCCCTCGGATTTTTCGGAGACAGTATCCGATTGATCCGATTGATTGATTGATTCCCTCTCCAGTGCGGGTGTTAAAATGTCACAACTAAGATAGGTTTGTTTAGACTTGGAAACGCATAGGTTCTACACGATTGAGAATCCATCAATCCTGTTCTGAAATGGGTGCAAGTTCATTTACACATGCACTCTACGAAAATACTTCAGTTTTTTTCAAATCCTCGACCGGACCTTTAACCCTATTTCCAACAGAGGCGGATTCTGCCCACTCCTCAGGTTTTTTCATAGTATCTCTTATACGATTTGAGATAGGCTCTTGAAACTTGGTGGCTTTTCCTAATACTAAATAACGCGTGTTCCCTGAAAATTGTAAAATATAATGTGCCTGAGGCGGAGCTATGGCTCGCTAATTTGGGGGTTTATCCAGAAGCCGAGGATTGTAGCTTGCGTTGCGTTTGTTCTACCATAAAGCTGTCTGTTAAGAATTGGCGGCAGTTGTAATGTTTGAATGTTATTACTGAGATTTGGGATTACAGTTGATGCATATTTTGATATAGTTTTGGCTATAGGCGGTTCCAGAAGCTCAAAATGGGGGGTTACAATGTTATCCATCCGAACTCTTCCAAAGTAAAAAGATTGCGTACAGAATCTTCGGGAGTGGTAAACATAACCATGATTGATCCCATATGTGTATTATATGATGATAAGAAGCCATAGGCATGCTCAGGTACTGTAATTAGGGGTTCACTCGCACTCAAGTTCATTTTGGTGTTGTGTGTGCATTGAATGGGACAAAGCATTGCAGCTATGAATTTAGTTCTAATACGAAATGAGATTTGGAATGATGGTTGATGTGTATTTCGATATATTTCTGGCCATAGGTTCCAGGACCTCAAAATGGGGATCTACAATGTTATCCATTCGAACTCTTCCAAAGTGAATAAACTGCCTACAGAAATGGAAGGGAGGGATAAAAATAAGAATGTGTTGGTCCCATCCGTGTATTATATGATAAAAGAATATCATAGGCGTGCTCAGGCACCGTTATTAGGGTCTCGCTAACTTTCAAGCGTATTTTAGTGTCGTGTTTGCATTGAATGTGGTAAAGCATGATAGTAACACCAATTAGTCCAAACACCAAATGGACACAATTCCTCCATAGGTGGATTCAGGAGTGTTCCCCGGGTCGGGCAGGGGTGGATAAAGGCGGAGTAAATTGAAAAGTAGTCATACCAGAAAGCCGGAGTAATTGGTGTCTTACCCCACATTTTTTCATCCCTGAATCCGCCTCTGACATATTTTCGGTATTTGAGCAAATTGCTTGACATCAGAGATTAGTCCTGGCGTGGGCAAAACAAAAGATATGAAAAAATCATATCATTCCTCCCAAAAATTTCTGGCCCTAAAACCGCACCCTGAATTTTGAATTTCGCCTAAATGAGATATTTGACCAATTCCAAGCAATTCCCTGCCAAACCATGCAAATTTCGTGAAAATCAAGCCTAAGAGACAAGAGCTACGGATAATCTAAAAAAACACAGACATTTTGTATATTTTGAATCCCGTTCCTTCAATTTTCAAAATTTTGACATTTTTTTCTTCAAAATAGAGTGCAGCGCAAGAGAAATCGATCGCAGTTTGAACTTTTAAAATAGGCCGCGTAGATTTCGAGATCTTAGGAAGGGCGGAATCTGCCCCTGTTGGAAATAGGGGTAGCCGGGAGCCCGTTGGAAATGGGGTTAACACTCGCCCAACTGAGAGGTGGGGGTTGATTACAACCCATCCATTTATTGGGGAATTGCAGAAAAACTGTTGCGCTTAGCACAATGTTTCACGGAATTTATGAACAAACCTGACTTTCACACATTCCAGCATAATTTTATGTTTGGGTCATGTTATGTCATAGAGATGTATGGTCATTCCCAAAGACTCATTCTGGGCTGTAACAGTCTTCCTCGCTGCACCTGATCTAGGAACAGAAATTTGGTACACACTGGGCCCTAAATTAGATTTGAGTTCTCAATAGACTTCGCTTCATGGATCTTGAACTCGTGAGCATGTGCATGGGTCTGTGACCCAAGGTGGCCTATAGTGACCTCAAGTACCATCGGCAAATTCATGCCAATGAGACCGATCGTGTAATAGAAAATGACTTGTTTTTTTGCCTGATGTGTGGAAAGCGATGTTTGGAACATCAACTTAATCTTGCACGTGACCTGAAGACTAAGCAGGCCTCTGTTTGGATCAAGTTCAAAATATAGGTATGGTCAGTTGGACACGCTGGTTCAGTCTGCCTTGTAAGCTCACATCTGGTAAAGTCAGCTTTGTGTGCCCAAACACTGTGGTAGGGGAAGTAGGATATATGGGAAATTAGACCAGCTCATGCCAAAATAATGGCATATGGTGTGAAAAATAGCATTTTCCAGCCTTTGCTTGCATAGATATATCATACGAAAGGTAGTGGTGAATACAAGGGGACCAGGGAGGCTCCTGTCCCACCACCCAAAATCTTTGAGAGCCATCGGGAATCACATAGTAAGAGGTTATTCGAGGTAAAGACGAGGTAAGACTGAACCCCTAGTTTCCCTCCTGCCCTGAAATAAAAGCCTGGAACCGCCACTGACTGGAGGCAATGGACAACATTTTTGGACCAGTTTTTCAGATTTTTGGACTAATGCTTAGAAAAATATTGCATGCAAAACATAATGATCATTAGGCTCAAAATGACCTTTTGATTAAGCATTCCTCTCGCATATTCTATAACACCTCTTATTAATTTTCCCAACTTTGGCGAGTTAACAAGGCTTAGGAGAAACAGTCAGTTGTATCACAGCAAATACACGTCTCTCTGCACTACGTTAGCAAGGAAATGCAGCTTTAACCCTTGCCTCACCGGGGCCATCGATGGCCCCCGTAAGGTTTTTATCAAGATAGCAGAAAAACAACAAAACGCAGCACCACGGTTGAGGGCTCTATCTCTCACCTCATAATTTTTCCACCATCGCTGAAAATTTTTTCCCCGGGTCACCCAAGGTCAGGTCACCAGGCGAGGTCAACCAAGGTCACCTCACTTCAACTTTGAAGCTCTATAAGAGCTACATTTCTTAGTCGATCAATGTGAAACTTGCTACACTTTATGGCCCTTCTAGGGTCTACAATGTGTATTTCCGGAATTTTTCGATTTCGTTACCTGAGGCCAGGTCACGAGGCGACCTCTCCCATTGGAGAAGCATGGGGAAAAGCTGTCTCATGATCTAAAAACACAAAAATGATTGCAAATACTCAGACTGCTCAGAACAGCGTTTTTGGACACCCTTTCACGGATCCCAGTGGTAATATTTGTCCTTTGACTTTTTAAAGATCGTCCAAGGTCACCAGGTGTCAAAAACAGTATTTTGGCAATAACGTTTGACCTAATTAAGCTAAAGCGCTGCAACAAACACCATCGTGTTTGTCTCGTCACTAGCTTTCATTTGATATACAATAAGGTCACTTTTTGACCTTTCGTGATCTCAGGTCATATTAGGTCACGAGGTGACCTCTGGAGGTCAAACCACTGGCGGGAGATCTTTACGTTCCACATAGCGGAAAAGTTTTGGCAATTTCCTATCAAATTTACTTAAAAAAAATCTCAATAGCTCGAATGACATAGGAGTTGTGCCCAGTTTTCTTAAGCATTGCATATTTGAGTGAAAATAGCCTATCGTGACCTTTCTTGACTTTTGGAGGTCAAACCATTGACCTGAGTGCTTAAACATACGAAGTAATTTCCAGAGATGGGCGGTCCGCTACTTTAGTCCGCTACTCCGCAACTTGCGGACTCCTAAATGGTAGCAAAGTAGCGGTAGCGACTTCTCTACAAAAAGTAGCGGAGTAGCGGGTAGCGGACTCTAGAAAATTAAAAGCGCACCGCTACCAGCAGCTTTTTAAGCGTATCCTAAATTAAAAATATTAGGCACGTAAAACAAGGTCTATGCCAACGAGGGGATTCATGTGTGAGTTTGGAGTAGAAACGTCCTCAAAAGTAGCAGTCAATTTATTTACAGGGGCTGCAATGAAGGCAAACATGGTGAAAGAGTAAATATATATCAAGCAAGTCCTCTGAAGGCCATTGACTTCGTGGCCTCAGAATATTTTTTGTTGTTTTAACCCTCGCCCCACCGGGGCCATCGATGTCCCCCCTAAGGTTTTTTCGAGATAGCAGAAAAACGACGAAACGCAGCACCGTGGTTGAGGACTCTATCTCTCACCTCATCATTTTCCCACCATCCCTAAAAATTTTTATCCCAGGTCACCCAAGGTCAGGTCACCAGGCGAGGTCAACCAAGGTCACCTCACTTCAAATTTGAAGCTCTATAAGAGCTACATTTCTAAGTTAATCGATTTGAAACTTGCTACACTTTATGACCCTTCCAGGGTCTACAACGTGTATAGCCGGGATTTTTCTGTTTCGTGAACTGAGGTCAGGTCACGAGGCGACCTCTCCCATTGGAAAAGCATGGGGAAAAGCTGTCTCATGATCTAAAAGCCACAAAAATGATTGCAAATACTCAGACTGCTCAGAACAGCGTTTTTGGACACCTTTTCACGGATCCCAGAGGTCATATTTTCCCTTTGACTTTTCCAAGGTCATCCAAGGTCACCAGGGGTTAAAAACAGTTTTGACAATAACTTTTGACCTAATAAAGCTAGAGCACTGAAACAAACACCATCGTGTTTGTCTTGTCCCTGGCTTTCATTTGATATACAAAAAGTCACTTTCTGACCTTTCGTGACCTCAGGTCATATTAGGTCACGAGGTGACCTCTGGAGGTCAAACCACTGGCGGGAGGTCCAACGAAAATAGAAAATTGTGGAATGATTGTGTTGGTGCATGCTTTGGACATGGAGTGAACTTTGGCTCTAATATACAAATAAAAGTTGGCTGTCTGTGGAATTTATTTAGATCGACCTGGATATTTTCAGAGTAGCGCTTGGTAGCGCTTTATACTAAAAGTAGCGGTAGCGGAGTAGCAGAGTAGTGGGTAGTGCTTTCGTGTTTTGAAAAAAATTAGCGGAGTAGCGGTAGCGGTTTCACGTTACCAAGGTAGCGGAAGTAGCGATAGCGGTTTGAAGAAATTGGTAGCGGCGCCCACCTCTGGTAATTTCTTACTGAATTCACGCGAGCTTTCTAATGCACTTTGCAGATTTGCGCTAACCCCCATATTTTCGGAGTTAGAGGAGGTCCATCGGTGGCCCCCCGTCGGGTGAAGGTGGCGCCGGACCCCGGTGGGGCGCGGGTTAATTTGGGAATATATTCATTATTTCTTTTCTTGTTCGAAAGAAGACAATACCAGGACAGATTTTCAGCGATTAGCTCCACCAGCACCCTAGGCTCTAAGCACTCATGCAAACCTTCAAAGCTTGTGATTTGAATTTGCAGATTCTATGAAATAAAAATAAGTTTTAAGCAATCAGTTAAAAAATTCAAAGATTCTCGTCGTTTCTGGTTTACTGAGCTATCAATTATACGATCAATGGATACGAGATCAGTTGGAGGGATGAGCAGTTAGCACTACACCCAATGTATGTATGTATGTACCTTACCTCAAACCATATATTATATAAGAAGCATACATGTATTACGTATACTTATTTTGTATGTGTGTATATATGTACACACACACACACACACACACACACACACACACACACACACACACACACACACACACACACACACACACACACACACACACACACACACACACACACACACACACACCTACACCTACACACACACACACACACACACACACAAAACACACACACAACCACACACACACACACAATAAACACAAACACGCACACAAACACACACACAAACACACACACACACACACACACATATATATACACATAATTATAAAAAGTCAGGCAAATTATATCTTGTTTGAAACTTTTAGCTGAATGGAAATAACCATGAGAGTTCATAACGACCTTCCGATCATTCTTCTTAAATGTGGTATAACATCTTTTATAAATATTTATTAAGCCATCGATCATTCAGGAGATTGGAACTAGGGAAGTTTGTAAGCTGGAGTTGAATTCAGCACAAGCCAAAAACTGGCACTGCCACAAAGCAGACAGGTACCTACACAACCCAGAAACTGTCAATGGAAAATCCCCGCTGCATCGACAGTGCCACACTTAGGCATTCCAAGAAACCCCCTAAAAATCCTCTAGCCACAAACTCGAGCTGCAGCTGTCACGCTGCCAGGATTGGCCTTGATCGCCCCGGTCCGCTGGATTGCTTTGCTCCGTGATGCTCCGTGATCCTCGGTAATCCAAGGTGTTTTGCAAATAAGATAACCAGCATACCGTTACAATCTAGGTTTTTGTCTATATAGACACAATTTTCCTTTATATCTCGTAAATGTTCTGAAAAATACTGTTTGACTTAATAATATTTGCCCTTAATCGTAAGTTTGTATTGATTAATTAATTATTTGGGCTCATAGGTCTTACATTCCATAAGCTTTCAGGTTATCAAGTTCTTCGATTCCATGCCTGGATAGGATTGATTTCATGGGAAAGAACAACCACAAATTGAAAAGGTGGACACTGTAATATTGGCCAGAAGCTGACACAGATATAATGTCAATATCAAAGACGCAATATCCCATTTACTTGCATGAAATCTGACAGGCACAAATTTAAGGACAAGGAAGTCAGAGCACAAAATTTAAAGTTGCACTGAACGTACTTACAGTTAAAACCGTCCCCAGAAACACCAATTACTGCAAAAAAGAAACTTAATTTCCAACGAAAGGCTGTGTAAAATTCTAACGCTCCTGCGCAATATAAAAGCAAGATATCAAAGCAATCACAGAGTCTGAAAATCATCAACCAAGTTTTCTTACAAATGAAGCGATGACTAGATATCTTTGTAGCTTCACATGAAATGTTCAATGTCCCCTTGAGGAAACGTACCAGTTCCGACAGAAAGCGAAACCCAAATATATTTTCCCTTCGAGCACCTAGTCGACCTAAAAACGACATAAGCGACATAAGCGACATAAAAACCAGAAACATGAAAACATGTTATACAATGCTTATAATATCTTCAGAAAATGTAAACTGCACTGAGAAACCAATGTTTCACGTACGCCTCAGATGATCAAGCAGATAATATTCTGAAAGGCTATAAAGGTGACTAAAAAATTGCATCATATTCTAATCATAGACAGATACAAAGGGGTGAGAGCACTTGCCCCCCCCTGACCCCTGACCGATCGGCGTGCCCTGAAATGGTCATGGTGCCGCCCGGAATGCTTGATGGCGCCCCCTGAAATATCGCTTCTCATCCACCCAATAAGGTACGAGTATCGGCGCCCCCACAATAAGGTTTAGCCCCCACCTAAAAGGTTTCGGCGCCAAAATGTGTCGCTTCCTGGTCCAGATGGCGCCCGCTGACTATGCTGCTTCCCTCCAATCGGAAGTCCTGGATCCACCTATGATTCTAACTTGCTTGGACTAATTCTTTGTCAATGCCGGATTTCATGACTACCACTAGGAATTACTCTCATCACTTCCAATCATGGCATTTTCTGCGGGGAGGCTGTCCCTAAAAACATCCAAAAGCAAGTTGGGAGTGAACCATAAAAAACGTTTAGTAGAGAATAGCTGGAGGAGTGCGCGCTTACAACAGCAGCCAAGAAAGATCCATTGCTTTTCGCCTTCTATGTCCTTGAGTGATGCAGCCAAGATGGGCTTATCAGACAAATATACAACATTAATGTCAAACCGCTTAACGGTACCTGCCCTGACTTTGGCAGTACTTGGCAACGCAGGACTTCAGCCCGGTCGGGAACAAAGCCACGTCTGTCTGAGGTCCAAACTGCACTGCAAGCAGCGCACAGCCTGACGGCACGGCGAGGAATAGAAAACCGTACCACTCCCTAAAATACGTCACTAAATGCGTCACGGAGTAAGTACGTTTCGAAGCATGGCTGTACCCGTATGACTCAAGCAAGGTCACTCCCAGAAGCAACTGTCATTTCCGTTTTCATTATATACCCCAGATGCATAAGTAGTTTTAGTATGTTTTGTACGCACCGACTGCGGAAACAGATTTATCCACTCATGTAACCGGTAGTCTGCCTTTTGAGCTCCCGGTTACATGAGTGGATAGCTAAGTTCATTTCTGCAGTCGGTGAAAAAAAAACAGAGCATAGGTACTAAAACTGTTCATGTCTCGGGGTAGAATATGCTGTTTTCCTCCAATGTATGGTGAGGCGCGGGATACCCAACGTCACAGCGATGGGACACAGGCCAAAGCACGCTCCAGTCCGGCATGCTACTCATCTACAAATTTGGGCAGGTTTTGAGGACACTTCTCTTGATGAACGGCCGTCATCTTGCCTTCGCTACGCCATCGCGTATCAATGCTCGTACAAAGCGACGTGAATTAACATAAAATACCGCGGGACGCAATGCCAATCGCTATCGCTCAGCTATCTCTCTGTCAGCTTCTTCTCCCCGAGTCTGCTTAAAAAAATTTATACAAAGTAAATTTTAGTGGTTCTATTTTTATCTAAGTAATTAACACTATAATACTACATATAATTTAAATAAATATAAACATATTAATCCAAAAATTTTAAAAAAAACATTAAAACACTTTAAAAGAAATAAGCTTAAAATAAATAATAATAGAAGAGATTAAATAACATAAAAATTTTATACAATCAAAACAAACGTAATATTTTTACGGCAAACAAATATTTTAGTTTTTAAAGGCTTTTTAGAATTAATTCAAATACAAATACAGAAACAGACATTTGTATTACAAAAAATGTTTTCAACTTAAAATAGTTTTCAAGTAAGTGATGGGTGAAGGTTTCAGCATTTATCGGAACTGTTAACCTATTTCGATAATAATTGGTGGAGTCCCAAAATTTTGCCGAAGATACAAAATAATTGATAGTTTCGTAATCATGATTTTCAAATAGCAAAAACCCTAATAATTTTCTCGCCTATCTCCCTTTAACTCATACCCCCGGTGGGCCTCCGAACCACCTTCGCCCTGGTGGGGAGTGTTTGAACACCCCCTTTGAACTCGGCTCCTATGCGGGATAGCGAAAAAACGCGAACGCTGGTGAATAGCTCATATAAATTTATGAAAAAGCTATATCGGTCACTTTTTGGCTCAGGTCAATATTGAGGTCATGACAGGTCACAGAAAGTGGCATTTCTGAGTATAGTTTTGAGCTCTAACGTCTGACAGAGTTGGGTTAGAATCAATTTTTAGGCAACATTCGCTTCCTTTTGTCACGGCGAGTAGAATGATGTATAATATGACCACACTAGGTCAAAATGTATCATTATTTCATGCAAAGTTATTGACCTAAGTATGAAAACTGTTTAAGTAGCCCCAGATGACCTCTCAGAGATCACAGGACCAAAAATTGTAACAGGATCCTGGAAACGGGCCCAGGATACTACGATTTGGAGAATACGAAGGTATTCTCAGCTGTATCTACACAAATGCAGCCCAATCTCTGTTTTCCCATGTATTTTCAATGGAGAGGTCAAGGTCTGTACTTGACCTTAGTCATCGATATGAAAAATCCCGGAATATATGTTGTAGCACTCGGTGGGCTCATTATGTGGTATAAGTTTTAATCTGATAGATCCCACATTTCTTACTTATACCACCTTAAACATTTTTGAAGGTGAGGTCACTTGACCTGCACTGGTGACCTGACCTGAGATGACCCAACCGTAAAATTGTGGAAAAAGTTGCGGAATTGATCGAGGATAAGGTGTGTCAAGTACGGGGGCGCTTCGCGCCGCCTGTTTTTCGTGCCGCCGGACAAACCCGAGGGGGTGTTCAAACACCCCCATCGGGGCGAGGGTTAAATGACAACGCTGGAATCAAGGAGCTTCCACTGATGGCCCTGTACCTAAAAATATATTTTTCTTCAATAATCGGATACGTAGGCTACAACATTGCTCGTAATTTTGAAAACAAAGAAGACTCATGGATCAAGAATGGCAGTATGCCACCAACGGCACGTCAAAGCCTAACTATATAGGTGTTACCAAAAATGTGTAGGTTTGATACGAAAAGTGGACCGATTCCGGTAATGTCAGAATCTTCCTAAGCCTTATAAACATTCCATCCACAGACAGCATCAACTTTCCACGAGCCGGGCGCAATCCTGCTCATTTTGTCACCAGTTTACCTATTCTTACCAACAAAATTCCAGAAGAGTTACATATTTTTTTAGCTCTTTTCTCGCATGATCTGATCCGACTATTCTTTTTTATTCGCTGCAAATTAATAGAAGTCTGGAGATCCACCAGTTCTTTTGCCGAAATTAATCTTCCAGACCTAGATGCTGTAAAACTTTTTTCCGCACAAACAAGCTGCTCTTGAGTATTTCCGTGGTCTTGTATAAGCTAGTCGCAAATGTTTTCTCAAATATGGTGGTTGTGTCTAGGGTAGGGAAGTTGCGCATCAGAGCCAGATTGACGCGGCGGGGGCCTGAAAAGTACAAGCGTCGATATACTCTCGACCTCTTTGGGCCCAATTTTTTTAGCCTGCTTTATCATAATATTCCTGACTTCATCTTTGTTTCTTTTAAGAAACAAAGTTTCATAGAAAGTTCTCGCAATTCGAGTAACTAAAATGAAAACCAAAAAACTGACTACATCAATATTTTTGCTAGGAAACAGTGATAAAAGAGTCGAAAAATATAGGCCTGACGGGCAAAATATATACCTAAAATATACCAAAAGGTATACATGCCATAGCACTGGACTCATAAATACAGATATTTTTAAGCTTTTAAGGCGATACTGTCAAATTCTGGGGATTTATTGATATGCCAGATCGCATGAATGTCGCACACAGCCGCTCAGGCAGGAAGACAACAACACCACTGTATCAACTGAGCTCTGAAAGGGGCCGAGTTTCTTACCCGAACCCAGTGCATCCGACGAGTCGGTGTTTTTGGCGTCGGGTCAATGTTTGGCCCTGACAAAAACATAATCAAATGCACTCATCTACACTGTTCGTGTTTATGCGCATAGCCGTGTTAATTGTTAAGGTAAATAAACGGCTGCATTCATGACCAATTCTCAATTTCTACCCGTGGGACAATATCAAGAGTGATCGGCAATCACATATCCTCAATGATCTTGCAGATCTGAAAAAGGCAGCCACTGCTAAAAGAAGGCGGATTCAGCCAGATACGTCTACTCGTGTTTCACCTCAGGCATGGACCAACGAGACCGGCTGTGCAAGCAGCGACGAGGTAGGCACTTGGAACATGTTCTGCGGAAGAGTGCGCTCCCATCCGAGGTCCACAGCAAATAGTGCTAAAATGTTCAAGGCTGGGTTCAGGTGTGATAATGCAGGTTTATTTATCACCGATATGTGCGGAAATACGATGATTCAAGTAGGACGTTTTGCTGTTGATGCCCTCGTGAGAGACCAGCTAGGGAAGATTCCATTTAAAGGGGAATAGAATGGAATAACATTACGAAAGTAGGATTTATGCACCTGGGCTCCTTGACGAGGCACTGAATCAGTTCCCGGATTGCGATCGGCTACTTACTAGCCAAGTTCCGCACTGAGGTCCGAGTTCCTTTGCTAAACAAACACACAGAGCCACTTGCAGACATACAGACAATGCCAGCGAGCGCACCAGGATATCAGCTGCCGTTTCCCCTCGCCACAGTATCGGATCCAGCTGGTGTCCGTCGGCGGCTGGTCACCGTTTCCAGAACCGGCGCTAAGTACCCAGACCGCCAACCCGCAGGATCTGTTTACAGTTTTGAGCAACTACGACATCCATCACACCTGCAGTGAGCAAGTAACCACAGCAGCATCATCGCTGGGTGTGATGGAGTGTTCTGAGTCATCATTGTTTACTGCTTAAAATGTATTAGCACAGCAGAAAGCTTTTGGATGTATTATTCATTGTTGACCATCGGTTTCGTGACTATCTCGGTCACTTTATCAAGCAATGACCAGGATTAATGAACAACTTTACACCGATACATAATTATAGAGATGCAACAAGGTGAGAAGTAAAAATAGTTCGTCCACTCAAATTCAGGGCCCTGTTTTGACGTGGAACATTTATTGGCAAAGTCCTTTAGTGACGCTTCATGAGTTCACTCCAGCCATGGGATAGAATATACTTTCCCACGCTCCTGTAAACTGTCGCTTCTAGTGCTTAAGAATCTCATTAACTTTTTATCTCGTGATGTTTTTCTCGTTTTGAAATAATTTATTTTGGGGGCCTCCCAGTCTACAGCCAAGCCCCTGTTTCATAGGCGTGCTCCGCCGTTGCCTCTGGTTTTTCGTAGGTAGAAGCCTTCTCTGCCCATGGAGCCGTAAAGCCATTCTACACAGCATACACCATAATCAGGTGCAGATAATTCTCATTAAGTGCGTTGACTCAGTGGTCATTCGTTCAAAATTACTCTACATCCTCATTTCTTTTGGGGAAACTTAGGTCTCTTAAATCTCTGGGCAAGAATTCGGTCTGCGTTGTGGAAATAAGAAATTCTTCTGGGACCTGTGAGGCAAGCTGACTAGAAGAGAAATCACACTCAACCGGCTAGATAGCCTTCAAATATAATTGCTTTGTGAGAAATGCTTTTTATCTGAGACCCGAGTTCGAAATGTTACTTGGTCAAACGAATCCGAAATGGAAGACGGAATGTAATTGCTGAAATGTAGGTATTACTGCATTGAAAAACATGTTTATGAGATGATACGACGCTCTTTAGCATTTCCCTCGGATCAGAGATGAAAAATCCAACACAGCAAATGGCTGAATATTCGGAAAACGCTCTTTTTTTAATCATGAAATAAAAACAGGTTCAAGATCGGGTGCAGGTGATCTGATGGAAAATCTTCATATACATATATGTCAGTTCGCTGAGGTCGGCCATTATGCTGCTACCTGCGTCTGATACTCTGCCTCTTGCAATGTAACGATATTCTGAAAAGGGGCTGAGTCCGAATATACAACCAGCAGTGTCATTCGTTTTCCATCTCCACTTCTACAAATTCGGCTAAATAGAGCACATCTCATATTGATACCTCTTGGTGCAGAACTACATAATCCATGAAAGTAAGGCAAAGTAGTAAGATTGACAGCAACGAAAATTACAAATAATACAAGTAAAATGATCTGAACATATTTCAGTTATCCCGTGAACAAACCCGACCAAACTCAGTCGGACTGCTCGCTGAGGTCATACTCATTCGCACTCGACTATCCACACAGAAGCTTCCTCCACAAAAGCAGCTTAGTGTTTTTAAGCCGGGGATTCTGCGCTGTGCATCCGGATTAACGGAAATCCGCCCTGTTCACTAGTGCGTGCCGGACCCACGAGCCATGACCGTGCGGAAAACGACCACCCTTGCTCCCTGCCGGTGCTGTGACGTCACGCTCAGTGTACCTATGACGTCACTGGCGTATCGCCGAGCTGCGTTTCACCACTCGGTCCGTTACCTTGTCGATATCGTCCAGCTCATCCGGCTCAGAGTCCATCAGCTCTTCCGGTGGCAGGTTGAGGAAAGCCTCGGAGGTGCGCTGACGCCGCAGCTTCCGCAGCCCTGCGGACAAACGCGGCTGTGACAGCTTGAGCTGTCGCATACGCGCGGGATGACGTGATATTGTGTTATCAATGGTAGCGTGCTCGAAATTTCGAAAAATAAAAATCCTATAGCACGTCACGGATTGATAGAAACGTCCATGATCACAAGTTAGACGGCGCACAGAGAAAACTAGATCTCATGAGCACTCCTCGTACCTAATGAAAAACACAAGGTTTCCACTAACAGAAAGCAATCTTGAATGTATTGGAATGGGTGCTAAAAACGTCGCACCACAAAATAAACCAAATCCTCTTCCCAAGTGGATTCAGAAAGAAAAAGAGAGCTCTCTCCTATCAATTCCTAGTACCCCTGGAAAAGTACATGTTAGGCGGACTATAGATAGCAGAGGGAACATATACCTTCTCTCCCCTAATTAAGCCTTAGCATCCCAAACCTACGCCCCTGGATCCCTAGCAAATTGCACGGCGGCCAACCGAAACGTCATTTTCAATCCCAAGTTTTAAAGAGATGCGAGTAACTGCGCCCGGCAATGAGATCTACCGCCCCGCTACTCCACCACGCCGCAAAAACAGCGTGCCACTCATGTCCATATGGTATACGTCTTTCCAAATCTCCGTCCTCGGCCTAAAAAATGGTGAATTCACGACGTGAATTCAGCTAACTAGGAATTACGTGGATAAGAGATTAAGCCATCACATACACGCTCCTGGGCATTTACTGCATACCCGCTACCAAGCTCGGCCATGTTCACCATACATTTGCTCAGAATAAGTATCATCCAGTCAGTGGCGGTTCCAGGACCTCATTTGGGGGCGGGCTAGGGAGCTCAAGCCTCTCCTACCATTTCCTTGGAACAGCCTCCGGCTATGCATACTATAGGTAACTATAGACAACTATTGGCACTCGGACATTGGGGGGGGCTTGAGCTCCCTAGCCCCCTTGTATCCGCCACTGTATCCAGTCTTAAAAACTACCCACATGTGATCGTGCATGGCTTTAAACTGGAATCCATGCAATTCAAATTCACCCATAAGTATTCTCATAAGACTCTTGCACGATATTTAGCCTCAGCAGCTCTTACGAATCCTGGCATTTGATCCTTTAAACTTGTTAAAAGAAGACATCCTTTTAGCGAGTAACTACCAATATGTTAGCGCGTTCCGACCCAATGCCGGTGTTGGTGGTCGGAGTCCCGACAGAGGGTTCGCGAATAATGTGGAATCTGCTACTTTCCCTTCTACGGCCGTGATAAGAAGAGCACATTTGTCCTCTACAGTTGGCTGTCGGAAAGGCCAGTTGCCTACGCACAGAGGGGAAACACTGACCGACGCTCAAAGGGAAAAACCAGTGAGATACGCACGGAGGGGAAACACTGCCCTGCGCAGAAAGGGAAAAACCAGTGGCATATGTACGGAGGGGGAAACACTGAGCTGCGCACTAAGGGAAAACTAGCGACATACGCACAAAGTAGGCTTGTAACATCTCATCATGGAACTGTGAACTGCAATGCATCCAAGCAGCTACGGAAAGGTTTGCAGTATGATAGTTAGTCATTTTTATAGAATCGCCCTTATCGTAATTAATGTTTATAGTTTATGGCTTTCAATTAAAAAATAAAAATTATATCATAAATTGACTACAATAGATCTCTTATGTTATTACCGCAACTGATTTTAACAACATTGTGTGTTTACCACCAAGTGGAGCAAGAGTTATGGAAATGGCAGCCGGCTCAGTAATATTTAAGCCACTTGATAACAAAAGCGCTATGGTTGTAAACCAGTCATGGGAACATTACATCACAAAGGTAACGTGTAATATTACTCATTATCTTCGATATTACGGTGGTGAAGGCCATATTATCATATTCATCGTGGTATTATGACGATAGTGTAGCTGCAATGGGGCAGATCTACATCAGAATGGATGGCCTGTCTAGATTTTTTGCAGTGCTGTTACGATCTCTAGCTTAGATGTAGGCAGGGGATGTTGTCTCGACCTTGATAATTTTTAAGCATTCATAACAAAGGGCGCTTGTAAGAGATAGTTAATTGGAGGTCAGTGATCATGTGACCACCTGCTACTGCTCTTGCACGTACTCATTGTTTCGTCAATATTCTGAAGAAGGGCTGGGTCCGAGTAATGATTATTGGTGTTGCTGCATTTTCCATTCAAATGCGAGGATATGGGCCAAGAAATATATTGCCATCTAATGATCATGCTACTAGCTGCAGTGGTGTGCAATCTACCAGCTTATTATTTTTATTACTTGACTAAATATACGAGCATGATCCTTTACATATGTATCTATCTAAATGGATAGTAGATGCGCTAGCCTGGTGCCCACAATTGTAATATTCAATCTGTCTCAACCGAATTCAAATTGCTATCTTTATAATCATCATCATGCTTCCAGCCAAAGAAATGCCTCGCGAAGAATATGAGTTCTGAGAAATCAAATATTTCGACATGACCGTAAAACAATGGTATCCCCCTGAAGTTTTATGCATGATTTGTCATGCACTATTTCCGAGCTTAACCGTTACAGGCGTCTCCATGTCTGAAATCCACCGAACCTGACCCGGCACAGCACGTTGGACTGCATTGCATACAATTCTAACGGTGTGCAGATAATCCAGTGCAGCCTCCTTTCACCTCATTAACATTACAAGAGACATTTGGTTGTCAAGTGACAGCCCAAAGGTGTTCTTTTTTCGCCAAATGACGCATATCTGAGACACGCTTGCTGCCTCAGCGCTCATGCCAGCCTTATGATTCTTTTGCTGTGTGGACGTAGTAAAGAATCCAACTCTGTATTCCGTGTATTCACCACTGCAGAGTAAAGATGGGAGCCCACTGAGAACCTGCACCATCTGCAGGGTTTCTGATTCAAATGGAAAAGACAATGGCGCACAGGGCAATGCTTCTGCAGAGAGCCCAGTGCAAAGTTTCTTTCCAGTTATGAGGGAATTCGGAGTGCGGACAAAGTCTCTGAGTGTGCCAGTGGACTAGTGCTTCGGCATGAAAAGAAACTGCCAGGTCATGGCCAAATATCGAACTTAGGTATTGAGCGCCAGGGACAATGGGCACTGACATCTGGCCTGTCCTGCGACCATTGACTGTTGTGTTTTGCTCGTCTTCATCTTATCAGGTGATCTGCTGACGTCAGCACCACGCTTTTTCAGCCCATTTGGATGCGGCGAATGAGAACGACATGCATGGAGCAAATGTATTTTCATATGCATGCACAATGTACATACATACATACCTATTGAATTATTACCGGGCGGGCGCGCCGTGCCCTCAAGGTCTGTCCCTAGCAAGGACGTCGCCACACATTTTCAGGCGCGGGGATGGGGGAGATAGAGTGATGGAAACCCACGTCCATATGTACTTATGTTTAGTCGGCCAGATAGAAAAGTGCAAAACTTGTGTCACATTAAAGGGAAGGTGGCACCTTCATAACGTGATTTTAACTGAGATAGCCAAGTTGTAAAGCAAGTCGGAAACCCCGGTACTCAATATATCATTTGTCTTGGAACTCGAGATTTCCGTAGAAAAAAACTAAAAGCTACCTGCAATGTACCCCTCTTGTACCCCTAGCAGCAGGCCACAGTTGTCATAACTGTTGGTGTGGCGATATATGCTGACGTCACGATGAGCATCAGCCAATTGAAGCCCTTGCAGCGTTTCAAGTATGGCAGTGGTTGCCAGACCATGACATCATCCACAGGCTGATATTTATTTTTTCCTAGAGGAGTATTTCAAAAATCAAAATATTGAGCCTATTGTACATTTTTTCAGAGAAATCATGAGTGGTTTCATTATTTTCGGCTAAAAGTACGCCTAATTACACTAAATTCCAAGATTCGACCAAGGTACCACCTTCCCTTTAAACGCTGGTGCAGTCTCATCAAAATAGCAAAATACACCATCTTCTTTTGGAAATTTGACATTAACAGGACATGTTTTTGGGGTCGGAGCTTTCATGCTGTGTTTACTGAGCTTCTTCAGCGAAAGTATCGGATGAAGTGGAATGGCTCAACATGAGTCTCGAGATTTATTGCTGTCACAAGATTTAGTGCTGCTTTTTATTGTTGACACGTGACTATGCCGAACTTTACATTTTCTCGAGACTCTTGTGGAACCCTTCCACTTCATCCGATACTTTCGCTGGCAAAGCTATGTAAATACAGAACGAAAGCTTCGACCCTAAAAACACTTTGTGGAGTAAGTTCGAACGGCCATGTCCGAACATCCAAACTCCGCACCATGTCGCTTCAAGAGTTTACAAGACACTCCCAGCCAAAAGCGGAAAGAGGAGGGTGCCTCCGGGCTTCCCGGTGGAGACGACCCTGCTCCCTGCGTATGGATAACATTTCACATGTGAGCCATCCAGCCCGGCCCGGCCCGAGCGTCGCGCGAATTAAAAGCTTGCATCTCTGTGAATGGGTGTCACACCCGAATGAAACTTAGATTAATGGGTAGCCGCATCAATTCAATGAATTGTATTACATTTTCAATTGAAGCTTGAAGAGAATATTTCCCCAAGACATTGCAACAACCCTTGAATAAGAATCTTGAAAAGTTTCAGTACTGGAAAACGAAATATTCCCAGCCGGAATATAAGCGAGTCTTTAAAAAGGGTCTGAAGTTCTTAATATCTTTGCTTGAGTTGATGGAACTTAAACCGAAGAAAACATTTTGTTCAGAAAGTCCAAGACGAAAGAGTTTACACATTTCTATCGAATTTTTTCCCTGATTATATTGATTTTGTGCTCCACGGCAATTTTTTGGCAGCAGACAAGGTATTTACCTATTGTGGCTGGACATGCAGCGCAATTTCGTCACCTTTAGTTAGAGAATAAAGATGAGTAATTCCCAAAAGTTTGAGCCGGCCTTCACACGCCATCTTGAAAGAGGGTTGACCGATCGCTTATTGTCAATAAATGTGCTTTTCTGGTTACAGCAGTTTGTGTATTGTCACAGTATTACTTCGCCTTACAAAAGCTTAGCATCCTGATAACTTCCCAGAATTTTATCGTTTGCCTTGATGTCAGATATGTTACACATTACCTCACCCAGGTGTAGTGCTATAAGTAACGATAATCTGGCGAAATGTATCCATTTTGCCATGAAGTTCTGACCATGGAATTGTCATTTAATTCCACATTTTCACATGTGTGAAGAAAATGCGTTACTTACTGCGGGGGAGGGGGTCTGAATACGCCCTCATCCGTCTTCTCTTGACAGGGATAGGAGAAACCAGAAGCCTGGTAGGAATAGGGTTAACACTTGCACTGGAGAGGGGCCTGGCACTAACACGCAGTGGAAGGGGGTCTGCCAGGCCCCTCCACTCAGATATCTAAAATAAGTAGTTTACAAAAACGCCGTTTGGGAACTAGTGGGAGCTGATCTGCATGATAGCCAATTTTTATTTGCCTTGGTGAATATCGTTAAGGTTAAACGAGGTAATAAATGTCACATGTTGGCCGTACTGGGGATCTATCGGGAAATGTCATGATTAAGCGAAAATATTCGGGGATGTACTAAAACCGGACCAAGGTCATAGAGGTAAGATCCCAAAAATGTGTTAAGAAATTCGGGGTCCAGGTCATTGACCTGTGAAGTCACAATCTTATATATTTCCTATAATGTACGCTATGACTAGCACTATAGTAACCGTAGAGGGGAAATGAGAATTCACCTTGAGCCGTACTATTTGCCGTTGACCTGTGGGCTTGACCTCTACACTGGGCTATCCATGACATCATAGCATAATATATATCATACCTCATTGGTAACACCAATTGACCAGAAGAATTGGAATCAATGACCTTAAAAAACTTATAAAGCCTTAAAATGTGACATTTGATCCTGAGCTGGACCTTCACTTGAGGTGATCTTGACATGTAATCTGCTTTAATGTTACCACCACTTTGCCCAATGTAGGTGAACTGGTGCAACAACGTGATTGTGGCAATGCCAAAGCACAGGTCTGCCTTTGAAAACATATACATAGAAAACCATTTTTGACCAATTTACCAATTCGTTCACCAACCAATGCGACGTAAATTTTCTCAAACGTAGCCAAGTTACGTCTGCTTGGCTGAGAACGGGTCTCCGGTCAACTAAGAAAAATAGGTTGGCAGGGGAGGGCGGCTCCGAGGCCCCCTCCAGTGCACATGTGAAGCACAATCTGTTTCACAAGTCGTTGACGAAATACAAGAGCTTTTTACTGTGCAGCAAAACTGGTCCCTACATCAAACCGTTAGCTAAGCATTTCTGACTACCGCTGTGATGCTGGCTCATCATGGTGAGGGATGGGAGGTTGCAACGAAGTTGCTACTAGATTCTAGTCCAGATATGCTTCAATCAGCTCCTGACAAAGCCATCAGGGTAGTACGATTCTCTATGGCTGCTTGCAGGGTTTTGTTTGAGATTTGTTATGTTTAGCCTGATTGTGTTGAGGCAAACAGATAGGTTTAGTTATCATGGGCCTTCTCCTCTTTTCAGTCCGTGCACGGTACCGATTTCACACAGAGTACGGCTGTCTAGATCAGAGCTTCTAGTTTTCCACGTATTCATATTTTCCAAGTTGTTATTCACCGGACCGACCGCGGCCCTGGCATGCCTGACGTGGTGCCGGACAAGGCCTGATAGTACGAAACTATGCCCCGACACAGGCTCCAGAACACAAACACGATTTTCAGGACATGCGAGTCGCAGTATCTGGATTGTGCAGCTTAGAGGTATGGTAATGTCGATGATGGCATTTTGAAAGCTCATAAGCAAGGAATACTGGATTGAAAATACAAGCTTATCTCATGCATCACATTTTCTGACTGAATCTGGTACACCAGTATCGTTATGCACCAGTACTTTCCAAACCCAAATTCGGTGTGCAGTACGGTACTAGCGGACCTCTATAAAGACTCAGTTATAACTTATTGAGGTATTGACCAGCATTATTGGACTTTCTGTGGTCCCGGCAACGTCTTGGCACAGCCTTAGCTGCTCCGGGCGAATACCCTACCGGGCCCGATATCAGGTCCTGCCGGGACCGATATCAGGTCTAAGTGCCTGGATACCCGAACCAAAGTTAGAACTTCCAGAATAGATACCAGAAAGCCGAGAATAACCCAAAGTCTTAGCCAGAAATAGCCGAATGTGACTACGAGGAGTTATCTGGTCAACAAAGACGGAAGTGTGTACCTTCTGCACCGGCCTCAAAA
This sequence comes from Lepas anatifera, assembly GCA_034440635.1. NCBI lineage: Eukaryota > Metazoa > Arthropoda > Thecostraca > Lepadidae > Lepas > Lepas anatifera. The sequence goes on along the minus strand of JAOTON010001309.1, from coordinate 320,618 downwards.
CGTTTTCCGAAAATACCCTGAACGCTGTTTTACCTGTCTACCAGCAAATTTTCGGTCAGCAATGTTTTAAATTTTCCACGTCATAAGTTTGCTGAAGTTCATAAAGACACCCTGACAGCCCGAAGGAGCTGAAGCAAAGCAAATGAGCTGTATGTAGAGTGTGCAAAAATTTGCCTATTTCTATTGCATGCAGCCTGCATTCCGGAAATGATTCGCCACACGGACAATAGAGCTCTTTATCAAACAGTTACTTTATTAACTTTTGAATACTAGACGTTTCAGAATGAGAGTTCCTTTGCCAGTAGATTAAACTCACATCAAAATTCTGGAATTTGGATGAAACATTCCGGAATGGTTATGCCAAGGTAAAGTTCAACAGCACCATGGCCTTTCGGTTCAGTCGATGGACTAAGATTGTTTCAGTCAAACTTATTCGGGTTTGCCAAAAAAAAACTGAGCCGTGAGACTATACCAATGTACAGTATGTATTACCTTATGCAGGTCACGAGCAAAGCTAGGAAGGGATACATATTTTGACTGATCTTATCAAAAGTTCCGAAATTTTTCGAATGTAGATTTTTTTGTTTCTAACGAAAATTTAGCACCGATCTCCGGATTTTGGGGATATATTTTGGCTCGACCACGGCTCTCAGTGCGTTGTTATCAGAATTTACTGATAATGGTGCAGAAGTAGCATCAGGAAGTCGCATTTAGCGCTCCTGCCCCTCCCGGTACCGTCGAAGGATTACGATCGTACGATGCACTGCCCTCTATCTACGAAAGCGGCGCAAATGCAGCGCCATCTCATCGGAGAGATGATAAGCCGCACGTCGCGTCGATGTCGATCCCAGCTGAAAGCGACCAACGCCTTCTAATGGATGTAAATGTACTCCCTGGGTGTCGCTGGGATTTGCATTATGTGCACGTTCTATTGCCTCCTTCAACCTCCTCCAACCTCATCTAAACTCTTCCAGCCTTCTCACGCGGGTTCCAGCGCCTCCTCAAACCTGCACCAAGCTCCTCCAACCCGATCTCAAATCTCCACCAACCTCCTTTCAGACGTGAGGTGATTTTTTCGAAGGAGGCTGGAGGAGCAGATTTTTGATGCACAAGGGGGGGTGGTGGGTGGTGCCTACCCCTCCTCGGGTTTTTTGTGGATAGCATAAAAAGGATCTCAAATTTTGTATTTGACGACCATAAAATTGGACTTGCTGCTTCACCAAGGAAGCAAAGTTTTTCACTTTTATGTGACATTCTAACCTGAAGTAGCGGCGGTGTCACACATTCGTTGTTTGCCATCAGTAGTGACCAGCCAGTGAAAGCACGATTTAAAAACACGTGGCGGTGACTGTCGGTGACGATGACGTGACGGTGCATGCACTTATACAATTACAAAGTTCAAAGTAAAACGTTGTTTGCACAGGAAAGTGCCATTTACGGATAATTCAATGTTCTAGAATCAATCGGGTGAGTGCCTGCCTAACCCGCGCCCCTGTGGGCCTCCAGCCACCTTCGCCCTGGCGAGGATTGTTTTAACACCCCCCCTACCCCCTAGAACTCGGCTCCTATGCGGGATAACGAAAAAACGCGAAAGCTGGTGGATAGTTGATACAAATTTATGACGAGGTTACATCAGTCACTTTTTGGCTCAGGTAAATATTGAGGTCATGACAGGTCAAATCAGGCTGCATGTTGGGATAGTGTTTTTTGGATACCGCACTTTTATTGCGGACTTTTACTGGGACATCTGGTGACAGGACGTACGTTGTTCCCTGTGCTTCACTAGAGCGATTCGCTATCCCGAGACCAAATTTTATGTTTTTTTTAATCATGGAACATGTCTCACTTACCTCTCAAGTTGGGCCTGCTTCTGTCGTTGCACTTGACTCTCTTTAGCTTCACGCCGGATTTGAATGTCACTCAGTAGCTTAGCTGTGGGAGAGTCCGAGGCCGTCTCCTTTTCCGACTCGAACACAAACTGAAAGCAAATAATCCCAGTTTAGCGTCTATCCAAAGAAGGATCTTACTTGCAGTCTTTAGGACCGCAATCGGCTTTCGTAAGACGTTATTATTTTGCAGCGTCTCACATGGTACATGGTTATACTAGCCATTGGCGGATCAGGAAAATTTTGAGGGGCCAAAACATCGTTTGGGGGCCAAATCGGGAAAAATCGCAAAAGCATAGGATTTAAAAAACGGCCAAAAGTCGGTCGTTTTGGGGGCCAAAAGATACTATTTCGGGCTTTGGGGGCCATGGCCCTGGGCCCCCCTGGATCCGCTAGTGATACTAGCACTGTCACAATAGGCATGTACAAGGAACAAAAAAATTATGTAAAACTTATTTTCGCATTTTTACCTCACTATTGTTACATTATCTGTCATGTTCACACGAGATATCAAGATCACTCATTGATATGAGGAACTAGATTTGATCCCTCATGTTGCATATATCAAGGGAAATGGCCCAAGGCCCTGGATTGTAGGGCCTTAGGTCATTTCCCTTGACATATACAACACGGTTCCCTGCCTTCTGCAAACTCTAAAAAAACTTACCGTCATATTTATCAATTTAAGCCAGTTCAGCTTTAGTTGTGTGGAGAAACTTTTTTCAGAAAATGCAAGCTATTTAACACGCGTATTGACGGGGGTCTGAGCCACCCTCGCTTTGACGAGGGGGGGGGGGTACCCGCCCCCTAAGATCTCGAGAACCACGGTAGGTAGCGAAAAACGGTAAACGGTGGGTCCATTACGTGGTAATAGTTTCAATTTGATGAATTCAACCTTTTATTACTTATGCCACCTTAAAGAACTTCGGAGGAGAGGTCACTTGACCTGTGCTGGTGACCTGACCTGAGATGACCTGACCTTAAAATTTTGGCATCAAGGATAAGGTGTACCAAGTACAGTGGTGCTTCCCACCGCCGTTTTTATTTTTTGTGCGGCCTGAAAAAACCCGAGCGGGTGTTCAAACACCCCCACACCGGGGCGAGGGCTAATGCTATCAGTGGTGACATGTCGCATGACTATTTTCTCCGGCATAAAGTTAAACCTTCGAGGTAAAATATAGAAATTCCTGCAAACATACCCACGGAACAGCTGAGCCAGCATCCGAACTTGGCTGGTTACCTCGTTGCCGTGCCGTTTCAGATTGTTGACGATAGGGGCGCTGCGGTCGTGGCACTTGACGTGGCGCAGTCGGCGCTCGGGCGCGGTGATCTCCTTCATCATGACGCTCCAGTCGGGCCGTCTGCGTGGCGTCTTCTTCAACGTCTCCAACGCCGCCAGCTGAGAGGCGGTCAGAGACTTCTTTCCTGCGCAACGCCAGGGCGGACCGTCAGGGAAGGCTGCTTCTGCATGACTCCAGTGCGAGCGGTTTCAAAATGCTCCCTTACGCGACAGCAGGCAGAACGGTCAGAGACGCCTCCACCTTTGTGACATCAGCGCGGTCAGAGAAACCTGTCTGTGCTAGAACGGTTCAGAGGGAAGCCTCTCCTCACACTGGTGAACCGTGCCCAATCAAGCAGCGAAGTGCCTTCGGCGAAGAACAAAACATCTTCCGCATGCAACAGGGGAAAATTTTACCCACTTACACCGTACTGTACTGTGCCAGTTTGATTACGAATGTTCGCTTATACATGTAAGTCTATGTTTTACATTTCGCATCGGCAACTCAGTGGTTGCGGTTGGCTTCCAATTAATGAGATGAGGATATAGGAAGGTATGCAGATGGCAGGTACGATAGACAGTTCTTGAATACTCTACACCAAGCAAGGATCCAAGCCAATGAGATTCATCAAGGAGTGTTCCACACACAAAAACACAAAACAGTGCTGTCCAGATTATGCAAGTCGTGCCAAGTCTACTATGAATATATCCACATAATTCCACTTACCCCATCATCCGACTTAGCAGCATATCGTGTTCCTGGTAACCCGAAAATCGCTTTAAAATATCATCTTCGTTCCTCGCTTATTACCATGCTTTAGATGAAACGGAATTCAGGAAAATGCATGAGAATATAATGTGATCTGCTCGCACATCTGGCTAGAAAACCACGGTTGTTAGCTGATCAATGTTTGAAAAACAAACACTATTAAAGCATTTTGTGCCTTAGGGATTGCGTATTTTTGCACACAGGTTAAAAAAGGACGGTTGTCCGGCTTAGACTAAACAAAGGTCCACGATGGCTTGAAAAAATAAGTATTCGTTATGTTATTAGAGTAAAGCTGGAATGTTCCAAACGCCAAAATAAGGTATTAGGGCGGCTGCAGTCCATCAGCAGCTGCATGCCGTTATAGTGACGTGTTACTCATTCAAGGCCGTTAGATGACGTGGCTGAGCCGTTTATACCTGGCATCGGCGGCGGCGCCGGGGGCAGGTGGGCAGGAGGAGGTGGCGGAGGAGGAGGGGGCGGCGGCGGAGGTGGGACCAACTTGACACCTTCCCAAGGACTCTGCTCCGGCAAAGGCCGCACTTCGTTCGCCTTCGCCCGCGCCTCAAGATGTTGCAGTTTGCTGAAATCTGTAAATTTCCGTTACAGCTGGTTAGTTTACATCTGCAGCACAAACAAAGCCTGCTACGAAGCGAGACACAATTCCGCCGTGTTTTTCACAAGCTAAGGCGAGAAGCATAAGCGATCCTGAGGTAGCATTCCTGATACAATGTCTTGGCTCAAAAAATAAGAATTTGGCCCTTTGTGGCATGGGCTGTGTATATTAGGGGCCGGGCATGTTTTACCTGGAGCTTAGCATGGCCCACTCGCTGATTCTGATATGCTGCCCCCATTAAAAACTGAATTTAATCGTGACTCAATGAAAGGTGCAATACGCTACACAATACTCATTTCATATTCATATGTTAACGTAGATACACATGTTCTGCTTACATTGCATGTGCATCATGGTTGGGTGGCGATAACTTTGAATAATGATAAAAGCGACGAGGTCCTCTGAATAGGTACACGCAAGAAAGAGTATTCATCAACATGGAATTACATGGGATGATTAGATGACATACATGCTAACTAGGCGTCACGTGACTAGGCATGCGCTGGACAACGGATGACGGCCTTTTTCATTTCCAGAAAATACATTTGCGGCGGCTACATGAAATGGCGAACCAGTGATGCACACTTATACATGTGACAATACCACTACTATTGGTAAGATGTGTCGGGGTGATCCATCTCTGTAGTCCTGTTAACTTGTCAGAGCCATGGATGGTTCTTGCTCACGGTGCAACAGTAAGGAACTACAAAAACTCACCGCTATACGATAGGAGTACAGCACAAACGTCGGACAGCCTGGAGCCTACACACCGGAATGGTCACTGCCTCCAAATCTGCAGCTCCAAACGGGTCGACTTGACACTCTGGAGCACGAGGCTGTCTGCTTCAGCTCTCTACCTCAAAAACCAACTGGGTGCTATGTTTGTACTCCGTGCATCATCTACAACCTTCGCTTTCGTCCGAGTCTTGATCTGAGTCATCGTCATCGTCGGAGATCTCTCTGCGCCGGGTGGCTGGTGAGGTGGGCGGTAGAGGCGGCGGAGGGGGTGGCTTACGACCACTAGCATCCCTCAGCATCTTCGCCGCCATCCAGTCAATCTTGTCGGTCGGAGCAGCGGCCGACGAGTCATCACTCTCGCCCTCCGAGTCTGACTCGGAGCCACTGTCTGCCGCTGTCTGACGGTCCTCCCTGTCAGCACACAGTACAACACACAATTCAACAAGCTCTCCACCCAGCCAACTCACCTATACTTTTCCTCTTATCGGCCCAGTCTGGTGGTGGTTTATCGAAGCTGGCCATTTTCTCCAGCTTGCTGGCACGCTCTAACCTCCCCAGTGTGGAGGCGTCCATCTTTTTGACGGTCCAGTCTGGCTGGGCCGGCGTGGGAGGGATCCTCTCCTGATGCCGCCGTTCCAGCTCCTCCAGACGATCCAGGTCTACGTGCTTGTCGGCCCATTGGGGCCGGCTGTCGTCAGAACAGCGACCATCGTCAAACCAGAACAACGCCGCCAGAGGTCTCTGTGCACCCTGAGGGTCGTGGCCGGTCAGAATAGCGCAGTTCACTTATGGCCTGCTTGCTTTTCAGTGTTCTGTTGAACGTCAATAAGATAGGATATTTGAAAGTAATCGGGTGTGTCCAAATTAAGCCGACAAATGTAGGTCTGATGATTCGACAGTTGCTGAATATATACCAACTCGAATGAGTCTCTGATGCCCAATAAACAAACGAAAATAAATAAGACTGTGCTAAGAGAAATATGTCTAATATAGCGAAAATTTTGGAACCATCGCAAGTCTCAACAATATATAACCAATTGCGTTCCCTGGGATTTCCATAAAAGAGAAATCCCCACCCCGGCTAACGGCCATTGCCTCAAATCTGGATCTCTCTACTTTTTTAACTTTATCTCATTTGCAAGGCTTTTGTAATCTTGCATTTACGACCTGGCCTTGCCTAGTGACAGTGGAGAGAAGCGATTAGCATGACCACATCTGACAGGTATGGGGCCAAATACCTCTTAGTCATCGCATACGGTGACGTTTGACTGGCGGTCTGGCCAGCGCCCAAAACGAGAACAAACTAACAGTTAACGGAAATGTGCATGTTTATAGAGTTTTGAACTGAGATAACTAGCAGCAATGTAGCTACAACAGGACAATTTACGACAGGAGAGTTTCTTGTGTTTTTGCTACTGATATCTCAAAGAAAATCCCATAAAGGTGCATCAATCCCATTAAAGCGGTAAAAAGCCGTTGTAATACGGCTCTACACTAAAATCAAAGTTTTGTAAGGCCTGATGAAAAACCAGTTGTAATTTGTTGATATTCGTTAAGAAAATAAAATTAATTACCGATCTTGATTTAAAATCAACCTAGTACCTACTTATTCTGGATCTCACCACTTTCTCTTTTCCAGATGGGAGAGGTTCTTGCTACCCCTTCGCGATTGGCTCATAATTGAAGTGGAGGTTTGCGGTAAAAAACAGCGTGTCGGTCGTCCCAAAAGCTCACAATTTTATGGTGGGCAAGTCAAGGACCTGATTAACACAAAGTCCACCTTCCAGGTCAGGTCTTCCAAACCTGATTTTTGCCCTTCATGACTCATTTCGTCACTCAGACCGCTATTGACCACAGTTTTGGCATCAAATAACACACTAATACAGTCTTCAAAGGGAACAAGAGACTTTTCACTTTGATTCATATACCACACGGCAATGCAACCCACCTAGGCAACGTATGAGTTGGGGTCATGGGGTCGAGGGAAATGTTACTGATGGGTAAAATTCAAAGTTGTCCAATATGTCTAGTTTCGACTTCTCGGGGAAATGTTTTGACGCCGAATTTGAATACAGCACTAAAAAACAACTTTACCAGTATTTTCTGCCCACTAAAAGCTGCTCATCACTCCCAGTGGAGAGGGGTCTGGCACCAACGAGCCTGGTCTTGGAGTCTTGGAGGGAGCCTGGTAGGTACCACCCGCGATCTCGAAAACCAAGAGGGTTAGAAATATGTCCATTCGGGGGTGTGTGCTGACTGTGGTGATCTACATTATATGCAATTTTCATTGCCTGAAGTCAATATCGTCAAAGTCAAACGAGGTAATAAGTATTGAATTCTGGCAGTGCCGGGAACCCATTGGGAAATATCGTGATTGCGCGGCAAAACTAGGGAATACAAGAATAACCGACTATGACTATAGATGAAGGGTTCCAAAAATTGCAATATATTTTAGGGTCAAGGTCATTCAAGGCCATTTACCTATGACGTCACAATATCATATATGCCCTATAATCTAAATATAAGTAGCACTAGAGCGGCAGTTGGGCAGAAAAAGGGTTGACCTTGACAAACGACCTTTGACGTTGAATTATTACCTTGACTTGACGGAGGAAAGACTGCAAATCAGGGAGACCGGCTAAAAACCAATCCTTCGACCAAAACTAGAATATGCAGCAGCGATTCAGATGTGGGTAAACTCCATCAACACCCACTCTATTTCTTTGGAGGTAGTCCAAAAAAGATTCATCATGTCCACTTGAAGTTTGACTGAAATGACTGAATGTTTGACTGAAGTTTGTCCAGCAGTTTGACTGAAATGCTACACCCCTTTCGGCTCTTACTCTCCTGCCAAGTGGGCTCAGAGCTAGAGCGACCATGATGTATGTACATACATACATACTTACCATACCTAAAGAGCCATCAACAGCATGACGGATCTTTCAACTTCTTTGTCAAGACTAGTAGTGTGTGTGTTTGTATGTGTGTGTACAAACATGTGTGAAAAATATATGTTAAGCCAGCGTGCACAAAGAAGTAGTTAAGTAGTTTTAGGACCTTGTTTAAAACCACTGTAGAACAGAATCTATCGATTCCTACTATATAGAAGATCGCTGGAATAATTACAGACTGCGATACAATTTACAGTTTCCCATGACCACCATGGCAGCTCCATCAAACTTCAAAAGCGAGCGCAAATGCTCAAGGGCATTGCAAATGAAGGAAGAATGGGAACAAGTCTCCCGCGCTGACGAACCAAGCGAACGTCCCCCGAAATTCCGGAATTCGACTGATCATAAAAATGTTTTCTCTCGCTTGTCTAGCTGCAAGGGCTAAAATGTTCTCAAACTTATTACAGCTGAGCTGCCTTGATAGGTTCCTCCCAGACTGTCACCAAGTTTTTAGTGACTAACTCTACCCCCCGTCCAACCATCTCCTCCATGGCAGTCGCAAGGTCGGGTCCTCGTTTTCCCAGTAAAATATCCGTGGTCACACCCCTACGGATGCGTTTATCGAATTTTCAATATCGACTAGTCATACAACGGGAAGGGAGAAGAATAATTGCCGAAAACTGGTGGCGCGTCTATTACAACTAAACAAAATGTGAATATTTGCGGAATCGATTACGCAGGACTACATCATACAGTATTTCCTGTTAAAACATTTGCCCAAGTTGTAGGCTCAAAAATTATAGGATTATGATTGTCAGCGCAAGGCTAATCCAGATAAGCATTGTGCTGAATTATCAAAGATGGTACCTATTTGCCTACCTATAAAGGCATGACCAGTGCCTACAAGCTCACCCAGAGGCAGGGCTAGGCGCCTTGCCCTAGCTCAAGCCTAGCTTGCCCCCCTTCTCCTCCTCCTCCTCCTTCTCCTCCGACACCATACAATCTCAGTAGTCCAGTAATCTCAGTAGTTGGCGCGTTGTTAAACGCAAAAGTATTATGATAAATGCCTACCTAGAAAAGTCAGCGTACGACGTTGGAAAATGGCTAGAGATAGATCCGGCTCTTAACACTAACCATGATTTGGCCACTAATCTAGCAAAATGCTGTGGTTGAAGTTCTGTCAGGAGCTTATGTGCCAAGTCCATCAGTGCGGCAGTTTGAAAACAAGGTGATGCATTGGAGATATCGAAGGTAACAAGGTCCATGTTCTGAATACCGATCGACCATTCTGACGATGCTGATATATTTTTAGCCTTCCAATCCCCGATTTCCCGAGGTCGCCTCTGCGGTTACTCCTAAGAGTCCGTCCCCTGCTCTTCACTCGGCTCCTCTTCAGAAGATGAAGAGGGTGGTTTGAGGTTATTGAATTATAACATGACACACACTTTTTCTCCTGGAAGGAGACTCTCATATATATATGGGGTTGTCACAGACATAATGTGATATAGGTGAACACACAGAAAATTATTTAAGTTATATTTAATTTACAAACGTTTCACTGTTGTACAGCTTCATCAGTGTAAGTACAAAATTACAAAAATATCAATAAAAATTACAAAGTTCAGCTCACAGCAGGACACAATATTTCAAACTGATTCGACAAGGAATGGTTTTGATTTTTATTTGTTTTCTTCTCAAGTTCTCGTGCTGTATGTTTTATGTTTTTTTTCTTTTAAAGCTAGTTTTGAAAAAAACATAAAACATAAAGCACGAGAACTTGAGAAGAAAAGGAATGAAAATAAAAATAATGTCCTGTTGAATCAGTTTGAAATATTGTGTCCTGCTGTGAGCTGAACTTTGTAATTTTTTATTAATATTTTTGTAATTTTGTACTTACACTGATGAAGCTGTACAACAGTGAAACGTTTGTAAACTAAATATAACTGAAATAACTTTGTGTGTGTTCACCTATATCACACACACACACACACACACACACACACACACACATATATATATATATATATATATATATATATATATATTACACCACTAGTTAAAAAACCTTAAATGGAATCATATCCAACGTGAATCGATTTCAAGCATGGACTGCGACTTAGTCCATGTTTCATGTCTGTTTTTAGACCGGTTCACATGAATGTTCTGTGGTCCACCCGAACTGATGGGGCATTTGGGTAGGATTGTTAGGTGACCCACTCAGTCTCCAGTCAGCCACCTCCTGTTATTAGTTTACTGCACGTTCTTGTCACTATACATGAACGAAAATAGCGCTCTAACATATGCCAATTTTGAAAATTTTGTTAAAGGGGCATAAACAAATAATGGATTGCATCATTCGGTAGGTATAAAGGGGGCATATTAAGTCAATTGTGTAAGCACAATCAGGTGCTCTTTAGCTTAGTTGACTTGGCTTTTAAATAGTTTCATCTCATTGTTTGGGTTTCTCTCTTCAATCATGGGAATAATTTATGTAAGCGCTCATAAGCCTCAAAGGACCGAGCAGCGGCTACAATCAATCAACAAGAATATCTCACCTCTCAGAGCTCTCCTCCTTCTGCAGCACCACGGGAACATCTCCCAGTCTTTTCTTGGCTTCCTCCGCCCAGGGAGGCAGGTCTGAGGCGGTCGGCTGCACCACCGCCGAGCTCTTCCGCGCCACCTTCCGCAGCTTGGGCCGCCGCCACGGCACGGTGTCGGCGCCATCCGCCATGCTGTCGCTGCCGCCGGCGTCGGCGGCGCTACTGGAGGGGGCTGGCTGCTGGCGACTCCGCACGGACGCCGGCTGAGGTCGTCTCTGCGGCTCCTCCTCAGAGTCCGTCCCCTCCTCTTCACTCGATTCCTCCTCTTCAGAAGATGAGGAGGGTGGTTTGAGGTTGCCGTTTGGCCGTGGTGCTGGACGCTGACGGCTGTCAGGTGTTTTCTTGTCAGCTGTGTGTTCTTCTTCCCCAGAGGTCTCCTCCGACGTCTCTTCTTCTGATGATTCCTCCTCGGAGCTCGACTCAGGAGGTTTCACTGGAATGGTCTTCGGCACGGGCAGAGGCTTCCTTGACTCCAGATCCAACACAGGTGCGTTGGAGTAGCGCGTGCGGTAGCTGTTGACAGACGTCCTGAAACGCAAAAGCTGGCATCAGTGAGTTGCACGGCTAGCTTGGATAAAGTTTGCAGATTCATTGACTTTGAGCTGGTGAATTTCAAAACAAGTTTAATGCGCAAGTACATACGTCAGTATGTAACAAGTTTGTTATTTCCTTGCTCAACTTGCCAGTGAACATCCTTCATTAAGCAGGAAACAATGCTAAGTCATACAGGTTGCATGAAGTTTTATGTGTATACCAAGCCGTGCAGCCAATTCTGATGGTGATCAATTCCACCTAGATAGTTAAGTTCTTCCGTTTTTTTCGTTATAAGAGGGAGAGAGAGAGAGAGAGAGAGAGAGAGAGAGGGGAGGGAAGGAGAGAGAGAAAGCACCATAGACGCCCCCGGGCATACTGAGCGTGATAAAGATAGGTACAAATACTCATTTTCACAGGCGATGGAAAAAGGGGCGTAGCCAAGGGGAGGGGCGGCAGGAACAGCCGCCCCCCCTCTGAGGGCCTGAAGGGCCCCCATGAGGACACGGGCCGCGCAAAGCGCGGCTCGCCCGCACTATGCTCTGTGGCCAAATTTGAAATTTCATACCAGAGGGCCCTCTTAAGTCCTCTTCAGCACTATTCTGTAGAAATCAGGGCCCTTTTACCCATCAGGGCCCTTTTAGCGCTGTCGCAGGGGCCCTTTTCGTGGCACCACCCCCCTGAGCAGAATCCTGGCTACGCCCCTGGATGGAAAGCTCCCGCTTTCAGCTACTGTTGTTCCATTTCAGTCACCAGTATTGCATTATGAACTCTACCCTACTCTGAGACCATGATCATCACATATTTTAAGAGAGTGCGGGACACTCAGTATTGTTTTTAGTTCTAAAGCTGAGTTCTCAGGTGGTGGTTTCAATGCATGTACACACATTCTGATATACACGGAATCCCCTGGAAAATGGAGTGGGAAGTTCATCAAAGTTCATCTTGCATGCACATATATGAACACCACTATGGAAAAACAGTATTGCCTGAAGTAGTCCTGGTGAATACAACATTTATGATATCAACATGCTGCTCTTCAGTTTATTCAGCCTTTCGTTGCGAGCCATAGACAGTTCAAAGATGAACCACAATCAAAACTCCACTCGCCAACACTTAGTGATCGATTTACACTTGAAACCGAGCCCATATTATCAAATTAATGGGGCTATCAATATTAATATTAATTGAACACTAATATTAATTGATTATATTTAGTATAATTATAATTGATATAAAACATCAAACATAAAAATTAAATATGCTCATATTAATTATACAGCTAAATTATGGTTTCTTATTTGCTCTCCAAATCCCTGGGCAACTAACTGCTCAAAGCCTTTATACTGTGTGCGCATGTTATACCACGTGCAGTCTCATTAACAGCGAAGTGATAAGCCGGCCACGACCAAGAGGGGAGGGGGAGGAAGGGGTCTCCGGCGCTGCCAACCGGTGACGTTACTGCGTCGCGTGGTTGAAGTTACCAGGAATAGAGACAGGCCGCCGGCGGTCAGCAAAAACGCAGCTCGTGAATCATGTTCTAACTCCTAGGAGAGAATACCAAAAAAATATTGGTTGTCGTCTGCCTCAGTTAAATTAATATGATAAATTGCTTTCTGCTGATCAGGAAATGATGAAAAATAACAAAATTAACCCCGGGGCGCCACCCACCGGGGCACGAGGCCCCCAACAAAAAGGGCGTAGCCAAATCCAAAGCAATAAACCGCGGAATCGGAAACCCTGTTTAGCCAATGGTACCCCAGAGGCAATAGGCAAGATCGGCATTTCACCAAAAGCAAGATTAAGCAAACGCAAACAGTCATAGAGCTATGAGGCCGGAAAGTCATTGATAGAAATGCCAGCACTTTCCCAGCGGAACGAAAACCCCCCCAGTGGTTACCCAAGGCACCCGACCAATAGACCGAGGTCACGAAGGGCAAAAGGACCTTTGTATATCAAATGAAACCAGACAAACAAACACGAGGTGTTTGTTTCAGTGCCACTAATTAGGCAAAGTTATCAAAATACGTTTTGACCCCGGACCGGATACCTGAGACAAAAAACGCCCTGAACCGAAAGTGTCCAAAACATTTTTCGATCAAGCGAGCATTTTCAATCGCTTTGTACTTTAGATCATAAGATAGCTCCCCATGCTTTCAATGGGAGAAGTCACCCGACCGACCCAGGCACGAAATCGAAAAATCGGATATACACATGTAGACCCGAAGGGCAAAAGAGGAAGTTTCAAATCAATCGACTTAAATGTAGCCTACAGAGCTCTAAAGTGAACGAGGTGACCTGGCGACCTCGCTGGGACCGACCTGGGTGACCCGGAGTAAAAATTCAGGGAGATGAAAAAGCAGAGAGGAGAGCCCCAACCGCGGTGCGCGCCTCTTTATTTTCTGCTATCCCAGAAAAACCTAGGGGCCATCGAGCCCCCGGTGGGCAGGGTTAATGCTGGTATACATGTTCTCTCCATTTTGTCTCTGTTTCTGAATGGTAACCAGCTGTACACACAGGAAACACAAATTTCATGCATCATTGACATTAGCAATGTAGATTTGTTTACAGAAAATGCTCACTGCAAATTCCCTCAAAGTCACGTAAAAGGATAAAAAGCAGAACAAAAACATCAGAAGTGAACAGCAGCGAAGTAGGAAAGACGGGGGATGAGTTGCAGCCAGGAGAGAGAGCTGAAACAATCCATAACTCGGCTGTTTATAAAGATCCCGCTCTGTAATAGCACTCGCACAAGTACGTATCCGATGTCTTGTCGGCTGTCACTGTCCGTTGGCAGCTGCATATTTCTATTTGATCAGATATATTGACACCTCTCGGGAAAATCGCGTTGATTTATTACCGATAAAACTTCTGAAACACCCTAACCCTGAAAGTCTAGAGTTGTCATCGGGAGGGTGACAATGTGAACAAATAGTACCTCCACCCTTTAGGTGTTATATTGGGACCACCTTCCCAATACTCCCCAACTAAATCATATATCCGTAACTGCTGGGCCTTTAATCCGGGTAGACATCGTAATGGAAAGGCGACGCTCTAAATACAACATCGCGGTGCTCCCAAAAATACATTACAAAAAGCCATAGATATAGCACTTTGTTAAAGCATAGTGCTTTGTAAGAACATGTGAACGGGACCTAAGTGTTCCGTTCTGTCCTCTTTCAAACCAGTTATTATTTCAATAATTGGTTTCCATACCTTTAGATCTATCTATTGTAATCACATTTTCACCACAATACAACATACCTCAGGAAAAATAAGCTATGCAGACTGCAATTGAAAACATAGGCAGATCCAGTACGTCTGATGGAGGGGCACCTTACCGAGGAGAGGGCGCCATCCAGACAATCCAGACAATCCAGACAAGGGGTGCTCTTTTTTACGGAAAATCCGGCGGACGTCAGATTCTATCGTGGGGTGCCGATACTCGCAACCTGTGGGTGGGTGTTAGGGGGAATGGACCACTTTGACAAAATCCCAAAAAGAACAATTTAAGAAGAAGAGAGGCCTGAATACCAGAAAACAACATTTTCACCACTTTCATACGCTAAAAACAGAAATATCTCCTCTTTTCTAACGATATGTGACGTCATCAAAATAACACTTTAAATAATCAGTGAAATCCCAAATATTGATAATATGCTAATATTCACAGTGTTTCCGCAAGGCAAGAATGCATGCAGTACAAAAAGCACTGGTGCAAAAACTGAACGACAGATGTCGTTACCGCAGCCGAGCTTATTCAGTGGTGAAAAGTTTATGCATATGCCTGATCTAAAGCAAATTTCAGATTTTCACTTTGACAAAAACAATTGATACTTGTTTTGGAAAGTACGGGAGGGGGATTATGTGATGTATGCTGCAGCCATTGGGCTAATTTCGGCCCAATCACGCTCTGCAAGGGACGAATACTCGTTTGAAGCTTTCGGTCGACAGGCAGTTTCATGCCGGTTCACTCGCTAGCATGGTATTTTCAGCGAGTGGGCGAGGCGTAGGGCTTATGACCAATCAGATTACTGCAACCATATGGAAGGTATTCCTTCAGTGCTTGAAATAAAGCAATAAGCCACTTTACTTTGAGCTTTAAATCTGGCGGAAAATTTATACCGAGAGTTTTGGGTAAAATCAAATATGCCGATAGTGGTTTTTCAACACGCTCTGCAAAACTGCTATCTCAGTTCAAAACCCATTATAAAAGTGGGACTATCCATTTAAGTGGCATTTCAGGGGGCACCATCTAACTTTCAGGGGACGTCGTGACAATTTTAGGGGGAGCCGAGGGTCGATCGAGAGGAGGGAAGAAAACTGCCCACGTGCCCTCTTAGCCTCGTTGGATCCGCCTATGATTGAAAGCCGATATACTGCTATTACAAGCAAGCGTTCAAAATGAAGCATATACAGGCCACCGCAGGCTCTACACTGCAAACTGTAATTGATCTTGCCTTGGACGATAAGATCTGAAATAAGGCATGTCTGAAGTCTTCTCAAGCTTCTGGAGTCTGAAAATAAGTAGAAGAAGTGTAAAAAACATTTCAAAAATGTAAAAGACACTGTGAAGTCATTGCAGGAAGGCACTCCTATTCTTCAACGCAGGAAAGCTCTTCGGGTCACCTCTGAGGAAGACCTATGTACCGACATTTGCCCAACAGTAAAGTGATGAATATAAAATCATTTGAACACTTACCAAAAATTGGGTCACTTAAAATGGCATAATTTTCAAAACGTTTTGTACAGGATTTCCGCTTAATCATCATGTTTCGTGCTCATCACTAGGTATGCGAAGTATAAAAGGTGCTCCAGGAACTTCAGTCGAGGTCCTCCACAGATGGATCCAGAAGCTTAATGTCATAACATTTCGTGGAAGTGCATGCGGTCAGCAAGCGTTCTGGGCTGCTTCTGCCCTTTGAGTGTTGATACACCAGATATTCTGGTTTAATTTGGCGCACGAGGCCAAACGTCACCAGCGAAAACCTGACGTCAGCAGAGCACGCTGCCAATCACGCCTAACGTCTCTGGCAATTCATTTTTGACGCAGGGAACTGTACAGCTGGTGGCATGTTTGCTTTTGTGGTGGTGTTTTCCTGCGCGTCACTTTGGCGTTGTGCCGAGTCCATCCACTGTTCATGATCCATCTGCGACTTCCACAGTGTCACCACCGCGTTGGGACAGTTTCTCCTGTCACGTTAAGCTCCGAGAATACAGGGGTAGGAGATGGCAGGGACTTGACACCGAGAACGTCCAAGCGTCAGACAACCTGTACTTCGGGTAGGAAAATTAGTCACTTTCGAGATAGCCATCCACCTAGTGGTCCCATTCCGCCTATACATATTTGTGTGGGGTACACGCAGCTAGGTGGAGCAATACAAGCTCCATAACTTGACAGTATCACTTTAAACGCGCGTCTCATTAAAATCGGCTCGGAATCATTTGCAAAAAACCAAGGGAGGTGCGATCGAACCCCCAAGTTGTAATGGGTGAAAGACCATGAAGTTGAGAGCATTGTTATTTCCACCGCAAACAGTAGGCCCAAAAAGCCGAAAACACGTCAGTGATTGTTCTTTTCAAACTCGCGATGTGTCGACTTGGCTCTGATGCGCGGCTTCCCTCTCCCAATTAGTAGGGGTCAGGTCAGCGGGCTGCTGCCGGGTGGAACTCTAGGGACTCGTGCCAACATGCGATTGGCCGAGAGTGGTGTCTGTCTAGGTCATTGTCAGATGCCGGAGACACATCGGGTCGGTCACTGGCGCTAATTTGCGGGTCGGTCACTGGCGCTAATTTGAAGCCAAACTCGACCACTTCGACACATTTGGTGAGGAGCTCTTCCATTTTCAAAGTGGCCATCGGCAGTGGTTGACAGTGTATACATAATCAATTTGGCCCAAATGTCCGATTACAAATATCCTGTCTAGGATATAAAAATTCAGCATTAAGGGTACCACAGAAACCAAAAATTGAATTTCGGTACATTTCAAAGATGATTGATTTTGAAACATTTTGAACTGATAATATACTCTGAAGATAATGTGTTCTAAAACCATTAAACTGATAGTACGATGGAAGTGATGGGGAGTATTTACTTCAATATGAAGAAATCTGCTGAAAAAATGCAAAGGATTGAAATAAGAGAGAACCAAAATAAGACAGCGGCATTCAGCAAGCATTCTCGGGCTTCATTAAAAGCGAAAACCGATAACTCGCAAAATGAACAACACCGAAAATAATCCTGCCAGGTTCGAAGAAAAACAGATCTTTGCAATCTAAGGTGGGTGCATTTGTATTCAATATGAAACAAGCTTTGCACCGTCTCTGTCCGACAAAAAAAAATTCGGAAAGAGTGATCTCCTCCTAGCTACCCCCACTAAAAATGTGCGTCGATTTCCTTGCTGCCATATCTGTTTGTCCTAGAATGGTTCATATCACATTGGCAAAGGAGGCATGATCCTCACGTTATGGTTTTCAATATTCAACAAATGTTTTTTTCAAACTGCCTTCAGCTTGCTATGGAGCAACTCAATGTCAACATGCAGACCCATGGATCAAAACCCCAGACTGCCAGACTGATAATTGCAGAGGCGCTGGAACATGACAGGAGTCGCTGGATCAATCGTACACATACATGGTGACCAGCGACAGAAGAACTTATTTGATCATAATATTCTCAATTTGACAGACAAGATCAAAGCCTAAGGTTGACCGTACATATTCCAACAAACAAGAGCAAAGGGTGTTAAGTGGCCTGAAAGTGAATTAACAGGGATATCACAATTCACGTATTGGACATACACAGACACAAATTCAGAACTATGCGAACCCCTATTGTATACAGTCGAATAATGTAGTTACGAGGACATTCCTTCCATAGACATTCTTCATCACATCATTCCATTTGGTCGAATGTTGTGATGAAAGTTATTACCCCCAACAATTTTGGAAAATCTTCGAAGACACTTTTAATAAGATTCCTCTAGTCACATTTTGAAGAAGAAATGCCAAATCACTACCCAAGCCAAGCCAGGGAACCCCTTTGTTGAACGCTCGCAATGCCTATTTTGAGGGAAGTCAAAAATTATTTATCGATGGCAAAAAGCAAACTTATGCAATTGCATATCTTACCACCATTACATTTCAATTCGCATTAACGACGACCGTTACCCCAATAGAAAACAACAAAATGTTCCGACATCCAAATGAGCTAAACTCTCTGTTGCCAGCAGATATGATACTTCTCCACTTCAAATTCTGGGCCCATCTTGTCTCAGACAGCTGTGTACCTGTTGTATCGTCGCGAGCTGGCTGTAGTCTAAACCACCTGACGTGACCCACTGCCCTAGTTTATGGCTCGTGACGCTCATTCCGCCCTGGAGAGCAATTAGAAAGCGTTATGAACAACAAAAAACTGATGAGGTCAAGCTGACTTTGAAGTTTCTGTATCATCCTTATGTCTCGTTAAAGAAACCAGCGGAGATGCAGGAAGCATGGCGTACTTTAAATAATAAAGACAAAGAGCCATACAGTTAAGCACCGGCTAATGCTAGTTTCTACGAGGGACAAGTATCCACCACGTCACTTCAGGATGGCGACTAGATACCCGGAGAATGCAGGGAGGTGCTTGCTGGCTGCGGTCAGGAAGCGGGTCAGAGTGGAATGGGCCCCAATGTCTCGGAACAACAACAACTCGTTGCCAAGACAAGGCAGCCAACCCGCTGATGGCCGTGCTGCCAACAATGCACAATCATACAAGACAGAACAAATAGTCTACATTGTTTTGTAATGAATATATCCATGGATGTAGCACTGTGAATAACTTTTAAAGGTGGTTTACTGATGAAAATTTTCCTGAGCAGAAGAAAGAGAGAGATACTTAAGAATGAAGCAAATATGCCCATAAAACTGGTCATGTTTGCATGAAACACTGGTGTAAGATGCACTCAGTATCGAACGTATCGCCACCGATTGTTTTCTGTGGCACAGGGAACAGATCTTGATCTGGAAATGACCAGAGGAGAGCGCATAGGGGGCTGGGAGGCAAATTTCAAATTATATAGATGTCTTAAAGAGCTCACCATAATGCCTCACCCGTAGATCTAACTACATATACAGAATGTTTCGTACACCTGTCCTCCTCCTTGTCCAACAGCAGAAAGCAATAAACCAACACCAATATTCTCACCACCACACGTGTAGGCTTTATAGTCCGCCTCGCGACCAGCTCCCACAGGCGCTTCAACTTGGCGTTGGCAGTCTGCCAGCGTGACCTCTTTCACCTCTGTGCCTCGCGGGCATGCGGCTACCGGCAGACGACGGTCGCTGATTGGTGGATGCGCGTTCCCTTGCATCGCAAGAAATTCAGGGGAAATTTTTAATTTAATTTGAAAATACCTTATATTTTGCACCAGGAAATGTATTATAGTCGAACATTCAGCTATTTCTGACCTTTTTTGTTCTCTGTCGGCTTAATTACCTGATCCACTATTCACGGCTGGTCTTCGGTACATGCGTACGGCGGCGCAGTCGGCACAGGTCAGCTAGCGGCCAGGATCGCTAAAGTCAGGAATGCCAAATGGGTTTCTCCTAAAGTGGAGAGGAACGTGGCCCGGCAGGGCAGGTAATGGAGGAGGGAGGAAGACGGAGTATTTGCGATATAAGACTAATAACCGTCTGACTAGCTGCAGAGGGCGACGATTCAAAGAGAGTGTTATCGGAACATTACGGGAAAATAGATACCATAGAGGGGAACATGTGCTGCATTGTCCTAAGTTGATTACGCACAAACTAATCAGGACTCTAAGCATTAAGGATGCTAAGCACTCTTCGCCCTTCTAACGCTATACCACGAAATCTAAAACCAAATGGCGAGACCCAAAGTCATAGTCGGCAGAATGTTTTTGTCTAGGGAGGTTTCTATCCAAAGTGATCTACTATATCAATTGAGGAGGTGCAGGTGGGCAGAGGCGTTTCCAATTTTTTTTCTCAAGAAAGTGAGGCGGGCTCCGAGCTGGCAACAATCGGGGAAGTGGAGTGCGAAACGCAGGAGCACCAAGAAGAGCATTCACTGAAAAGGAATCGGGTAAAATTTGACTAAGTCCAAGTTGTTATGTATAAGAAAAAGGCAAAAATAATGAATCGAGTACCGCAATTCTTTGGGAAGTCATCCTCCTTGTAGGCCAGTTTTAGATGTATTCTTTAATTTGTTTAAGTTTCTAGGGACAAACAATAGAAGCTGTGAGTCCTAGATCCAGGCGAGTGAAATGAGTTTTTTTTAAACAAATCGTTGTCCATGTCCTCTTAGTGCTATTGGGGATCTCGAAAAGAAAACACATGACCTACTTTTCGTGGTTGGGAGATCCAATTTTCCGGATCCATTTCCTTGCATAGTGCGTCCTTTTATATGGCCACAACCCACAAATAGAACATAATAATCAGCAAGTCTTCTTTAACACCGGAAACATATATTTTCATTCCATCAGCTTGTCTTCACAGCAGAAGCCTCTGACTGGTTCCAGCCTGCCGTGACCCCTTCGATCGATACCTCCCCGTTCCAGCCGTCTTCGGCTCGTCAAACTGGATCCTTGCTGGCAGACGCTGGCTGCCCTCCAGCATCAACAGACGCGCCGTTTACGCGGATGGTGCCGCCGCCACACCCCCTCAGGCCATCTGCCCCGAGGCGGTACGCATTCACACAGGGCAGAACGGTGGGCGGCGCCAGGGTAGGGCAGGATGTTTACAGCCGACTGGAAAATAGTTATCTAAAGTAAATTACCACATACTTGAGTTTGCATGTACGTATATACATGCATACATACATCTATGCATCAGTCTTCACATGCGATGAGTTCTGAACGAATTCTAAACGCAATCTGAGGGAAAACTACTTAAACTTTCTATAATACCGCACTAACATGAAGTGCGGATACTCTTCTGTTCAAGACACATTAAAACAGTGACGTAATTTGCGAATTCATTTACTCTACGTTCTTGCAGCTGACACCCGTTGGCGACGCTTCCTGCGGGTCGGCCACAATCTGGGCCCGTCGCCGTCCGCAGGGAGCCGACGGAAGCCCGTGCAAGCACACGCGATGACTCAGCTGTGGCATCCAGGTCCCTCTGCGGGCTCTGACGCAGCTGCTATCGAATTAGAAGCGTCGACCACCCAACGGCAACAGCAATAACCCAACGAGGGAGCTGGAACACCGGCACCACAGGTGGTTTTGGGCTTAGCTCGTAGACTAAGGAGAACTTTGGTATTGTTGTCTTGAGATCATGAAAATAATTGCGCAAACTGGAAGATCCTGCGGGTAAAAAACCTTTCAACCACCAGAAAAGGCATTTTGAGCTATCCTGGCTGGTCCGTGATTTAAAAAAAATTTATAGTTCAACCAAATGGAAACAATAAAGAAGTTTTGCAAGCTGCACAAGTCAAGCAACGACCCAAAAAAAGAATCATTTTATTGGTTTTTAGAATCTAGGTTCCAATAAGTATAGGTAAAATAAATCCATTCGTGCGAGGTGATCACTTGCGACTGTATGTTATGGCATTCTTGCCTTAATCACAAAATACACCCTAAATAATGTCTACGAGTCATTTTGCTGACGTTCCGGGAGTTTCGGATATGCCAATGCCAACGTTCCCTGTTATTGGGCAAGTGTACCTAATAAAGCCAAATGAAAAAAATAAGATGTTTAGGCTTGTTGTAATGGTGTAGAGACCAGACACTCATCAGGACGGTCCCAGCACAGGTATACATAGGTATAACAGCCGACACAACCAAAATAGGTATAAATCAATAATAGGAGAGATAGAGCCATTTCGGGAGCTAAGAAGTTGGCAAAGCACCACCTGTTCTCCGCGAATAGGCACAAACCCTACATCACAGCACACGACCCTTCACCTGTATCTAATCTCGTTCGCTAGATGTCACTGACGACATACGCCAATGTTCCCTCTGTAGTAAGAGCAATATAAAAACGCTGATAGATCCTGCTCAATAATATTTTTAACATATCCGGTCTAAAAGCACCAGGAAAATACGAAATCAGAATCCCAGAAACTTCCAAAGCCTTCCAGGATTCTAAAATCACATTTTGAGGGAAAAAACAAAGTGTTCAAATAAATGGGCTTTTCGCCACCGCTTAGAATTAATTTAACGTGAAGAAAATTTGCAGACAATACTTTCAAATTTCATACCAACATACAATTTTGCCCTTTCCCCAGGATCTGTTTCCATCGACAGACCATACATCGATTAGTTC
This sequence comes from Lepas anatifera, assembly GCA_034440635.1. Lineage (NCBI taxonomy): Eukaryota > Metazoa > Arthropoda > Thecostraca > Lepadidae > Lepas > Lepas anatifera. The sequence goes on along the minus strand of JAOTON010001309.1, from coordinate 298,043 downwards.
TATGAAAAGACCTGCAGCGGGCCTCACGGATCGAATAATTCGGTCCCTGTCATTCCTTCAAACAAATAAATGGCCTTAACGTAGCCTACCGCATATGGTAACACATAAAATATGCATCATTTATGGACAGCAAGTCTTAGAGAAACATGCATTCCAGCGGCTTTTCTGCTGAAACAAAGAAAATCATAAGATACAGTTGCAAGCAATAACCCACAATCTCACCTGATTGATGGTGAAGTCGCTTTTCATTCCACGTCATATAGCAGATAACAAAATTAAATATTTCGCACATTTGTTTATCCATATTTCTGAGCTCCAAAGTCAGTTCGGTAGGTCCGTCTATAGGTTTAACCTTTATTGCCTAACAGGAAAACCTGGCTGGGCTTCCTGGTTTTACGTTATAAACTTGGAGCTGGAGCTTGGAGCTGGAAGAGATCAAAGGCAGGGTTTATTGTCAGAGAGTAAAGGTACAGCTAAACGGAAATCAACTACCGGGAGTTCTACAAAGTGAGTTTATTTGTTTGAAGGAATGACAGGGACCAAATCATTTGATCCGTGAGGCCCGCTGCAGGTTCTTTTCATAAAACTAATCGATGTATAGGTAGATGAGGGTTGTTGCAAGCAAGATATAGATGTTAGCACCAATCTTTTGTACAGATTAAAATACAAAAATAAGTACTGTGTGCTAGGTACTTCGAGTAGAGCTCTTTATTGCATGAATTAGATGGTGTCACCTCTTGTTTTGTGCCACCCTGAAATGATATACATCAAAGATCCGTGTTTGAAGTACTAACATACATTTATCCTGCTTTCACCATATGGGAATAAGGCTGTTGTTTACTATTATCATTCCACTGGAGCTGTGTCAGGACTTTCCTCGCTAGCCTTTTCAGGATGGCCAGGAGCTATTTCGGATTATTCCGAGATGCTCATCTCATACTGAACCGAAAGTGAGAGTAAAGGTGCAGCATTTCTATGGTTCAAGGACATAGACGTCGAAAGTGGGAAAAGGGGCACGTCCTCTCAAAACTGTGCGATTATCCGTAGTTCCTTTGCGTTTACTCCTTATTTATTACGCTTTATATGCATATTTTCAATTTTTGTATTGCTTTGCTGCCTCGGGAACGCCCTCCGAGACAAGCATTAAACTTAGGCACTGCCTCCCCCCTCCCCGGTTATGGGTAGGTCGGTGTCCGTCTGACCTGATGAGACTTAAGTGGTGACGCCCTTGGCCAAGGGGTGGTTCGACATTCCCGTGAAGTTTTGGGCTGGCTCCATTGTCCTGGCTCCCTCAGCAGCAGAGCCCGCCTGTGGCAACCCTCTGGGTACTAGTTCACGACTGAGGGTCGACCAGTTTACTGGAAGTTCTGAGTACTTTCTAGAAAGGTGATGGGCCAGTCCGGAATGTAACCAACTCGACTGGATAGGATGTCTCCACGTATATTTATGATGTTGCCGTCCAATGCGGAAATTACCACCAGATAGTTTAACCCTAGCATAGCATGGTCAGAAATACTCAAATCCGTGCTTCCAAAAGACCATGAGAGAAGGGGTTTCCGATGCAAGTCAACAGCACCTACGCAATGGTAGTAACATATGCCTGATCAATGATGAATAGGTCCGGGAAAACAAAAGATCACTCCTTATTCACTGGATGCGGTTAGAGGAGAACGGTGGTTCCAAACGACGGGAATTCTTGGGTTACTGGGGCCAATATGCTTAATTAAGGGAGAAAAACTTGACAAAGTATGCAGCACAGCCACCCCCCTCAGATGAAGAGCACGGCAGCCGACTGGTGATAACTGCCATGCGGCACAGCCTGGCGCGGCGTAGCGCGGTACAGTCTACCTACCGCAGACGTAATGCGGCACAGTGTCCGTAGATGTAGCACGGTGCAGTCGACCCAAAGGAAAAGTAATGCGGCGCAGCATGGAAGCGTGTAAAGCGGCGCAGTTTACCCAAAACTGAGTACTGTGGGACAGTCTTGTTAGGTGCAATAGCCTGACCAGCGCTGCGTCAAGAAGACATCCTCTGAGAGCTCGCCCTCCAAGCCCTTTCTTTCCAGGGCCTCGTAAACATGAGGGGCCCTCACTTGCCACTAGTGCTGCATTGGTCCCCATTAATGGCCTGTCCTCTCCCCAGCAAGATCATAGCCATGTCACTGGAAACAGAGCGATTTGAATCGTTTGTTGAGACAAGCTCCACCCCATTAGCTGGCGAAATGCAACAATACAGTCTATTGGAGAGATGAAAAGGCACTGGCTTAGGGTTGCCATGCATTAGACCTATACGAAATAACGGTACTTAGTCGTATGTGTATGAAAAATTGTACTGGAATGCTGACGGGTGCGTTGCAATGCATTCTATTCTAAATGAAATCCTCCCAAAGGTCATGATCGCCCATATTGTGTACCTTGTACTGTGGTGAGATATGACTTTGTGCAAAATGTGAACAGTGCCTATTTTTCCAAAAAGTTTTTGTCACAGTTGGACATGTTGTAACTATCATATCAAAGCGAGTTTCAAAGCAAAAATTTCTTCCAGAATAGTTTTTGCATTCACGAAAATGTAGATGGGAGACATGTGTTTCAGTAAGAGCATGTTTTTCGAAGCCCATCCGAGCCCATTTGGTAAAGAAGACCAGATTTGTTCATCTATCTTATTCATTTTACAACCTGGCCACTCCTAAAAGGCACACTCTCCCATAGGCGGATCGAGAATTGCGGATCGGGGTGATACCTTCCCAGAGGGCGCCATCCGGACCAGGGGGCGCCACTTTTGACCGGCGAAACCTATCAGGTGGGCGCAAAATCTTATCGGTAGGCGCCGATGTTCGCATCCTGGGGGTGGGAGGGGGGGTGGGAAGTGACATTTCAGGGGGCTCCATCGACCTTTCAGGGGGCGCCGTGACCATTTCAGGGGGCGGCGAGGGTCGATCGGGGGAGGCACGTACCTCCATTTCCTCCTCCCTGGATCCGCCTATGAACTTTTCCAATTGCAAGGAGTACTAGCGTGTGTGTTTAAAAGGAATGTGACACCTTGGTTGAATCCTGGAAATTAGTGTAGTTAGGTGTACTTTTAGCCGAAAATAATGAAACCAGTGGAAAAAACAAAATAAATAACGGAAAAAAAGAATAAGTAAAAAGAGTAAACAAACGTCACAAAATCAAAATAAAAATAAAATACATTAGGAAAAACAGCCGGCACGGTATGTGGCAGTTGGAGGTTATAAAAAAGGACATATGTCAAGAAAAATATTTTAAGAAGCACGGGAATCCCTCAAAAAACCAGGTAAAATAAAAACCAGGAATATACGGAGTTTCACCAAAAAAAACCTAGAAAGCATAGGTAATTGAGACGCAAACAATCGCGCGATAAATAGTATGAAAAGTCATAATAATAATACATAGATTAGTTTAAAACACAGAAAATATTAAAAAGTGAAACAACCAACATAAGTAAAAAGGTACAAACACAAACGTGAGGTAAAAGTGTTTGCAGGAAGATGAAAGATGGAATAAGAGAAGAGGAATTAAGAGATGGCTTCAGGACGACGGGCAGAGGGCAACATATATTTTATGAAAGTAGAAGGGAAAAAAGCGCGTAACAATCAGATGGATTTCAACACAAAATTACAGAACTCATTAGGCATCATTGCGATAGATGAAGTGGCATCAGACACCAACAAAGACATGAAGCTGAGTCAAAATAAGATGAACAACATAGTACAAAAGTGGTTCAAACAGCATCATGCCGCAGGACAAGCCATGTGTCAATCAGAACAAAAAATACGAAGCGAAATATTACAAGACCGTAAATAGTTAATGAAACAAAGACATCAGTCGATATAATAGGTACACTACAAACGAAGGAAGAGCCAAAAGAACATACATTTCAAATTGAAAAATAATAGAACGGTAAGTGTATGAAACGTTTCCAGAAAAAAACAGGATGGCACGAAGGAAGATAAATAAGAATGTCCACGTATTATCAGGCTATAATTAGGCGTGGTAATGGATTTTTTACACCTAAGACGAGTGTAACTTAAACAGTGACAACAAGGAAACTATTCAACGGATTAAAGACGCAGAGGCAGAGAAAGCACCAAGCGTAGGAACGTAGAAAATAAGGTGGTGTCAAGGGACATTTTAAAATCATATCTTATAACGCAAAATGGTGAGTTATGAATATGGGATACAGGGCCCAAACCCTCAATTGCAGCATATCTATTGTACAGCTTATACAGGTCAACAATATACATATAACAAAAACAGAAGAAAGCAACATCTTTAAGGCATGGTTGAATAGCACTGGTAGATAAAACAAGTCAGTGGACAACGGAATAATAATCATATCAGTCAATTTAGCAGTCAAGGTAGCACCAACGTGAGTGCGTCATCACTACGTCATCATGACATCACCAGTAAGCATACTAGAAAAACAGCAACATACAAATGCGTTCCAACCAATAACCAGCCGGCCACGACAATCGACAGAACCGTAAAGCTCCAAGGCGAAAGTTGTTTACCCTCCTCGAACAAGAAATTTTGGATCATATTACCTCTTGACAATCTGCGCGCGGTACGTGTGGAACACTAAGTTGCAACAGAAAAAAACCTAGGATGAAAAAACCGGTATTTTCTAGGTAGTTTTGCTCGCGCGTGGTGCAAAATTTAGGTAAAAAATACCAGGTGTTTGTGCAATAGGCCAATGACGTAGTGCCCACGTGGTGCACCACGTCTAAAACGGTATGGATTAAACTGTGACGACTGTTATCACCAAAGCTGAATAAAAACCATAAAAAATGCTCATACGTATCAATATCAACTAGATAACAACCACAAAAGAAACATCAGCAAAGGGCAGGAGGGGGGGGAGAGGACGCCATGCCCCATCCCAATATTCAATAACTCAACCATTAACACTCGTTAACAAAAGATAATGATTTAAAATTCCCTACACACCGATTTCCGTCAAGCAGAGAGACCCCGCTGCCTCGCGCTATAATCCGTGAAAAAGTCAAGTCGTCACGTATAAAGTAAAACAGTACTAGGAGCAAAAAATATACCACGCCAATATACCAATAAAGTGAATATATAAAAACAACCACACCACGGGCCATCACTGTTATGCGTTCCAACACGAAAAAAGTATACGATGGACGAGGACGATAACAACCGTAGTCACAATGTAATTTCTCTCAAATTAGAAAAAGGTAAATGTACAATGAGTATGCGGCCTTCCTCGTTAAGTGAGTACCTAAAAAAACAGACGAACAGGAATCACTAATAACAATTACGCAGTCGTGAGAATATTAAGCACGATCAGCGGGATAATGGATTGATGTTCGATGACACATGGCGGTCCTGGGGCAGATCTAACGCGAGAGGACTTTCTACAAAGTTGTCAGGTATATCAGGAGGGCTGGTGCGACTGGCGAGCTCAATGTCGGTAGTAGTTGTTGCAGAGAGTCGGATGCCACAGTCTCCTATCATAATCAGCAAAGAACCAAAATAGTTCGAAATATTTCTTATGCATGTGAAAATCCAAATCGTAATTGTGAAACAAGCAAGCCGCATCACCTCCATACTTCATAAAAATCAATCAATGATAGAAGAGCCCAAACACAGCGGAACCGTCGTACGAAACCATCCAATAATCCTTGCAATTTCGACAAATTGATTCCGATAATACTGTTGCAATACGTGTCCTGCAAAACAAACTATTTGAACACACTGCACACACTGAGTTGCTCGAGTTTGCTCAACTACACCATTTTACTTATGTTATTCTAGCGCGAGCGTCTGCAGTTTCACGACTTCGTTTTAATATTTTCTGTGTTTTAGAAAAACTTCGGAGAAATTACTTAATGTCATTATCAATATTATGACTTCATTTCAATCAACTATTTTATCCGGCGGACGCAGACTGTGTTTAGCGTCCTCGTGAAATTCACCTAGATCATTTTTACCTAGGTAGTTTTTGTTGGTGAAACAGAAAAAACTACCTAGGTAAATATTCAACTAGGTATTTTTATTTTACCTAGGTAGTTTTTTGGTGCAATAGGCCACAGTTATGATATCTGTGAAAAATTTACAATAAGCTCAATATTTTTATTTTTAAAATACTCCTGGAGGAAAAGAAATACATTTCTGCTTGTGGATGATGTCATGATCCGGCAACCACTACCATGCTCGAAACGCTTCAAGGGCTTCGATTGGCTGATGTTCACCGTGACGTCAGCATATGTTGTCACACCAACAGCCATGACAACTGTGACCTGCTGCTAAGGGTACATGAGGGGTACATTGCAGGTAGATTTTAGCTTTTTCTACGGAAATCTCGAGTTCCAAGACAAATTATATATTGAGTACCGGGTTTTCCGACTTGCTTTACAACTTGGCTATCTCAGTTAAAATCACGTTATGAAGGTGCCACATCCCCTTTAAAGATCCTCTCCACCGGGCCGGGTGGGACACATAAGGCAGTTTGTCATCGTGGGCATTAAACTCACGCTAATCTAGGCCGTCCCAATCTGAAGACTAACAATGAAGCTACTAGGTTACCGGCCCCCATACAACAAGCGTCTCAGTAAGGTGACCTTCAGACAACCTTATGAAGCCACGAACATTTTCAAAGCCAGGGGACGCATTCGGGCCGCTTCCACCCGTCTCTCCTGGCTCCCATTTTCTCTTGGCTCCAACGCTCTCCTGGGAGAAAATGTTTTCAAGGCACATGTCGAGCTCACCAACTGGGGCCCAGTTCTGAGCACAGGTGTCCAACAGCATAAGTGTCACCACCATCAAAATATCAGAAGACCAGTGAAGCTTCGACATCGTGCTGAAAAGAAACTTCCCTCTCTAGCAAAAGGAAGCAACTCATCGTATGAGAGCCCCTTGATTCCCTTCCAACAGATAGGTACCAGTTGTAAAATTATCCCATTTTTAATGTGAAAGAAATTGAACATTTTTTACGAAGATTGGAGGACCTCCCCATCCCTCATTTTCCAACACGTTTACTTGAAAGTAGCATCTGGTCAGCATTACTTAGATTATTTTGAGTTTTCTTTCTAAAATCGCACCATTCTGTCGAACAATGTGTGCGGCTCAGGGAGGGAGTCCAGTCAGAAAGCTGCAAAGGTCATCACCCTATGATGTTACTGTTTAACAGAGACTGCTGACGCGCGTGTTCAATTTGTGAATATGACAGCCGAAAGGAGCATGTGGCCTTGAGATCTGCCAACACCTTAAATGATGCTATTGCACTCAACGAGGTGAAGCAGGGCTTCTCTCCTGCTGTGGTAAAGAGAAAAATAACACATTGAAAGCTATTAATGCGACTTTAACCCATTTTTTTCTTTTTTGGACCAGGTAGGGAGCTTGTATCGTGCACACGGTTAGAGATCGGGTTGGAGAAAACATTCCACAGCCTGCAAGTATACCCCACGGTCTGACCGGCTAAGCCTGGAGAGCCCTCTGAGAGCTCTGTGACAGATGTTGCAAGGCTGGTCCACTCAGCCAACCGACAGAGTGTTGTGTGGAAGCAGAGGCGGATCTAATCCAAATATTTAGGGGGCAACCCAGGGAAAGTCGCAAAAACATAAGTTTTTAATGGACGTCTGACAAAGTCGCTTAAAAGTGGCTATGATTTGGTAGCTTGGAAGAAATTTGTTCGCATTGAACGGCCAAGGTGGGCCCCTGCGTGGAAATTTCGACTGATGCCCACCATTGGGATATCTGGACATGTTCTTGGGGAGATCTTGAAGGGCTCATTTACTCTTACGTTAAAGATGGTCGTGGAGAAGCAAGAAATACTCTTCAGTTCCGAAACCCGACGCTAGGATATAATATTAGAACATATTATCATATCAGAGAACACTCTCTGAAGGACTTCTGCATCGGGCGAGCTCATAATATGAACAAGTCTATCTTCCTACAAAATTCACCCAAAGATTGAGCATCATGCGCTAAGAAATTCTTGCAATCCCTTCAGCAGAATGTATCCAGAAACTCTGTCTTAGCCTGCCTCCTTGCACTATTTCCGACGACGTTTTACCGCAGCCAGAATTAGCAAGTCACGAGCGCGACCGGTTTTTAGGGCCCTGGCGACCTGAGGGCGTGGATGTAGACGATGTTACGTCCTAGATGTCTGGCACAAAGCCAGTTGGCAAATCTCAGCAAACACAGTTGTCTCGACTAAGATACAAAAGTCAGAGAATATTCGCAGCCGCCGTAACGGATTTAAGCCCATATGCTAAATAATTGGCTGCTATGCGCTAATGAGTCTGTGCTAAAGATTCAGAAATGCCAAAATTGACTTTTAGGACTGTAGCGGCTGATTTGTTGAGGAAAGGCTGGGTTAAAAACTGATATCACTCATACTATATGATTTTGGTATCTGTCGAGAAAACTAATCAGGAACGTAAGCTTCACAAGACATTACATCTTATTATCTTATACCACACTAATATTTAAAAGGTCTCGGTTCGAAATGAGCTGAATATATATAGGTTGCAAGGTAAATGCTTGCAAGCCATGAGGAAACGTTGTCATCAACTGGTTATCAGCCGGTTATCAACGGTCATTTTACGCTTGACTTATTATGGGGTCGCACGATAGAAAACCGATGTAATGTCTTTGCTGAAAGCAACTGCCAAACCTGAAAAGTAGCAGATGATAAAAGAGCACGACTAATTGGGTGGCATTTCAAAGAGTCTCATGTTTACGAACCTGTGCTCTACCCGGTTCCTTTTGGCTAACCTATCCCTTGATAAATATCATCGAATGCGTAATTCAATTATAAAAATTTCTAAACATGTTAGTAAATTACTGCGGGAGCGGTGGTAAAATGCACCGAAACTTACTGTGAAAGCTCCTCTCGACGTCGCAGTTGACCAGCTGGCGTTCACCTCTGCTGTGAAAAAATGCAGTTAGCAGTTCACAAATGCATGCCTGTATACCAATACAACAGCTTTTCTCAAAAAGTGTTAAGGGAACTAAACAAAAACCTCATGGTGGACAGGCTGCACAAAACATGGGCATAAACCCAGCAAGCACAGGGAAGGAATGCAAATGCTAAAAATAGCCGGCAATGTTTTAAAGGTATTCCGGCTGTATGCATCTCGGTCGGGTATTTGCATTTATAGATGCTGTCTGTAACCTTTGATGCTGTTTTGGAAACCATACATTTTTCCCTGAAAAATTAATATCAGTGGCTTTAACTTTACAATTTTAAGGAGCTCTAAAATTGTTTAATCGAGCTCGATCTTTGACCATGTCGGAGTATCCCCATCAACACCAGAAGAAAGGCAAAGTGTGGATTGATACTAGTATTTTGTTAGCTTTCGAGAGCACAATATTTATATTTTTCGAGACTAACTTTTTGAACCACCGTCAATGCTGGCAGAACAAGTTACTTGGTTAGACCAACATCAGCGGTGAGACGTGTATTACGTAGCTACTACTGACCACATAACCACAGCACGAGGGAAACCTGTCATACGAAGGAAGCGTAATCTGTACAAAACGAACTGCTGTTAAATGACTATAAAATCAGACAAACGTGGGAAACCGATTACTATATACATTCTAAATTTCCCACCAAAACCAACAGGGTATTCGGACCAAACTACGCATAGCGCGCAGACCGTGCCACGTGCCAGTGCCGTTTTCCGGCGAGAACCTACATCCTGCGCTGGTCCTGGGTATTGGCACTGGATACACACGCGAGCGTTCACGCGGGGCCGTCGGCACCACTGGACTGGGTTCGGTCGGCGCCGTCGGCGGTAGCGCGTCGCTGTGATGCTGTTGGCAGACTGCCCTGACCCAGACTGCGACCAAAGGCGTCTCAGAGCCGGCAGCGAGACGCCGGGACAAACAGCTGCAGCCACTGCACAACAACTGCATCGGAGCGCGGCGAGGAAGGAACGCGGCCAGAACAATGGACATGTGAACCTTTTCAGTGTGAGAAGCGCTGTTGAAACGAAGTGTTAAGCCCACCTCTGTCGTTGGTGGTTTCCAGCCGTAAGGTTTTAACAGAAGAGTCAAGGTATTAAACCTGCCTAAATTTGATCTATCTTCGGGAGTTCAAGTTCTATGGTGTTTTTCTATCGCTTAACATCATTCTAAAAACTTGATAATTTTCCCCCTTTAGCTTTACGTTTAGGCTTGCCGCAAAACGTTTTCATCATGCTGTATAAAGAGACATCAATGCAGTTGTAAGCTACACTGCGACGATGCCATAACAGCATGTTTACAATTGCATTGTTATAGTCAATTCTGGAGGAATCCAGCTTTGAGGCCATGTTTGCGCCCACCTCACCTGCCACTCGGCGCAGAGAGATCTGACGATGGCGATGACTCAGACCAAGACTAGGACAGAAGTGAGGGTGAGGCACGGGGTGCAACTATAGAAACCAGGTAGGTTTTGAGGTAGGCAGCTGAAGCGGACAACTTCGTGCTCTAGAGTGTCAAATCGACCCGTTTGGAGCTGAAGATTTGGAGGCACTGATCTTTCCGCTGTGTATGTTTCAGGCCGTAATAATATTTTTTGGGGTTTATCTACGCGCCAACTGCCAGGGTCATATGGCGTCGCCAACTCTTTCCCTGTTGGAAGGGTTTCTCGTGAGCCAGCTTGCTCCTTGTTCAGGGAAGCCGCCGGGCCTTGAACCCGGGTCGGCTGCGTGGTAGCCAGCTGCGCTAACCAGATTTCAGGCCGTCTAACGTTTTTTATGTACCCCTGTTGTCTAGCGGAAACAGTTTATCTCTATCTCACTGCTGCAACCTGAGGAAAAATATTTATGGCATCAGACCTCTGATGGGTTTATAGGGCTCAAAAAGGGATCACACCGGTGCCTTTTACCAACCGTATCAGTATTGTCCTTCAAGCTCACAATTATGATCTGCCAAGTAACACAGTCATCGCCATTGTACTTTTTGAAAATTGGAACAGTTGCATGCTGTAGAGTGCAATATCTGATATTCCAGCACTTTGTAGGAAATTTTGGTTGTATCGAAATTCCACTGGATGATTTTTGAAGTATATTATATAGAGAACGCGTGTAGAATCACATGCTTTCGGGGCTGCGTGAGCACTTCTAAAAGCTAGAACAGCAACCCTAAACGTGGGAAAGCAGCCGTGAAGCTAATCTAAGTTACATATTGTACTTATTGGTATGGATCAGAGTCAAGCTGATCCAACCTTAAAATTTTGGGAAAGTTGCGGCATTGATCAAGGATAAGGTGCGCCAAGTATGGTGGCGCTTCGCACTGCCGTTTATTTCGTCCCGCCGGAGAAACCCAAGGGGATGTTTAAGCACCCCACGGGGGCGATGGTTAAGGCCAATGATTGCAACTCCCATAGTATGTATGTAAAGTCGTTTGAACTGATAATTATGAATTAAAACAACGTATTATTCTAGTTTACTGAAAATTAGCCCCACTAAAGCGGTTGTATAGGGATGCCTTAATAAAAAAAGTTGTGTTGTTTTCCCACAGTTGCTCTCATGAAAAAAGTGTGATGTCTGTACCAAACGTTCAAATCGGTAGAGGGGTGGCGGACGAGTCCCCAACTGTCCAACTGAGGAAGGGAAGATGTCCTCCAGCAATTACGGTACTAAATTGATACCTTTAGCTTTTCTTATGCTATGGACGTGGGCTCACACATATATTTCCAAATCTGGTTTAGGTAAACTGCCTCAGCAGCACCCTCTCGGACTAGTATTGTGTTTTGGCTTTGTGTCCTATGCCTCCCCCCCGCCCTTGAGTTAGGTAAAGTCAGGAAATTCCCTCCCTCAGCAAAAAATCTGTGGCAGCCTCTGCCCACCTCCACTTCTTCAACTGACCTGAAGGATTCATTGAGAGTGCCCTCCATAGAAGAAAACGTTCTACCGCGCTGCCACCTATGAGCCATGTGTTTTGCCATATAATTCTGATTTATGCTGAAGCGTGCTAAAACATCAATAATGTTTTTGATCCCGACTGAGGTTTCGTGCCTTTTCACCGATAGAAAACGGACCACCAATGTAGCACGCAATCCCCTGTATTGGACGTGTTCCCGAACTGCTTCGGTATACTCTCTAGGACAGTTATTAGTTTGATGTCGAGAACACTCCCCTCTCCATCCATCGGTTAAATCCGGACCGGTCCCCATTCCTCTCTACTCAGAAACCCGTCTCCCATTTCAGCTCCCATTTCAGCGGACTCTGTCACCGTCTCGTTTTTGCCGCGTAGCAGCCTTGCGTGCCTTGCATGGTGGGCAGACAATAATCAAGCCGATAGAGAACAACTGATTGCCAGAAATTTCTCAATATGCTATCCGAAATAGATTTTCATGTACCTTCTCTAAGATACCACCATTTTCTTCAAAAATTTTCCGATGAATTTCTCGCAAAACAGCTGAACGCGTCTCCACCAATCAGCGCCCGCCACCGCCACCAGTCATTATGCCCGCGAGGCACAGAGGTGAGCGAGGTCACGGCCCGGACACGGCTGGCCGGGTTAGAGCCTGAGTGGGGAGGGGCAACAGGTGGATTGAAATACCCACGGTTGATGGTGGTGGTTTATCGATCAGTGTGTGCTGTTAGAGTGAAGGAGGGGAACAGTTTCAGGTTAAGAGATAGTCGGTGAATATATGGGTGAGTTTGTGCGGTGAGCAATGTTGATAGCAACGGGTAGGATTTACATCTCTTGAGTGTCCTGGCACTCCCAATAAAACGTCGAGGAAAAATCATTGCATCCTTTAAATGTTGATCCTTTTTATTTTGAGGACGTTTAATTGATTTTAGGCAGTTTATTAGCCCTGCAAGGAGCCTGAAAACAGTTTATTTTATACTGTCTGTTTTAATTTGGTGAATATTGACATTATTTTAAATCTTATCACCCTCACAGTTCTAAAATTCATGACCCTTGCTTAACAGTGGTTGACAGTTATTATCACTTAAACCAACACAGCAGATGAACGCGTTTCGATAAACAATCTTTTTCAACATCTATGGTATGAGGGATTAGAAACCCGTCACCAATGCATGCTGTAGTTTCATCATTAGGATTTTTTGTGCAAAATTATCATACGACAGAACTATTAACCCTCGCCCCGCCGGAGCCATCGATGGCCCCCCAAAGGTTTTTTTCGGGATAGCAGAAAAACGACGAGGTGCAGCACCGTGGTTGAGGGCTCTATCCCTCGCCCCATCATTTTCCCACCTTCCCTGAAATTTTTTACCCCAGGTCACCCAAGGTGCATAGTGGTTGCACAACGCCATCTAATGGAAAGCGCGCCCATCAAACTCCCTACGTTGTGGAATAATTTTTATACCGTTCTCTACCGTTTCCGTACCGAATTCGTAACATCTCGAGCCGCTCTAATAGGTACCTACCTACCGCTCCAAATTTCTCCAGCGTTCTCCTAATGTTCTCTTACCTATACAACGGTATTCTGAAAATGTTCGGGATGCTCCAATTCCATCTGTAGTGTATTGTGAACATTCTCTGGCCGCGCCAGCAGTTTTTATTACATATTATTTGGTCTGAATCTAACTGAGCTAGACACAAAATAATCAAATGATTTTCAATCACTATTGTTGTAAATGCTTTGCAGCATAAGGAAAACAAAGGGCACCTAGGAGGATATAAAAGAAAATAGCATTCCTTCATCTGCCCATACCAGATATTCCCCAGCCCTCAGTACTCAGGAGGACAAACAGACATTGAGATCTCTCTATGCCAGATGAAATAAAATATTCTGCCGCAGGTACCTAATTGTCAGAACAAGTGCATTATCTCAATAGCATAACTGTTTTTTTTTAACTGACCAGAAAAGGCTGACATCTGTATGATCGTAATTCGGACACACATCGCGCTTAAGTCACAATAAAAGCGCTAAGCGTGAAAGCTAAGCGCTACGCTGCAGATTGAGACGGCAGCTAAACTCTCGAGCGCCGATGGATCGCTGCTTTCACGGTACTAAGCAGTGCTGTGACGTATATAACGGCTATTTTTGGCATTTCATCACTATCAATACACTGCGCAGGACCTACACGGTCGGTGCTCAAATTGCATTTGAATCGCGCGGCGTCGTTACGATTGTTAACTGAACACTGCTGGAACGTCAAAATCCAGATTGTCGTTTGTATAGCGACCAACTGGTGGTGGAAGCTGTACCAGAACTGAATTAGAAAAAAACTCGGAACGAGAGCGAAAACGGATGTTTAGAATATAACTGTTAGTGGTTCCCTGAAAACTTCACAATCTTATGCAGATATTTGGACTATTCCGAATACTTCCCCTGTTCAGGGAACATTTACTAGTCAATCTGGAAAAGCACCTTTGACCTTTTATACACTGCACTGTGCGGCGGGGCGGGACAAAAGTCGCATGTTGACCAAATTTTTACTTTGATGAAACTAGTGAAAGTGGCCATTTCTGATAACTGCAATACCCCTGGCATGCATAACAGCCACTTTTGATGTATTTTTGATAGTTGTTTCTAATTTATTGCATTTTGAATCAGTCCTCGCCTATGACCGTGTTTTCTTCCAGGTGAAATGTAGATAAAACATTTGTTTGTAATAGCGACGTCATTGGACGACACAAACGATTTCAACAGTGTCGATGATACACTTGGACCAGGAGAGCGTTCTGACAAATATTGGGGAACCTGTCTCTTCTTTCCGTGGAAAGGGGGGCAATTCGTTAAGGATATGCATAGAAACACATGGGAAAACGAAAAAATAGGATTTCAATTTATTTTTTGGACAAGATTCAATCCGATTCAAAAGCGGGGTAGCATGCTGTTATAGCATGATCTTTCTGCTATCCTGCGGTTTCAAAATATTCTGCGTCCAGCTGCGTTTTTCCTATATCTTATATTTATTGCACTTCATCGAGCCGCTCCACAAAATATATGTGGCTATTCTTAGCGAACACATTTGTTGAACACTGAGTTGTACAGAAAACACATTAAGAACACTAAGAAAATACCAGGTTTGATTTTGCTAAAGTTGATCGACAACAACTAACACCGCTGACAACACAATATCTACTGTTCACTTTCCGACGTGGTACTCTTTAACCAGCACATCAAGTGTTTTTGAAGGCATCCTTCCGCATTTCTAGCATATTCGGTGGGGTGTGTTATATAGAGTGGGGCTCGGTATGCAAACTGCCGCCGACCAGCTTCTGTGCGAATCCTTGGTAGATGCATCTGTTGTACTTGTCTAGTTTGCCTTGAATGGATGTTTGAGTTGGCTGGAGGAGTGTGGACAGTGCTGTTGGTTGCTTTCTTGTGATAATGTTGTGGGTGAGTGTGAGAGTGTGGTATTCTGCTATTTGTCTAGAATTGTACCAACCAGGACCTCTCAAAACGTCAGATATATGATCAAATTTACGGCGACCGGAAACAACTTTGGCACTGAAGTTTATTATTTTTGGATTTTTCGATGGTTTTTGTCAGAACAGTTTCCGTACACTGAAATGCAGTATCGGACATGTGAGAGAACCAAGCTGTGGACAATTTCAAAGGTGATGTGTTTGGGGAGATGGTGCCTAATATGTATCAATGCTATTAATAGGCCAAAACACTTTTGAGTGAGGAAGGTTACATGCGCGTCCCAAGAGAGATGAGTGTCGAATATGACACCCAGATTGCGGACCGAAGGTACAGGGCTTATAGCTTGATCACGAAATTGGATCTGCAAGGGCGGTAGGTCTTTGAGGCTTTGGCGGCTGCCAATGACCATAAACTTAGTTTTTGCTGCATTAACCTTCATAGAGTTGGCACAGAACCAGGCGTCCAAGGATAAAGTGTGCGCTCCATTCGGGCTATAAGTTCACTTACTTCATCCCTTCGGCCGGTAACAACAACCTGGGTATCGTCCGCATATTGGGTGATACGGGCATCGGTTGCAAAATAGCTCAGGTCATTGACAAAGACATTGAACAGGAGTGGGCCTAATGAAGATCCTTGAAACACACCGACTTTGTTTGGAAGTCTTTTGAGAGGGTTTTGCGCCCGCTGCTGTGGTCTAAAACTGACACGCTCTGGGAGTGTCCGCTTAGATAGGAGCGGAACCAATCAGTATCAACTCCGTAGAGCTCTAATTTAGTTAACAACTTTGAGTGGTCAATGACATCGAACGCCTTACTTAAATCGAGCAAGCAAATGAGAGAGATTTCTCCTTGATCCATGGCATGAAAAATTTGATCAGAAACACTAAGAAGCGCAGTTTCGGTAGAGTGGTAGGGTCTGAAACCATGTTGTGCGGGAGATATTAGATGGTTCCTGGACAGATATGAGTAGAGCTGTCGCTGCACAATTCGCTCAACTATTTTTGAGATAACTGGGACCAATGATATAGGTCTAAAGTTGGCGGGGTCACATGCCGGTCCGGATTTATGAATTGGGTGAACGATTGAGTGTTTCCACGCATTTGGGAAATCATTTCTCTCCAGGCAAGAGTTGATTATGTTCAAGAGTGGGATTCCGATTTCATTAAGGCAAAGTTTAAACACATTGATGCATAATCCATCCAGACCGCAGGCAGATGTGTTTTTCATGGATTGAATGGTACGTTTTAACACTGTAAAGTCTATGGCGGTAACTTTGAAGGAGCACGACCCGACTCTAGGAAGTCTAGTTGGTAGGTAATCGATATTTTGAGAGGTTTGAGCGACTTCTTGTGCAACTCGAGGGCCCACACTGACGAAATATTCATTTAGTGCGTCTGCATTTACGTTAGGATTAATGGGAATCCCTCTTTTCTTACCTATATAGGGTTGAAGAATACGATACATTGATTGGGGGCCGCTGTTATTAATCTGTCGCTCAATATCTAAGACGGTATCACGTCGTATGGATGACTTCACAGTCCGCTTGAGATCTCTGTATTCCTGGTCCCCACGATTTGTACGACGTAATGTCCTAAACTGACGCATCAGATCACGTGTGGCATCAGATACGGGAGGAGCAGTAGGGTTACGGATTTTTGTGCTCTTTATGGGTGCAAAATAGTTTAATATTGGAATGAAGAGAGCTAGAAAAACATCCCATTTGTCAGCTGTGCAGGGGGCGGTATACAGGTTGCCAGTCTACCGAGTTGAGTGCTGCGCGGAGTTCAGGCTTTTGGACGCGCTTGAGGTTTCTGCACTCAACGGCGATAGGTTTCGGGCGAGTTCTGGGCACGGTCAAAGCAGCTATTACATATTGATGCGGACTGAAATTACAGAACCTAGTGCGATGGAGCATAACAACACTGGGGTCATTGGTTATGATTACATCGAGCAAAGAGCCACTGGCAAAAGTAGGTACTTGGACATGTTGGGTAAGCGAATAGGCACTCAAAAGGTATGTAACGCCCTCTTACAAACATCTGACTCATTAGCTAAGAGGTTGCAGTTCAAATCACCAGTAATAACTATCCTTTCTCTGGGGTACTTAACCATGACATGTTGTAGTTGTGTCTCCAGTAATCCCAGGTCAGCTTCGAGGGCGGTAGAAGTTCGCCGAGGAGGGCGGTATACTGTTGCGAGAATAAACTGTCGCCCAGGTTGGTCAGGCTTCACCCTTACCCAGAGTGACTCAAGTTTACAGTTAGGATCAGTCACTGGTGGTACACTGATGTTATCTGCATCAATGTTAGACCGAAGTAAGGTCGCTACGCCACCATAGCCACTTTTGTCTGAGCGGTCCGACCTAAGTATTTTGAATCCCGGAAATTATATCAGTCGAGATGGGGTGGATGGTTTGAGCCAGCTTTCAGTAATTGCCACGATGTCGTATCTTCTCCGGTGAATTTCGTGATTAAGCTCAAGAATCTTCGGCTTGATGGACTGGATATTAATAGTACATAGCGTCGTTTTCTGGCGTGACTCTGAAGAGCGCCACCCCCGTGACCACGCTTGCGCAGGGGTCTATTTCCTCTTCTTGTTTTTCGGTTCTCTGGGGCTGTTATCTGATCAGGGTCAGCAAACATGTTAAAGTTGGAGCTTTGATAATTGTCCAAAATCACTAGACGGTTGGGTTCAGAAGTAGCCGGTCTGCGGGGTGTGAAACCTGGTGACAAATGTAGCAGATGTTGCTCTGTCTGGGAGTCGCGGTCTTGTGTGTTGTTCTGATCTATCAGAAGAAGACTTGAAATAAGAATCAGAAATCGTATTATGTTCATTGGAGCAAGTGTTGTCGAACTACGAAGCGTTATCAGAGGTGGAAATCAATCCTTCGGGTTGTCTGAAAGACCAGGAATAAACAGAGCCAACGCGAGCGGTCGCACATATGGGACCGCTCAGCGAAAGCTCTGTTATAAAACCTTATCCTTCTAGCATTGACGACGGTTGTAGTGTTTATAAGACCTAATATCGAGTTTCCAGGTAAACATGACTATTATTCGAACATTCTTTTTCAGTTTCGAGCAATTCATCCTCTCTAGAAAACAAGTGTCTAGCCGACAAAGTCACGAGATTTAAGAGTCAGAAAAACAGAGGGCATTTTGGTCAGTATGCGCTGAGGCGTCGGGTTTGTCGAAAGTATTTTTACGGTGATCACAGAAATCTTCAGCAGCACTGCAAACTTTAATGTTCCTCATGCTAGTTTCAGAGTCTATACATTATCAAGATCTTCAATGCACATGTAGAAAATATCGTCAGCTACATCTTAGCCACACGTTCTATGAGGAAAAACACTAAATTCACCTATTTTGGAGCAAGAAACGCGGAGCACTCGGAAGAGCAGCCGACCAGCCGATCATCAGCTGACCGACTGATGATCTTATACTTATTCCGAATCTTGTGCTTCACCTTTTCCAGAGATATTTACACGCCTTGACCTCTTGGATGGCCTCCTAAACACTTCTCATTGCAAGAGTATTCGAACCGTGAGCCCAGAAGATGTCTTAAAAATATTTCTCTGGCTTCCAGGTTTCCATCTGCTGCGATGCAGTCCCTCTAAAAATTAAAAACTTCGGGACAAATTTAAGGAAACGTTGGGAAGGAGTATCCCGTTCAAGGGCACCCATGGTTTCCAGTCAGGCTGTGTGACTCTCTGAGCCTGTTAAACCTAGAGAGTGTCTCCCCTCACCCACCATCACCATCTGAGACGCCAAATTTTCTTGGCTGTTGAAGTCGTCTCTGCACGCTCCAAGAATTAGCGCTTACTACCGCTACGTCAAATGCCCACCATCAAGCTAAATAAAAAAGATGTCTTGCAGCCCACTCAATTAGACATACAATACGATACAATACAAAAATATTTATTATTGACAGAAACTCAACATCATTTCATGTGAGATTGGCACAAAAGCCTAAGCTTAAATCTTGGTGCCTCTCTACCATACGCCATACACGCTTACGCGAGAACATATTCTGATGTATGTATGTACATACATCATCGATGAAGTAGTCGCCATGGTTCACCGCCAGCTCCACCTGATTTTCTCGACGAGATGGTGGACATGTTTGTGGCCCTGGTATATTATCCCTGGACCCAGATTACGCCAACTCTTCCCAAAATCCTCCTTCATCGGCAAGCCATTATTGAAGCAGCTACTATGCTCATTGGGGTCATGACTAAAGAGTCCCTGGAATCACGGGCGAAAGATGTTTGGTACCTAACCAAACACCACAGCAGGAAGACCGCACTAGCTGCTATTCTCAATATCTTACGTGGACTTCATGTCATGTAAGATCCCGTGGTTGCCCCAATCAGAAAAATGAAGGCGGGAAAATTCGAAGCCATTACCAATGTGCCTCCGATTCGCACGCTCAGGAGCCCCGCCAAACTCTTCGGACGAGGACTAAAAGGATGGTGTACCACAGTGAACGATTGATGATGATGATGATGATGATGATGATGATAAAGATAAGACGGTGAGAATGATGATGATGATGTTGATGGTGTGCGTGCTTTCATGGAAAAATGTTTTATACAACATCATCAGTGTCTTTTTGCAACAGATTTGAAGTGTATTACTTGCTGAAGTATCTATCTATTTATATTGCATTCACGCCTACCCGAATATATTGCCAAACTGTCTTTGTTTTGATGAACTTTTATGTGTAGAGCTTCCTATAAGTGAAAAAGGTATAAAAGCATTAGGTGACGGTCTTTGGGTCATTTCCCAATAATTTGGGGTGGCCCCAGACTTTTGTCCTGAAAAACTGCAAGCGGCCGCACAGTGCACTGCTACACCTCTGATCCGAAGTGAGGAGCCCCGCCACCCTGATCTCAGTGCTGAATGAAAACATCGCTGTATGCAACAGCACTCTACAAACGAATTCAGAATCACAACCATATTGAATTCTACATAGCCACATACAAGTGATCCGTCTGAGCTGTGCTCGATGCTGCGCTGCCGCGCTGCCGAGGGAGAGCCAATCACCACCCAAAGTGCTGACGACCGATTGGCAGCTGCTGGGCAGCAGAGGAGATTTCGCAAGTGTCAGCGCGAGCTGACGGTGCCTCTATAGCCTGTTAATTCTAGGGAAAAAATGCAACAACACAAGATCCTACCGGCGCCAGAATCCCGAGAATACCAGAGGTCAAACAAGCGCAGGTCTTTTTAACATTCGGCGTCTGCAATGGTTTATTGTCGGCCCATTGGGGGAAGGGGAATGTTTAACACGCACATTGACGGGGGCGGGTACCCGCCTCCTCTCCGTTTTTTCGGAGATAGTATAAAAACGGCGGAGCGTAGCGTCGCCGTACTTGGTATACCTTTTCTCTCATAATTTTTAAGACTTCTGTGAAAATTTTAGGGTTAGGTCATCTCAGGTCAGGTCACCAGTACACGTCAAGTGACCTGACCTCAAAACTACGTTTAAGATAGCATAAGTCGGAACAGGGTGAACTTATCCGATTGAAACTCATATCACTAATGGGCCCACCGAGTTCTCTAAAATATGTTCCAGTATTTTTGATATCGATGACCTTAGGTCAGGTACGAGCCATGACCTCTCCATTGGAAATACATGGGAGAAATGTTTCTTAATGAATAACTCAGTAACGGATGGTGATAGAACGTTTATTTTAAATGCATTAGATTTGCCTTGTCTTTGCAGTTCTAATGATATGCATTTATATAATTTGACCTTGACCTGACCTCAGGTCAGGTCAAATCCTTGATTTGACCTAGTAAGGTCAAATAATATATTATTCGATTCGGCTTGCCGCGAGGATTCATATGATTTGAGTGGTTTTGCTCTATCTTTACTTGTTCAGATGTAATGGCCGAAAACCTTCATTTACACGTTATCCCTATGACGGCATGTTTTGACCTCTCGTGGCCTAAAATGTGACCTGACAAAATGGTTGAAATATTTTCGATGGAGAAGTGGATGGGCCACCCAAAGCCGTTTACCGTTTGTCGCTACCTACCGCGGTTCTCGAGACCTTAGGGGGCGGGTACCCGCCCCTGTCAAAGCAAAGGTGGCTCAGACTCCGTCAATGCGCGTGTTAAAGGGAATCCGGCACCTTTATAACGTGATTTTAACTGAGATAACCAGGTTGTAGGGCATGCCGGAAAACCCGGTACTCTATATATAATTTGTCTTGAAACTCAATATTTCCGTAGAGAAAAGCTAAAACTACCTGAAATGTACCCAACATGTGCCCTTAGCAGCAGGCCACACTTGTCAGCCATGTTGGTGTGACAAAATATGCTGACGTCACGGTGAGTATCAGCCAATCAAAGCCCTTGAAGCGTATTGAATATGGTAGTGGTTGCCAGATCATGACATCATCCACGGGCAGATATTTATTTCTTTCCCTAGATGAATATTTTAGAAATAAAAATATTGAGCTTATTGTACATTTTTCAGAGAAATCATGGACGCTTCCATGATTTTCGGCTAAAAGTTCCCCCAATTACACTAAATTCCAGGATTCGACCAAGGTGCCATATTCCCTTCAAGCATTTCTCTTCAGGTTTTTTTTTCCACGCTGCGAAAAAACGGCGAAGTGGACCACTGCCATGTTTTGCACCACTTATTTTTTATCTTTTGTTGAGATTGCCACAAACATTCAAGTTTGGATGATCTTAGGGCAGGTCACTAGACCAGGTACAAGTAACCTCACTTGCAAAAAATGTTTCAAGTGGTACCAGTGAGAACAAATTAAATATACTGGTCTAAGGTCGACCTTACCCAGCTGAATACCAGGTTAACCCTCGCCCCGGTGGGGGGGGGTGTTTGAACACCCCGTCGGGCTTTTCCGGCGGCACGAAAAAAAATGCGGCGCCACCTTATCCTTGATCAATTCCACAAATTTTCCTAAATTTTTAAGGTTGGGTCATCTCAGGTTAGGTCACCAGTGCAGATCAAGTGACCTCACCTCAAAAAATGCTTAAGGTGGCATAAGTAAGAAATGGGTGAATCTACCCGACTGAAACTTATACCGCCTAATGGGCCCACTGAGTGCTACAACATTTATTCCGTGATTTCTCATATCGATGACCTAAGATCAAGTACGGACCATGACCTCTCCGTTGGAAATACATGAGGAAAACAGAAATAGGGCTGTATTTGTGCAGATACAGCTGATAATACCTTCATATTCTCCAAATCGTAGTATCCTGGGCTCCTTTTCAGATTCATGTTGCAATTTTTGACCTGTGACCTCTGAGAGGTCATCTGGGGCTATTTAACCCGTTTTCGACTTCGGTCAATAACTGCATGAAATGATGATGCAGCTTTTATTTTCATATCATTGCGTTCAGATTGCTATTGCGAGTCGATTGATATGCATATTGACTATGCTAGGTTAAAAGTGACCTTGAACTGACCTAAGGTCAGGTCATTTTTGTGTTTTGACCTAGTACGATCCCATTCGATTCGCCGTGACAAGAGCATGCAAATGGAACCTAAAACATGATTATAATTCAGCTGTTATACGCTAGAGCCAAAAAACTGCTCAAAATCCCACTTTCTTTGACCTGTCATGACCTCAATATTGACTGACCTGAGCCAAAAAGCGACTATATAGTTTCTTCATGACTGTACCAGGTATCCACCAGCATTCGTGTTTTTTCGCTATCCTTCATAGGGGCCCGAGTTCGAGGGTGGGGGTGTTCAAACACCCTCCCACCAGGGTGAAGGTGGCTCGAAGGCCCCCGGGGCGCGGGTTAAGGCACACCGAGTACCACCACTGACATCTAACGTGTCATCTAAATTTTTATATCGAAAACTTGGGTCAGGTACCGGTCGTGACCTCCCCATTGGAAATGCAGAGAAAAACTGGCACAGGCTGAAAAATGTCTCCTTCTTGAAGAGACGGCGGATAATTACTTCGCATTGTCAAAATCGTCGTATCTTAGGCCACTCTCTAAGGTCATGTGGCAAGTTTGGGCCTGCGATCTCTGAGACATCTTCTAAGAGCTTCCTTCTTAGGCAGGTTTTCAGAGCCGGGAACCTTGCAATAAAGGGTGATAAAGCCTTTATTTTGGTATTATTGAGTTCCTAATAGCATTGCCAGTTGATTGACATGCATAATTACCATATTAAGTGAGATTATAACATTGGGTAGGGTGTTTCATTACATCATTGGGAAAACAAAATACCAGATTCCTCCC
The DNA here is from genome assembly GCA_034440635.1 of Lepas anatifera. Taxonomy (NCBI): domain Eukaryota; kingdom Metazoa; phylum Arthropoda; class Thecostraca; family Lepadidae; genus Lepas; species Lepas anatifera. Next base: position 274,489 of record JAOTON010001309.1, on the reverse strand, counting down.
CATTTCGACTCCACTCCTTTTTGTGCTCAGAATGGACACGATTTATAAATAGCAAAGAAAATGAAACGATACTTAGAGTTCGCTCACGTACCGAATACTTCCCACAGATATGTAACAGAGAATCTAGCATCCATGCATGGCAAACCGTGAAGCAGCAATGATGTAAAAATATGTACGCCATTGAAGTGCTGTCGGAAAACCCGATTGAATGATGAATCAAATGAAGTCTTAGCAGAAATCCTAAGGTCCGGTTAAGGTGAAAATTAAAATGACCCCCGAAAAGATCAAAAGGAACCATGAGCTATTTTTATATGGGAAAATAAGATGTAAGGTTTCGCCATTTCGACTTTTGCCCGGTTTTATTATTCAAAATGGATACGAATGCCCTACGTGCTGTCAACAATAACATATGTTATTTACAGATTGCACCATTGCCGCCATATCTCACTAAACCCGTCTGCACTCTGACGCAGGACTACCATATCCACTCAGAGGGAGGAAGTCGAACAGTTGGCCTGGAGCGCTAAGAGACATTGTTGCATCAGCACTTGAGGGTGCGCAGCAGGTACTGGAACTGCTTCGCTCCTGATAGGACCGGCGTATTTGGTGAGGGCAAACGCACTTCGTGCGCCGTCGCTGACAGACTTTAGAGATCTGACGCAGTTTTTCTTTGCTTCGTCCGTAAGATTCTGGGGAAGTTCTTTCCACGCAGCCGGCAGTTCGAACTGCGACTGGAGACGAAGTCGATCAGGGCCCTGGTGTTGGTCACTCTTAACCCTTCCCCCAGAGACCTCTTCGATGTGTTTTTGGACGCAGTCCTCGCCAGCTTCTCCATTATCCGTGGTCAAAGGCTTGGACTGCAGTCCGATATACTAGCAAACGTGAACGACCCCTAAACCCTTCGGGAACGTGCTGCAATCTGCGACGAAACTTCAAGAGCTTATATACTACACAAGCAGCATCGAAATGAGCCAAAACTTATTAACTGCAACAGAATGAAGCACCCTAACCTTGGGCCATTTTCTACTCGACTAAGGATTTCCATGTGACACATCATTCAATTAGCCGTAACGAGAGAGATAAAATGATGCTGCCACATTGTCTCTAATTTGAGCCACTCAGACGAACGAGGAAAAAAACACACACCTGTCGCCCTTTTTGAACTTTCCTGGTCTCGATAAAAACCTAAGCCCAAGTGACCGGTGTAGTTTGGACACAATTTCCCATGAGGTTATTTACCGCTGTTCGCGTTTTTATCATTGCCTCCCATGAGGCCGAGGTCAAGAAGGGGTTGCCACCCCCTTGGAGTGAAGGCGGGCGAGGTTCACTGGGTAAAATTGGGACACCTTGCAGTTTTCTCCTCAGTGGTAGCATTCTGAGGTTAAACAAGTATTCCCGAGTCAGCAGTTTCTACTTATGACTAGCCCATTGCCCGAAATAAGGAGGAGAGGTGGTGAATTCAAGCATGTCCTTCAATTCACTTATTAAAAAAATAACGCACAAGAAAGTGTTTGCAATATCTGAAAATTTATACCGGGGTTACTCATCAGAAACCAGTTTGGTTGCCAACTTGATATTATTCTGCAAAAAAAAAATACACAAGGTATACAATGGATGAGTGGATGATGTAGATGCAAGGCGACCGGTGTAAAAAGGATCTGAAAACACAAACAACTGGCAAAAAGAAACTCTGTACATCCCATCTTACACTTCACACTGCCTGGAATGCGAAACAATAACAGAAAATAACTCCCTTATCGCTCTGGAAACCTATCAACGAGCAGAACCAACGTTAACATTGCACATTTTCCAACATAAACGTGCGCCAAATAGGGCTAAAATCACAAAATGGAAGCACTGATGAGATGTCAGCGGAAATATCAATAGACAAAAATGGCAACAAGCTAGTTGAGATAAAACACAAAAATGAGGAAAGAAACACACTGCTAGTTGAGATAAAACAAAAACAAAAAATGAGAAAAGAAACACACGAACACTTCTAACAGCAAAAACAAAATTTATCAACAGGCATGGCATGTCCAAATGGGCTTTATGGAAGACACGTGAGAATATATATATTTGAAAAAACAAAATAATGAGCAAATGCCACACATACGCCATGATAGTCATGAGGAGAGGAGTAAGCCCACACGGCGCCTTCCCAAAACCTTGCAGCATCAAATACCCCGGAAATGCCCACACCCTAAGCAACTTATCCGTTACGCATTTGTATAACATTGGTCCCGTAGGATAAGGCGATAAACTTGGAAGACACGTACATTTTCACTTTCCGACGCTGACAAATTAACATATATATCACATCATTGAAAGTAAAAAATGATAATTGATCCCTAGCACCCAAACAATATCGGCAAGCTCGGTAATCAACACCCAAACCCGTCGGTACGTGTATATAGATGTCGCCAACAGCGTACATTAATGTAGCAATTATAGCAGGTTTGCACGGGTACAATACAGTCTTCCGTTTTTGTGTTTGGTGGCTGTACTGGCGGCTCACAGTTCCACGCGATGCAGACCATCATCATCTTCGTCATCGTCATCATCACCATCGTGGTGCACGTGTTGCGGGCAGATGTCAGTGACATGGCTGCAGAACATGTGGGACGCGTTCTCGCCCGGATCAGTCGAGTGGAACTTCATCAGCTCGTCCTCCTTCTCTTCTACGATGGTTTGACACTGAGGCAAACAGTGTTGTAGCGTCACTGAAGCTCACTGTTACAGAAAAGACCGAGAACATACAGGCACTGAGCACACAAGCCAGCCAGGTTGGAGAATAACCATAGCAGCTATTGGCCACCGGGCAGATGCAACAGCTGACAGGCCATTGAAAAGACACTATATATACGGTCGCTCAGACACTGGTCAGACAGCAGCGAGCAGCCACGGAACGGACACGGCAGCTCAGGCTACTGAACAGACAGAGCAGCTAACAGGCACTGAACAGACACAGCTAGCCACTGAACGGACACAGCAACTAACAGTCACTTAAAAGACATGACAGCTAACAGATATGTGACAGACAGAGCAGTTAAGGTCACTGAATAGACACAACAGTCAACAGCCACTGAACAGACATGCAGGCCACTGAACTGACACAGCAGCTAATAGTCGCTGATAATACAAGCATGGAAAAAAATCTTCCAGAATATTGGGGCAGGTGGGGGGTAAAGAGCACATATTTTAGAGTAAACTTCTTACCCTGTTATGTCACCACATTACGGGTTAGAATATGCATTATCACGCGGTCCCGACTTAACCGAGTCTCTTCTCCCTAAGCCCACCGGTACATGATGATATCATTTGGACTCCTGGTTGCTTATTGTCACATAATAGTTTTCAAAATGTGCCCCGGTAGTCCATCTGGATTTTCGTCATACTCTTTGTGCTCATACACTGAAAACCTTTTCCCTACTGAAAAAAACTGCTAAAATTCTGTCACAATATCTTTAATCATCAAAATTAAGACACGTATCATATGGCAATCATTAGAAGCTAGATATAATTCTCATAAGGAGACGCAGTTTAACGAATTGTCGTTTGAACTTACATAGTCTTTAATACCCCTGTTGAGATTCGAGTCTTTTAGCAGTTCAAATTCAGACATCCTTGGGTTCATCTGGCCGTTGACAATAATGGGTAGAAGGTCTTTCTCTTCGGTGTCCTTCCAGTGTCCCTGAGCGTAATCATCCATCCTTTCGCAAACATCCTCGAACAGCTCGGTTAGGTGTACCTCCGACCTCCGCAGCTGCTTCTGAAAGACAGGAAAAATATGACAAGAGTCATAATGCTGCAACAGGAAAAGCCCTCGACTGTTGGTAATGGAAGGCAGCATATTCATCAAGAAAAGTTTTGAGAAAACATTGTTTCTATGAACCAAAGTGTGGAAGGGTGGGGGGGGGGGTAATAGATACAGTATGTCTCCTGACCCGAACGTTCAGAGATAAAGTCCCCGTGAGTACTCAGAAAAGAGAGTAATCCCAGACCAAAAATCCTTCCAAACAGGTAGGAAAAAAGCAGCATTGTGCGACCCTAGCATGTTGTGCGGCAGTGAACACACTTTTGTGGTCCGAGCGACCTCACTGAGCATGAATCCAGAAATAACTACTCAAACAGGCTGGGAACTACAGCTCCAGTCTCTCATGACTAATCTGCAGTGGTGGGCACTCGATAATTTGACCCCGACTTATAACGATAAATCGGTATCCTTTCCTCGAGGGTGGTGAATTCCACAATGATAAGTCGATAAATAAATCAGTGACTTCGATCAATCGGTAGCGGTGAATATTTTAAGAGTTTCATCGAAAGTACAGCATTAAAAAAATTGTTGATACATTTAGCTATCAAATAATTTCAGGAATTATTTTTCTGCAAAATATAAGTATGGTGGAGTGGTTAACACAAAACCACATAATCAAAGTTCAAGTCTTTACTAGGCAAACATATCCATCTAGCGCGAGAAGACCCGTCCCAGTCCCCTACAGCTGGCTAAACAAATACGAATGGATCTTCCCCGGCTACCCTGCTGTAGAAGGTGTGGTGTGTGGGGATAGCATCAGCTGGAAAAAGCTGGCCAACACGCCGAAGAACTTCCCTTGGGTTTCCTCACTCGGTTACTTCTAAAAAAATATTCCTTCCTCCCTCTCCACGATCGCAAGCTGGAGCAGGGACGAGAAGCCCTTCAGCATCACAAATATCTCGAGGTTCATGGATGCAAGGGTGCTTGCTTGGGCTTCAAGATGTTTCCGACAATTATTCATACCTTCTTGTTTGCGGCCAAACTAAGCAGTCTTGGTTGTAGTGCTTGTATAAGATCGCGAACACGTCACTGTTGAGCCAGGGGAAGAGGTATTTTCTACGGCCCTCTTGGACACACGCCGGAAAAATATGCGTCAAACTCCTTAGGTAGCCTCTTTGATGCGGGTAGTGAGGCGGACGGGGGTACACTCAGTGAGTAGGTTTGCCACCAGGCCAAAGTTCTCCTCCCGGCACTCCTTGTTTGGATTATAACAAACAAAATTATCACACAACCCCCCCATCCACCCACCCTGCCGGACTCTACAAAATATCCAGTTTCTCCCTCACTGCTTCCTATACGGAGGTCCTCGTCTTGGAAGAATATGCTGAGTCTTGGCTCTTTCTCGATGTTGCGTCCGACACCATCCAGTAGTGAAAAACTCTCTTGGATAAATACTGAGCATCAACTTCACATTAAGAACACATGTGAAAAAACTAAAATACAAATTCGCACTCCTCTCACGACGAATGCTTGAGGGTAATGGAAGAATAGCATATGTTCCCCTTGCTCGCATCTTCAGCATTCATTTGAAATGCCTCTGATTTTTGTGCAATACATGCTTTTGGGGCACGTTAAACTCGACACTCAACGAGAGAAAGGGTTTATTAAAAGTTATAAAAGTGGTCATTAGCAATTGGCCAAGAAGACAACTTCGATAGTGGTTTCAGCAGCTGATGACTGATTATTGCAGACTGTGAAAACATTATTGTCGATAAAGACTTCGATAGGTGTTTTCGGCTAAGGTTATCAAAGTAGTAACAACCACTGCTAAAACCTAAAAGATGAAGATGAAAAGACTCACAGCCAATGAAAAAAACAAATACCTACTTCAGTTTTTAGATTTTGTGATCTAACTCACCTTGTTCATTTTCATTGATCCATCTGCTTCTATTCTTCCACCCAAATCGACCATCTTCTTTGGGTCGACAGCATTAACAGCTTTTTCAATCTCCTGAACAAGAACTTCACAAACTGAAACAAGTAAAATGGTAAATATGATCAGCTCAATGACAATGTGTTCACTTCCAAATGCCTAGCTATGTCTTCAAAACACACATATACATTCAGAAAAATCACACAGATAGATAATAACATAGGCGAGTGGTTTGGGAATGTGGCAGTGCATAATATGATAAGGAAGCTTGGAATGAGAGAGACAGAGAGAGAGAGAGAAGAAGAAAAACAGAAAGAAACAGAAGAGACAGACGACCAGCAAGTAGGCAGCAGGCCAGCGCGCACCAGCCATCTAAAATTCCGCACCACCAGCCTCCAAAAATTCGCACCAATCGCCACATACCAGGAAAAACACCCATTCCACCCCACAAGCAATGCACCTAATCATTAGTCAGTTAGTTGAGGACTTTTATAAGGCCCTCCCTGTCTTAATAGCCATCAGTCATTATTTGTTTAGTTTAAGTGTCACTAACCTCCAAATTCGCACCAGGTTATAAAATCACCACTGGACCGTCGCCAGGGCCCGCACCCAGATCCGCGAAAATGCCAACTTCACACTGGGCAACCACCAACCACAAAAAAAAAAAAAAAAAAAAAAAAAAAAAAAAAGAGAGAGAGAGAGAGAGAGAGAGAGAGAGAGAGAGAGAGAGAGAGAGAGAGAGAGAGAGAGAGAGAGAGAGAGAGAGAGAGAGAGAGAGAGAGAGAGAGAGAGAGAGAGAGAGAGAGAGAGAGAGAGAGAGAGAGAGAGAGAGAGAGAGAGAGAGAGAGAGAGAGAGAGAGAGAGAGAGAGAGAGAGAGAGAGAGAGAGAGAGAGAGAGAGAGAGAGAGAGAGAGAGAGAGAGAGAGAGAGAGAGAGAGAGAGAGAGAGAGAGAGAGAGAGAGAGAGAGAGAGAGAGAGAGAGAGAGAGAGAGAGAGAGAGAGAGAGAGAGAGAGAGAGAGAGAGAGGAGAGCTTGAGCATGGATATACCAAGGCATTTTACTTTTTCTTCTGATGTTGCACTAGATATACAATTAATCAGTTTAGAGTGCACTAACATTTGTTGTAGGCGCATCCTAAACCACCAACGATGATGATGATGATGATATACTAGATATAAAATTAATGTTGTGGTCTGGTCTTCATCCTCTCCAGCTTTTTACAATCATTTTGAAGAAAGTTTATACAGTGCCCACAGTACATACAAAACAGGCAAAGGTTGGCATCAAAAAGATGGCTAGCTATATGTAGCATGATAGAGACACAGGATGCAACACCAGCTCTGTGAAAAATACACTCACCTAAACAGTTGAGATCATTGTCATATGCTCCCTCAACTTGCTGATTTTTAACGACAAGGAGGGCTAAGATATAAACAGAAATTTCCAGAGCGCATGTTGTCTGGATGATAGTGAATTTTTCAGACCACCAGGAAAACGCTGTAAAGTTCGCAAAAATTGAAATGGTAGAACTGGAGGAGCAATGCCAACAGCTTCAATGCGTCACCCACTCGTGAGCGTAAACCGCGTTTTTCAACCGGCTCTGATGCAGTAAAGGAGCATTAAATACGCAATTAACGGGATAATATTTTAATTACTACCCTCACTTCTACTGATAATGAATACCACAGCGTTACTTGATGCGCCACACTTTGTGCAAACCCCGTGGTGCAACAGAATGGATGTAGGGGTGCAAAAGTAATACAATACGATACAATACGTGTCACTAAACTATACGTCGAGATGTGTCTCTTTCAGGCCAGAAATGACGCTATATCTAGAGTATGCTATTTAAAAATTTGTTATCAAAATGATAAAATAAGTAGGTAATTGTTGTTATTTATAAATTTAAATCCCACGGTATTTAAAATATGTCTTAATTGATGGCAGTTTGATCATTTTTAAGTTCATACTGTATTTATCAATGTTCTTAAAAACTATAAATCCTGTGATAACGGCGCAGCACAGACAAATAAAAAGCATACACGAAAAGTAAAACACCATCGCAGCCGGCTGCTTCAACCCAAGCAACAAGGCATGGGGATTGAGTTATACTGTGTTATGTAACTAAGAACGCTAAAAACATTTTAAAGTTGTGTACAGTATTTTGTTGTTGTATATGTATAGCGTTATGTGGGCCTCAGTCATGCCACGGTTGTTTGGTGGTGGGAAGTTACCTCGGGTTTCGAAGAGAAATCTGTCATTCTGGAACCTCAAAGGAAAAGTCAAAGGGTACGGAATCTAGTGTATTGTTGCTTAGGCAGATTAAAAATCGACACCATGAGTTGTGAATGGAAGGTGGACGAATTGGATAATAATTTTTTTGACAGGGTAGGAGGCTGCCATATGTATGAGTCAACACTGTTATGTGTATCCGTTGAAATACTGATGAGCCGCTTGGGACATGTTCTGCTTTGATTGGGAGAATGTTTTATTGTTGTTGTCATCTATTATCTTAGCTATACCATGTGTTGTAGTCTGTAATCTTATATGTATTCTGTGTATTGTTCTTTGACTAATTCCACCCTCTTTTGACCCCTGCATAATTTATGGTAGGTACCTATCTGTGCTGGTGGTGCATGCAGGGGGTGTGGTTATATGCTGGGAATTGCCAGATCTTTGTCCTCAAGACTTGTGAAGGTGTTCATGTGTAATGATAAAACACACTATTGTTTCAGAGTTGTATGGTGATCAGTCTGTAAAATGTGAGTTTGTGATACTATGTATTGTGAGTACTATTAGATATTAGTTGACACCAACAGGCTAGTTTGCTAGTGTCCAGGTTTAAAGTGTGATTAGGATTGGACTGTGGACCAGTAACTATACCCAGGGGATACATCATGCCCATTGAGTATTTTTTCTTCTGTGGGCATGTCCACAGGGAAGTCAGGCTTAGTTTCCATGGTCAAAATGTTATTTAGATCAGACTGCCAGTCCCTTACATGATGAACTCCTTGAGTTCATCAATTGCTTTTTTCTGAGAATTTTAAGCACAGACTATGCTATACGTGCTGGGCAAGTAACATTAAATGGGCTTGATAACTCAATGCCATCATGCATCAGTAGTCTGATCTGGACCACCTTTTGGCCATGAAACCAAAGTCAGTGATGGACTCTATGCATGCATTATGGCTTAGTTTCCATGATCAAAATATGATCTGGATTGGACTGTGGATCAGGATGTGCTGTGAATTATATTTGGTGTTATTTTCTATTTTGTGCTACTTAAAGGGAAGGTGGCACCTTCAAAACATGATTTTAATTGAGATAGCCAAATTGTAGAGCAAGTCGGAAAACCTGGTACCCAATATATCATTTGTCTTGGAACTCAAGATTTCTGTAGAAAAAACTAAAACCTACCTGCAATGTACCCCACATGTACCCCTAGCAGCAGGCCACAGTTGTCATGGCTGTTGGTGTGATGACATATGCTAACATCACAATAAGCATCAGTCAATTGAAGCCTTTGACACATTTCAAGTATGGTAGTGGTTGCCAGATCATGACATCATTCATAGGCAGATATTGCTGCACTTTTTGTAGAGGAGTATTTTAGAAATAGAAATATTAAGCCTATTGTAAATTTTTCAGAGTAATCATGAGTGGTTTCATTATTTTCAGCTAAAAGTATGCCTAATTACACTAATTCCAGGATTCCGCCAAGGTGCCACATTCCCTTTAAGTCTAAGACTTTTTCAAGTTCTATTTCCCAGCACTATCATGGTTTTTACTATAGTGCTAGAGAAATAGTACTTAGTGGACTCAATGACTCCACAGTGTATCTTGACAGACAGTCAAATCCAGATCAAACTTTAGTCATGGAAGCTAAGCTTCAGTTGTATTATTGGCAGTCCAATTTTCATTACTTTTTGCCATGGAAACAAAGTCATTGGCACAATTACAGGTGAGACAGATTGATAAACATGTTGCTGTGAGGCAGCCTGTTCATAATTTTGAACACAGGAGGGCATGGAATGAATTCTACTGAAAGTCAGCTGTTCTTCTGGGAGTATTTTTAGAAGTCTGATAAAATGAGAATGCTGAGGGAATTATGCCCTAATGAAAGGCAGATTCTACTCCTCTGATGAGATTCCTTCCCAATGTGGGGCAGGATATGGGCCACACTATTCATGCTGTTGGGTCTTCTGCAATGTTTTTTAGGTTGGTGTAGTAGCATACTGGTTTTGTGGCTGCCCAAAGTAGCCATTAATTGCACACTAGAATGTCTCTTCAGGGATATATGGTTACATGAAACATGAATTTTGAGGTGCAGGGTGAAGACACTAGTACTCTGCCAGTATTTTCCTTCTGGGAGCTTGTGGTTCCTGCCAAAACAACTTCCCACTGAATTTTTTTACTGAATCTGAATTATTACATATGGTTTGATATCTCCCAAGACCAAATGATTTTAGCTTCATCCTAGTGGTTTGGGTGTGCATGCCCCTGTTTCGAGCTACCCCATGGGTCCTACTGCCTCTTAAACATCCCTCCTGAAGGTCACCTTCATCAGATAGTTCTACTGGCCACTTGCTACACCATCCATGTCCCCAATATCCCCATATCCCCTGTGTCATTCCACCCTCTCCAGCCCTTTGGTTTTACTCACTCCTCCCTGCTGTTATAGCTCCTATCTGCCAGCTGACCCTTCCACCAGCTTCCCCTCCTCCAGATTTTCTCTCCTTCAGCTTCGCCTCCACCATCTTCTCTTCCACCAGCTTCCCCTCCACTGACTTCCCCTCCACTGGATTCCCTCCACCAGCTCCTCTTTATGGTGGAGCTCGCTCCTGTTACTAGTTGTCTTCCGAAACCATAAGCACTCTACTGTGGCTGGCTGTTCATCAGTTGTTAATCATTGGCCGGTCCTCCAGTTTGCCCTGTCGGCTTTTTTATTGTTTACTGGTTTTGCAGTGATCCAAACACAAATACCCAATTGGGAGCAGCTCTAAATTTGTGTGGGGACCATGAATGACACATGACAATGAGACCAAACCCAAAGTTGTTATCGTTTTAGAGGTAGAGATAATCATTCAGCAAGGATCCAGAGCTCCCCTTATGGCACCCCTCCTCCCAGTTTTCGGTCGGTCGGTGGTGACGTTCGTGCCTAAGACATATCACTTCTACCGATGAGTGCTATAATAAGTTTGTGAGGTGCTCCTTCAGACAGAAGCGGTTTCAACGGGTGCTCATCTTCCCCAACAGGAAGGATTTGTGTGAGGGTGCGTGGCTCGGTGGCACATTATTCGTGCGTGGCTCAGTGGAAGAGCACTCGTGCGTGGCTCGGTGGCACAGTGTTCGTGCTTGACGAAGTGGCACAATATTCGTGCGAGGTTCAGTGATGTCTGAGCTATTTCTGGTCCGTTTTCAAGTCCCGGCGAGCTCTCTGAATCAGTTACCCGGGATACATAAGAAGCATCGGTAATAAGGCCCTAGTGCCACCATTACGCGCATAGGTGAAATTTGGTACGGTCCAGATGAATGTGGCGACGGGGAACGTACTGTTGTAAATTTGAGATTCATTTGATTTAACGAGACATCTATGTGAGGTCATAAAACTAATTATCTGTCATTTCTAAAAATAATTTGTAGTAAAAACTGGCCTCCAATGAAAATATTGTATTTTAAATCAAAGCTTTGTCAAATGATATGAACTAACGTAACGGTCCGTCTAGAGGACCAGGATCGAATGGCAGAGCAGTACCAGCCACACAGATACATGAGTCGATATGGGCTGTTCCCGCGGTTGGTACCGTACTGAGGCTGCTCATGTACCCGGGTTGATTGTAGCCTGATTCCCTCGATACGCCTCGGCATGACGCGAGTTGGAGACGATGTTTGACCTGTGCAGCTGATGCAGTGTACTTTGATTAGTGGTAATCCCGAAACATCAGAGACTCCGGGAAGTACTTGTTTTATAATGAAATATAAAAACCCCCCTCTGGATTACGTGGGGTAAGTTAGGAATGATCAGTGCATTTAGCCGTTTTAGAGTCTTTCTCTTTTTGTCTAACTGGAAAATTAATATATATGTATATATATATATATATATATATATATATATATATATATATATATATATATATATATATTCCAGCTCAGTGCTGTAGCAATTTCTTCTGCGGGAGGGAGCCGCGCCACGTTATCAGAAATTTGAACTTAAAATCGCAGCTTTTCTATGTTCATGTAGAGGGGGCCCCAGCTGCCAATCGAAAGTCCCATACGTGTTTTGCTTCCTCAGAGAGCCCTGTAATGGGTGCACGAAATAACGGTTTCGTGGATTTTGTTTTCAGATCCAAGTGTGGGAGTTAGATGGATCCTTGTATGCTATTACGGCAACATGCAATAACGTTCGTTTGCGATGTTCTCAGATCGAAGTTCGGGAGCTTCAGTACGGTGGAGCCTGGTCACGTGTCCGCCGCTCAGCCAATCCCGGACCACATCGCCTCACCCCCGTGGGCCACCTCTGGAGTACCCCCGCAGCCGCCCGCAGCGCCGGAATGCAAGTCCCCAGAAGCCGTGGACAAGATGAGAGAGGCCTGCAGGCTCGCCAGCCGAATTCTGCACTCTGCCAAGCTTCTAGCCAGGGTAATTCTGCATAAATATCTGCCATAAATGTTTGAGATATGAACCGTAAAGGATCTAGTTTCTTGGCCATACTTTTGAAATGTAAGGAGTTTGTTTCTTATACAATTTCCATGGTTGTTCTAATCGCATCCTCTTTTGTATTTCTAAGTGGAATTCTCAGATACTTGTAGACATTTTTCTTATTTCGTTGATAAGATGTTTTAAGGCCTGCCTCTTCGAATCCTGGATGCAAAATGGAGCTAATGCTCTGATATTATATATTCGGGCTCAGCTATTCATAACAATCCTCATGATAGAATATCTGAAAATATGTCATATAAATTATTCTGCATAGTGTGAGCTAGAAGCCGAATTTGTATCATGGTCTTGCGATATTTATCGAGGTGCTACAATGTTGTCGGATCTGTAGATCTTTTGAACATTTTCTTATTTCATATCAACGTTGCCACTCTTCCTTTGTTTCGCTGAAATCATTGCTGGCATCGACAGAAAGACCGCTCATTTCATTGTTGTTTATATCTCGGACAGTCATATGCGAACTGAAGGGGCAGCGAACTGCCAGCGCTGATTACAAAACCGAGTACAATGCGGGACCGCTGTGTGAGTCAGCCCTGGCATTTCAGCCGGGCGTGACCACCGAAGAGATAGACCAGCACGTGCACCAGCTGACGGTGGCCGCCGGCGCCTACCCGTCGCCGCTCAACTACCGCCGCTTCCCCAAGTCGGTCTGCACGTCCGTCAACAACGTGGCCTGCCACGGCATCCCTGACGACCGGCCGCTGGAGAACGGGGACATCGTCAACATCGACGTCACGGTCAGCGGCGCCCTGTTGTGCTGTCGAGCTCACTGTTCTGCCTGTAATCTTAGCCTATCGCTGCGCCGAATCGTGGAGTGCTCTGAATGCCTGTAAATGTTACTATGAGATATTGTATAAAAGCTGCTGGCGTGTTAAACCACCCATCGTCTGTGTTTGGTCTGTGTGTGGTCTGTGGGGTGTGGTCTGTGTTTTCGTCCGGTGTGGCGGTGCGGTCTGTGTGGTGGGTCGTGTTTGTGTCTTCTGTGGTCCGTGTTAGTGTGTCTGGTGTGGTAGGTCTGTGTTTGTGTATGGTGTGGTGGGTCGGTGTTTGTGTATGGTGTAGTGAGTCGGTGTTTGTGTCTTGTCTGGTCTGTGTGGTGGTGGCGCCGTTGTAATGAGAGCGGACCGCCCGTGCCCAGGTGTACCTGGACGGCCACAACGGTGACTGCTCGGAGACGTACGCGGTGGGCGAGGTGGACCGACAGGGGCGCCGGCTGCTGGACGCGGCGCGTCGCTGCCGGGACGAGGCCATCGCCCTCTGCCGGCCTGGAGTGCCCTTCTCCGACATCGGTGAGACCAGGCCCCATTCAAGTTTGGAAGAAGCTTTACCCTCGCCAATGCTAAGTTACCTGGGCCTGTGAAACGATGACGTCAGCACTTCCTTGTCGCAGGGTTCTACAGCCTAAGACTAAAACGAGTTGTGTCTTTGGCGGGCTGAAAAAGCTAAGGTTGGACTTCACTAATTGGTTTCGTTAGATAGCTGTGGTTCTTTTTTACACAGAACTAGCTCAGCTCTTTATCTTCTGGAGAGTTAGAAGGTTTGGACTAATCAGGGATTTTACAGCCTTGGGTGAGGCATGGGTTGGCCCTTAACTGCACAGGGCCCTGCTCCGATTCGCCCCGGAAGCGGACAAATGTGAAATCGGCATTTTATTCTGTTTGCTTTACCACCTGGCTATCCCAGCTTAAATCCCTGAATAAAAGTGTTATATTTTCACTTAAATCAGGCATTCTGCGCCGTGAATCGTTGGTATGGTACGGTACCGAACCCGCGTTGGCACGGTCCCGAACTAAGACGTTTGTGACGGCTGTTACGCCGTTCGCAGGCGCTCGGGTGGAGCTGACGGCCGGCTTCTACGACTTCACCACCGTGCCGGCCTTCATCGGGCACGGCATCGGCACCTACTTCCACGGTCCTCCGGACATCTACCACTGCCTCAACACCTACCCGGGCGTGATGCTGCCTGGCATGACCTTCACCGTGGAGCCGGTCGTCTCGCAGGTGCGGAGCGGGACGGTCAGGGTTCCCGACCAGTATTGGCCTCAGTGCCTGACTTTGTTTTGGGTGGAGTGTGATTTAAAAATTCAAGGAAAAAGGAAGAAATTCATAAGAAGGGCCCCATTTCATAAAAGGCGTAACTTATGCTTAAGGTAAGTAGCATAATGCAGCGTAGAAAGTGAATAATACACCAAAATCTTGTTTCACAAAAATGCAGCGTAAAAACAACCGCAAAGTTACGCTGCTCTAAACTACGCTGTACGGAATTCAGCGTAGAATATTGCCAATACTGTTTCATATAGCGACAACATGTACGTTGAATATGTAAAACACGCCTGAAAAACTACGCAAGATATAGCAGCGTAACATTTATCAGACAATGAAGCAAAACATCAAAAATATATAATTTCTTATGGAATTCTGAATCTGAAGCAAAATTAGATAGTGTAGTGAAGGAAAAAGAGTCATGAATGTAAAATAAACTTAAATGGAAGTGTGTCAAGTTTTCCTTGCACAGGTATAAAGTGCAATTGCACATGCCAAATTGAGCTGATATGTAGAGTTCTACGGCCATTTGATATGCTAAAAATGATGATAGCTATTGATGCAAATACACAGGAAAGCTGACATTGATTTTACTTGACTTCTGCCGTTACTGTTATTTTACAGTCTAGCGAGGACAGAACCCTAGATAGGCTGACACTGACAAAGTTTTATATGGAGTCTATGGAGGGTAGAAATTCAATTTAAGTTATCTGTCACCAACAACATCCAAGTATCTCTACTGAGGCCTCTGGCAAAATGATGTATTGGTATACCTAGGTACCTAATTACCAGCATCTTGATCTTGTTATTCTTCAAAGATGTTTACTCACTATTCCTCTCCCAGTTTCACAAATTATAAGGTTCACAGACCTTTCACAGTTCACTCATGATAAGTAAACACAATCACCTAAAATTGTACTGAACTACACTCGCACAACAATACAATAACCTTTAAGGACCTTCTTGACAGTAACTACCTAAAAATGAGGTACGGCCAAAAACAAATCCGTCGATTTTATTGCGTCAGCTGATAGTCCAGCTTCCGCCGCAGTACTTGTAAAAGCAGGGTACTTTAACTACGGGTACAACCAAGTTTCCTACTAAATATAGTCCTCCCATGATGACGTCACCGCCCTTCCTACTAAGTTATAGGAGATTCTACTAAGTTATTGGAAGGATCAGCTGGAACATACCAAGTTTGGGCGTATTTGACACCAATCTAGTATAAATCGAAATCAACTTGTTTCACCTATTTGACAGTAACGTTGATCTCAACGGCGAGCAGCGTATTTTACGTAAATCTAATAAAAAATTATAACACTTCAAAGAATTTGTTGAAAGGGCATGCATTTATTTGATCAACTCAGGCCTACTTAGAAGCCGAGAGAAATAAGTTTACCTTCGCTGAAGAGATCACCGGTGTTTATTGTCTTCTGTTGTAGGTACCACCAACAGCCAATCAAAGGTCAGAAATCAACAGCCAATCAAAATCGAGATTAGTCTTACCAAACAGCTGTTAGTGCTGAACCTGTCCTTATTTTGACACGCTCTGGAAAATTTGTAAAAATAATATTCTTCACTGGAGTTTTTGCAAAACGTCTGATGGTTTCACAAATAAAAATCTTTTAGCTTTCTGTTCAACCATATAAACTCTGTTGATACAGTTCTAAAATAGGCTATTTAGAGCTTCGAAAAAGTGCAATTTCTCCAATGCCCTGCATAGTAACTGTGTTGCCTCTCCAGCCATGATGACGTAATGCTGCCAAACAACTTGAACGGGGTCTGTGTAAAAGTGCATTAGAAACCTAAACATCGAATAAAAGGAATTAAGTCAAATAATTTTCATTCAAATAATTTATTGAAATATATATATGCGATTTTTCATGTTAATAAAGCAGTTAAAAGCCATATTTGAAAGGGATAATTCCATTCTGGAATTGGGCGTAATTCACGCTGCATTTGATATCTACGCCGCTTTCGCGTGAATGTCACCGCTCTTTGTGAAACGTGATTCTGAGTATGGCGTAACTTTGCAGGTGAATGTGGTGTAAAACACGCCGCATTTCTACAACTTTATGAAACGGGGCCCTGGTCGGCATAAGCGTCTGTGGGTTCAATAGAATGATTCCTTGAAAACAGCTTCCGGCGTTAATGCTTTCTCCTGCGCTAAAAGCAATGTCAGGGTATGTAGAAGCTTAATACAAAAAATTGCTGAAATTTCACATATTTCCAGTCACATTTCTGTCACTAACGGCCCAAAGCCACATGTTTCAGCAAATCGGAATACCGTTGATAGGTTATGATTGTGCAACATACCCACGCATGGTAAAAAAATTATCCCAGTATGAGGTGAGATAAAGAAACAATTTCCTAAATAATTATATGTCAGCACCTATAACAAGTGTGCAGGAAGTCACTGCATGTGAGACATCTAAGAGCGGGTGAAAGTCAGAAGTTGGCCGGAATACAAATCATTCTTCAAGACCATTTCTTCCATCCTCTGGCTTTTGTAAAAGCCAGGATGAATTTCAGGCCCAAATTGTGATGTATTTAAGCAGTAAATACGACTATTTAGACCTTCTCTACTCAGTGAATATGAGTACAACCCACGGGGTACCCCCGCCAAGGAGTCGGTGAATTCAATTTTTCTGACAAAAGATCAATTTCAACTCACTTTGGGGTCAGTCTTTCCTAAAGAAACTAGTTCTAAGCCCACGTAACCGAATTCTCGGATACTGAACATTGCAAATAGGCAAAATGCTACCTTGTGCTTGATGAGGATGTAAATAGAATATTTCCCTGAATGTCAAGTCACGGATAAACCGATAAAGAAACCCCCACAAGGTCTTTGAAATTGTCCCGAACCATATCTGGGGAAAATAATTTTCTGTATTTTAGTAAGTAAGCGGAGCAATGTTGGCAGCAGCATTATAATTATAAGTTTTAAAATGGTGTTAAAATGATAAAATTATCTGCCAAGTTATTTTTTATTTTAGACCTGAATTGATATTGAAAAAATAAACACAATGACAGGTATCATTATAGGTATAAACTATAGGATAGGCTATCATTGTGTTCATTCTTTCAATATTAATTCAGGTCTAAAATAAAAAATAACTTGGCAGATAATGGTCATTTTTAACACCACTTTAAAGCTTATAATTTCAGTATTTTTAGGCAAAACATCGATTCAACGCCTTTAAATCCCTTTGTTACCAAATTTGGGGGAAGCAGGGTGCGAGACACTGATTGTCTTATGGTGGTCATCTGACGTTCGCTACTGGTTGTGCGGCAGGGCGGCCGCGACATGCTGCTGCTGGAAGACGGGTGGACGGCCATCTCGGCTGACGGCAGCCGCTCAGCCCAGTTCGAACACACCATCCTCGTCACCGAGCATGGCTGCGATGTCCTCACCGAGGAAGGGAGCGAGGCGTGACCTTCAGCCGCGGCGACGCCGCACCGACCCAGCCTGCATTCTTGCCATCATCGGGTTTGAGAAGTGGTTAACTGGCGACTAAAGAGTATAGTTGCCGGTTTCTCTCATGCTACGTTGCCCAACTGCTCCGGGAGGTAAGCACGTGTCTCCCTGTGGAATAATGTCGAGAGCGAGCAACTAATTGCGGAGTAATGTGATTGTGCTAGCTAGAATAGGGGCAAAATCGACTACCGCAACAGGGACGTTCTTTGGCCGGTTTTTCTCCGGCGCAGGCTACCGTGGAGGCGGAGGCTATAGAACAGGTAAAAGCCCCACCGTCATTTACGTGTCCACCGGCCCGAGGAATCGAAGCTCGGCCAGGTGATGGATGTGGGCAGTATGACAGCATAAACTGACGTCTGTTGTCAGCAACACAGGATGATGTGATGTTGAAATGATGAGCATTATGACACTAGAAAGCCCGAATCCACGTGCCAAGAAAGTGTTTTGTTGTTGTAAATTTGTACAACCTGTCGTTTGATATGTGCAGACTCGATGCCCAGTGGTGTAGAGGAAGATATTTATAGCATTTTTAACGGACGTTTTAAGTGATAAAACTGACATGTATACATGCAGTTTTAATGGTGCTACTTTGACACTAGAGCTAAACAATATACATACTGTGAGAATCAGGACCCGCGCTGTTGATCGCAAGTTTTGGGTTCTAAGAACCTGTTTCCGAAGCGCTTAGAATGTATTTTGGGAAAAGAATCATCCGAATGCGAGCGATGTATTCTACGGCTAACTACGACGAAGGCGCTACCAGTTGCTCAGGGGTGCACTACAACAGACAATGGCGCAACTCTGTATGGTCTCGAGTGGCGCCTGACGCGGCCGAACCGAGTATAAACACACTCAATAGTTATAAATACGCGATGCCCCGCAGCGCACGGCTGGCTACGCCCGCTTGTACGGAATCCTCGGCATGAGGTGACGTCACCGCCACGTCACAGCCTGCAGGCACCAATCACAGCCCGCCCGTCCGCTGAGGGCGAGACCAGGCCGGGGCGGCGACAGGTCCCCGCACAACAACACAACACAGGAGCTGATCCTTATCAAATATATACGCTGCACTCGCCGGTCACACTGTCCATCTCCGGTCGGATATCTCCGGCATCGGATCGCAGCTTCTTGTCCGTAAGCTGGAGGCCAATAAGTGACTATCTTGAAGTTGAGAACGTCAGTTCACCTAGCTCTAAACTACTATCATATCAGCAATAACACTACAACAGAATGAGGTCCAGCACACCGTCACACACTTATCGTTCCAGTTCGTCGACACACTACATAGTGATAGTCTCCAGTACCACAGATCTCTAACTTGTCACCTCTCAGTTTCGCACCGTGTCTCACTTCTCCGCGTCTCCGGCCGGGGAGGCCGCCTGGGCGGCGCCGGCGGGGGCGGGCGCCGCCGCCTCCAGCCACTCCACCCTGTAGCGGCTGTACGGCAGGTAGGGCGGCCGGCGCAGGTCGTTGTTCCGCAGGACAGTGGTGCGGCTGGGCTTGATGTCGTCCAGCCGGCCCATCAGCCAGTCGGAGCACACCTGCTGCTGGCGCGCCGACACGTGGTGTTCGGCCCAGCGCGCGTGCCACGCGCGGAACCGGCTGCTCAGGTGCCGCGACACCGCTGGATGCATCTGAGGCGGCATCGAGAGGGCAGGGTCAGACACAGGCCGGCCGGCAGGTAATACCACAAGGCTATATCAAGATTGAAACTTTATAACACATGTTCCAACCACACTCGACACTCGTTTCCAACCAATGTTTGTTTTATATGCGTTATGCTTGCATCCTATCGAACAAACCCTGAGCAGTCGCACGTGTATAACTGGCGTCCTCGAAATGCAAATACTGTACTTCATTCTAGCTTCCTTTTGTGTATGGCTTTGTCTCAAATAGTTCTCAAACCTTGCGACACATTATACTTGAATCAAAGTGGACAACAACTCATCGCTCATTGGTCTGACTATATGAAATGACCTATAAGTTGCGCGCGACAGGGGGGAGGGGGGGGCGCTCACCCTCCGGGCGCGCGGCAGCGTATCCAGCCGGTGCATGAAGCTCTCGCTGTCGATCACGTGCATCATGCGGTAGTTATGCGCCAGTTTGAAGTGGTCGGCGCCCTCCAGCTGCAGCGGCCGCCCAGCGCCCCCTGGCGGCGACGAGTAGCCCGCCTCCTGGTCCATGCTGGACTCGTCGTCGTTGTCCCTGCCGACAGTGTACGGACGTCAGGCGGGTCGGCAGCCACCACCACACCCACTCCCCCAGCGAGGGAGAACGCCAGCCCGACCATCGGGTTTCATAGCTGTTCAATTTGATCACGAGGCTGGTGAAGGTCAACCACACTGATGCTGAAATCGTCTAGTGATATGTATACAGCTTTTTTAGCTTAAGTACAGCTTAAGTACAGCAATGCAGGTGTTAGCAGGTAGTTTCGGAGCGTTAATGCGGCTGACCACACTGGGCACTGGGTTGTCCACGCGTGTGTGCGCTTGCTTATCATCCAAGAAGACTATCTTGCTTTGAATAACACATTTTCAAGTCTTTACAAAAATAGTTATTTTTCCTTTGCATTCAGGCTTCCGCTGTGACTATTCCAGTCACGGAAGAGAGTTGGCTGTAGGGCACCACTTTTAAAGGTTGATTCAAGGTGGGTAGCTGAATGCCGCCGCCTACGCTGGTATCAGGTTCGGGACCACAGAGTTACAACCACGAGTCTCCCAATAGACTCTTCGGTGTGCAAACCCGTCATTCGCTACAGGACACTATGTGGTATATCCACATCTTTCCGAGGACCAGCATGTGGGTCCCATTCGACCTTCACGCGCACACAGGTATCCGCACCCTTTACCGGCTCTACATCCGAGCCACTACAAACTGATGGGTACACAAACTTACGAGTAAGCTGATGAGTTTGCAGTAAAAGTGAGTGGTCATTTCTTTCATTTCACATCCATTTACATAACGATAATTTAATGGCCTGGGGTAAGAGCAGCGAATTCGATAAATATAAGTTGGTAACATAATTGGTGACTTCGATAATGCGCCAATGACCTTTTTCGGAAGTTTGCACCAAAAACACTGTTCGATGATGCTTGGATTAGCTTCGATATAATTTCAGCTAATTATTTCATAAAACACAACTGCTAAGTTTTTATTCACCCCAAAAAGTAGGCCATCCATAAAACTAGCCCAAGCAAGGAATGAAAAGCGGCATTCAGACGTTCAGTCGCATGCCGAAACACCGAAGTTCCGTACAGTTCGGTCTGCACCTGGAATGCTGCGGCGGGTGCACGCTGGGGAGCAATCGATCATTCAGACTCAGGAAATTCACGCCAGATGTCACGAGACGGACCAAGAGCCAAGGTCTGAAATCCCCACCTACGAAAACAATATAGAAGCTCCATTCAGATAATCACAGCTCATATCTTCATTCCATATTTATTTCTAAAAGGCTCTTTTAACAAGATTGGCGGAACGTCACGAAGCAATAAACTTTGGGTATGTTGCACACTCAGACGGTCCGCTACTTAAGTCTGCTATTTGCGGACTCTCCAGAGAGTAGCAGTAGCGGTTTCTACAACCAAAAAGTAGGGGAGTAGCGAGTGGCGGTCTAAAAGAATTCAAAACCGCTACCCCCGCCCACAGCCTTTTTAAGGGACGGCAAAAAATAGATGGCTATTCAGAGACATGTTTTTTACCGTCAGAACAACAAAAAGAGACTGAATGAATGTTTTTTTATACTATTTTGTTCGATATCGTATAATAAAACTAAAAATTTGTTTATCAATACACAGTTAAGCAGAAGTTTTCCTTAAAATTAATATAAAAAGAACAATGAATAACATTTTTGGATAGCGCTTCAGTAACACTTTACTACGAAAAGAAGGTAGCAATCGCGGGGCGGCAATTTCGTGATTGTAAAAAGAAGCGCTGGTAGCGGTAGCGGCTTTAGCTCGCCAAGTAATGAGTGCGGTAGCGGCATAAAATCTAGTAGCGGCGCCCGCCCGTGGTGTTTTGGCTGACGCACCGTTGTAACCAGTCTATTTCAAACCTTCTCCCGGCCGGTTCGGAACTTGGCTAGTTCGCCAGGTAGCTACACCATTTGATGTAAGAGCGGTTCAAAGGTTGGAAACAAGCTTTCTGACAATGGACTGACGGTTCATCTATAACCGCTTGCCTCATTTGTCAAAACAAACACAGGGTGGTGGATGTCTGCGTCTATGTTAAAATAGACAGTGACGGTTCTACACCCTTTGTTGGGAGAGGGAAGCGGTAATGGAGCCGAGAGACGTGAAAAACAGGCGTTTTTTCTATGGGGGATCGGGGGCAGATGCCTTTTTGCGAGGAGTGAAGTCATTACGCCCCCCCCCACACACACACCTCTCCACAGGGGGATGACAACTGGGTGGGGGTGGAGGGTTACTACAAATCCAAACATATGGCTTATGCCAATCGTCACAAATCACCGAGGAGCACCTTTACCATCGAAGTCATTGCGAAAACCTACACCAATCCCAGTTGGCCCCGTCTGGGCTACGTGGCGCTGCCGCCACCTGTGTGCGCCGCCGCTCCTGACGAACACGCAGCGTGGCAGGGCGCGCCGCCGTCGAACACGAACGCCACAGCTGGCGGTATCGCGCGGCACCACAGACAGATGGTCTGACACTACTGGGTGCTCTGTCGCCACAAAGACCCACAGCATCAGAAAAGCGGCGCAGCGGAAGACAGATCCATCGAAGCCACGTGAAGATCCTTCCAAATCGTTTCACTCTATTCCTGGCCTTAGACAAGCATGCATACCTTTACACATAATTTGGTCCCCTCTCACACGCCGAACAGACGCAACGTCCACACTCATCCTTTCCTCGCACGTTTTACCACCGCCATCACCTGGGACACACCTGCCCCCACAAGCACTGTTCGGGCGTGCGCGCCGTCTCGGCAGCCACAGGTGGCGCCGCGCGCGCGGATTGACAGGCCAGCCGGCGACAGCGTTATGGGCGGCTGCTGGTGGGACGTGGCGACTTCATCGAGCCGGTATCGACGACCGGCCGCCCCTCCCCGCCCGTCTCCGCCTATCTATCGATGGCCGGGTGCCGCGATCGGTGGCTGACAGCGACGCGGGCTGACGCCGCTACAGCGCCAGGCGACGCATCCAACAGAGAGCACCGATCAAAAGCCTAGATGACGAGAATGCACTTTGGTAGCACAGAAACGTATTGTGGTTTTAATATGGTGGGTCATCAGATAATAATTAGTGTGGGATGGATGGACGGACGGCAGCGTGGCCGTGCTGGTGTTTTGATACTTGTGGACGCCAAACTCAGATAGGAAAGGTGGATGTTTATCTCGGTTGTTGCAGGGTTAGGACTTACTGGGACGAGGGGGGGGAGGGTGGGAAGGGACAAGCGTTCAGGACCACCTCCTGTATTTCGAGTATCTTAAGTAGCTTGTACTTCGGTGCCGGGGAAACTCATCCAGGAACCCACGCCATATAGCCAAAAGGGAATCTACAAATAATCTACTAATGAAAGAAAGCGCCTGTGGGGAACCGAGTTAGCAAAATAGTCCGGGAGCCATTACCTACCATATTTTTCAATATGGCTAAACATTCTAGTTGCTCTCCAATTCGTATAAACGGCTTAGTTCTAATAGCGCTGTCACACCCAATGATACAAACAATGCAGCTTGGGTCTCAGAGTATCGTGACGTGCAATTATACAAATAAGGAGGAGAGCCCAATACCAGGACATAGGACGACCCTATTCGAGACATCGTCTAAAGACTACGGAAAACATCTCCAGATGTTCTCAGAGCAGTCAGCAAGCAACATAAGTATATCGCAAGCTGTTTAAAATATCTGAGAAAAACAAGGATGTGCGGAATCGGCCCACCAGCTTCACGAAGGTAAAACTAAGGCTTCAACTCTCCGAAAAGGTGCTAATCCGTCCTCAACGAGAATCAGGACAAAACCAGCATTTTTAAATATGCTTCGCTTGAGTTTTCTCGATTTTCTGTCCTCCAGAAAAAAACATAACCATTAAGCACGATTTGCAATGTAACTTTCTTCGCATTTTGACGATTCAGACAAAAAGTAACTTTCGTCATCCAGGCGCACCAGCTTTACACAATAAAACCGCTTATAACTTTTTAGGACCCTCATACCAGTCAAATTTGAAACAAACAATAGGAAACTAAGCTTTATATGATGAAAAAGCGACTGGGCACTAGGGTGTGCCAAAATACCACGTTTTAGTCCGCGCACGCTTGCCGGTTGACATCGCATTCTCATTTGAGTTAATAATGAGCATGCAACATTCTTATTCGATCCTTTGGGATTTGGCCCCTCCCATACTGGTGAAAATTGAAGGTCATTAGATCGGCTTGAAAGTGGGCTCATTCGAAAGCTTATGACAGAGGAAACAACTTCCCTTCATACAAAATGACGTAAAACCACTTCTTGTTTTTATAGAGCTAAGAAGTTCCAAATTCCGGGATCAATGCCCAGATGTCCACTTGGCAAATTTGTTTGAGGAGTTTGAGATGTTTGAGGGGGAGGGTAGGCAAGGGGAATGATAAAACTATTTTTCCCTCAAGGGAATGGACCAAAATCGGCCAAAGCGAGTAAAATTCGACAGCTTTTAAGAGCATGGCTGGATTGGTCTTCCCTGGAACTGGCACTGGCATGGGAATTAAGCATTCATTGTACAAATAAGATTGCTCGATTTTTTTCGCAACCGATCGGTGCAGTGAAAACGACATATCACACATCAAGCCAATGGCTTTAACCGGTTCATTCGGATGCCAATAAAATGGGAAGGAAGCTTTCTCAGACTACTACTTCTAATTCTATATTCATATGTTTACACGTGCGCGTCATCCAGCCCTTTTCGAGAGACACTCGGCGCTTGGAGACGGTGTGCGCAGGCTACTGGCACGTTCCGAGCCCTCATGTCACCTTCACAGGCAACATCGCTGTAGTCCGTGATGTCTTTCACCGATCGTTCCACACTGTCGTTTGTGACTGCAAGATTTTCCAACGACAGCGTCCATTCTGATTAAGTCTGCGTCACTCGCCCATTCCTGGGTGGTAGGTGGAGTCACTGGTGGCTGACGTTCCATCCCGCTGAATGCCAGCCAGGAGTGCGGTCCGACGAAGTCGCAGAGCCAGGCATTGGACAGCTTATTTGCGCCTGGCAACATCGGCTTTCCCGGTGCCAATGTTTCTGGTTGCGCGACTGCACTGCCAGGAGTGCAGCAACTATTTCTTCTACCTCTGCCTTTTCATCTGTTTACACAACCTCGCCAAAACAAGCAGATGACGTTTTCCTGTGAGATATCACGGGTGGCGCATGATAGAGCACTGTGTGGCTTTCGCGGCGTCTGGTAGCTGCCCTGAATAGGTATCCATTTCCTGAAACAGCCTGAGGTCAAGCCGTGGAGCTGCCGCAGTCAATGGGGCCGGCAAGAAGTATGGACTATGAAAGAGGGCGATGAACTCTGCACATCTGCTTGACTTGAAGGTGCTTGGCGGGGGTCATGGAGATCTTGTCAAAGAGCATCGCCAGAAAAACTATAACAAATAACAGCGTGAGCAATAACATGTATCTTATTCTAGGACGAAGTACCCAGTTTAGATCAGTGAAGAAACTGAAATCCTCTTGCCAAGGATTGCTGCCAGCCCTCACCTGCAGGTTCCCTACTCGTCACTGTTATCACCAAAAGTATAACCGACTACCTAGTTGAAACAGTTCATCGAACTGGGGCTGCTTAAATGCATGTATTTCTTGATTCCCATTTCGGTGCCGTTTGAATAATACGTCTAGCGTATACATGACACTCTTCTGACAGCTGTTGTATTCAGTACTGCAGGACATTCGAAAAGCAACCCATAACGCCCGGACTTCTGAAGCGATCTGGCTAGCCAGGTAGGGCTTCGTTGCACTAGGCTGTCGTATGCGGAGGGCTCGGTACCTTTGGAGGATTTAGCACTTAGTCGGTGATGGGCAGGCAGTTGGTGAAGGGATTTACCAACAAAGTCGGCCCATTGTTTCGATTGATCCCTTAGTGCTTCAGAGGCCAACCAGAATGTTTTGTCGGTCGCTCACAAGTCCCCTCTTCATCATTGGATCTTTTCTTCGAGCATGTTGAAGGTATTGTACAATTAGCTGCAGACAGACTGTTTCAACATCAAGAACAACTTACTTATGATACAATTTTGTAAAGGACCAAACAACAGGGTAAATTTCTTTCAACGGTCACGTCGGTACCATGCACTATCCGTAGTGGTGCCGTAAAATAGTTTTGCTTCCCGAAATCAGGCGAAATACAATCTATAATTTGTTCCTAAAAATTACGATGGGTTAAGGTCTACAACCTTTTGTCTGAGTGAAAATGTTCTAAATTCATAGACTTTCGAATGAAACTTATAAAGTCATAGGCTTTATGATATGATGTGCCGTTTTCACAAAACCGATGGCATTTAAATTAAATGAAACAATCATATTCGTACAATGAGCGCCCAATGTCCATGCCAGTGACGGATGCAAGGAAAACCAATCCAGCCATGCAACCACCAGTAGTAAAATTTTACTCATTTTAGCCGATTTTGGTCAATTTTCTTAAAAAAAACACTTTGTTTTCCCTTTTGCCCAGATTGCCTTCCCCAAAACAAGTTTCTTAGATCCGCCTTTGGCCAGTGATCACACGACTTCAAGCTCTATAAAAACATCAAGAAGTGACTTTACATCAATGTGTATGAAGGAAAGTCGATTTCCTCTGTCATGGCCTTTCGAATGAACCCATTCTCAAGCCAATACAACGATTTTCAATTTGCACCAGTTTTGGGAAGGGGCACACCTCAAAGGACGGAATAAAATTTTGAATGCTCATTATTAACTCAAATGAGAATGCGATGTCAACCGGCAAGCTTACATAGACACAAAGATGGTACTTTAGGCACTGGATAAAGACAATCCTTCAAAGAGGATTTAAGCCGACATTTGTTTCCCCCATTGGCAGGGGAGAGAAGAGAACAAGGTGGAACGATGGTCGTGTTCACTTGTATTCGTCTATGCAAAATATACGTGATGCTGATACGTAATGATGACAATTATAAATACGCCCTTTTAATTCTCAT
Organism: Lepas anatifera; assembly: GCA_034440635.1. NCBI lineage: Eukaryota > Metazoa > Arthropoda > Thecostraca > Lepadidae > Lepas > Lepas anatifera. The sequence goes on along the minus strand of JAOTON010001309.1, from coordinate 247,422 downwards.
TTCACTCTCCAGGCCCAAACTGGTACTGATGGCCTTGCTTTCCTTCACTCCTTCACACAATGCTGAGGACAGTGCGCTTCTCCTACATAAATCCGCACCCAATATGGCTGAAAAATTAGCTTTCAACACCTACGCAGCCGTCAGTCTCTAGATAATTAGGAAATGAAGAGGGGCCCAGCAGACCGGCCGGGAGCACCATACGCACCCACATGCACATGCATTCACACAGGCACACCCTTCAGACACAGATGAAGGCCGCGTGACCCTGTAAAACCCGGCTCGGGCACGGCGCTTTTGTAGACCCAACACCGGAATCGTAAGGGCCCAACATCCATACATATTCATAACGCGTATGACTTAAGCATCCACACGGCATAAAAATCCATCCGTGTTTATGCAGCCTATGTCATAGAAGAATATTTTCTTTTTCAAGCGGTCACGGATGTTGCGCATGAACATACATTTTGTACTAAGGCCATAATCCATAATGTAAAGGGTTGACCCTCATAATCAAGTATTCAATCCCTTTAAAGCAGGCCTTTAAAATGGGCTTACTTCGGTTCGCCAGTCAGAAGCCATCGAAGAACTTCCCGCCTCCTTACTTTATACAAGAAAGGATACAGCCTGGGCCCGCAAGGTTCACACAATATCAGGCCCCAAGAGAAGAAGATACACTATATTGGCACCATATGAATTTACAAACACTAAAGAGAGACGGACGAAATAGCATTAAGTCAGCGTACATTTTCAACCCAACGGTTTCTACCAGCGTTTTGGCCGTCCACCCAACCTTAACGACGCAGGCCACTTCATTCACTCGTCAACCAGTGCAGCAGTGACTGCTGCCGCGCCAACCAGCCTCACCTTTCCCCGGAGGAGGTCGGGGTGTTGGTGTCGCGCTCGCGTTTGACAGCGGTCGTCGCCGGCGACGAGGCCCGCAGCGCGCGCCGGCTGCGACGCACGCAGCGGGGCAGGAAGTGTGGCAGCTGCAGCCGCATCGAGGCAGTCGGCGCCGGCTTGGCCGCCTCGTCGTCGGTGTGGTGCGCCGGCGAGGCGTACTTCTCCTGGTAGGTGGAGCGGCGCTTCTCCTCGTTGAAGCCGTCCTCAGAGTCCTCGTTGTCCGTAGTGTCCAGCAGCTCCACAGTCATACGGCCAGCGTTCTTAAACTGTAGGTGACAGGGATCACCATCAGCCCGTCGCAAGTGTGGATTCTACGTCATTGGCGCCGAGAGAAGCTTTGTCCACATTACCGCATGCACGGCACTACCCAAACGATTGAGGGTGAGTTGTGCGGGGGAATGCGAGATAATCACTCGTAGCTGCTGCAATGTAAAGAAAATAAAGCCGATGGGCACCCAGCACAAGCCCGAGCCAAGATAAAGCTGCGAGTGAGTGAATATGTGGAAGCCTCAATCCGTACACACCCCCAAACAAAGTCAGATGGGAAAAGAGGGGAAAGAGAGACAAACTCGTCAGAATGTAGGCTGGCGAATCAGACTGCGCTCACCAGGTAGATTTTCATGCAGTGCTCGTTCTCCTCGGTCAGCATCTGTTCGACGCGTTTGCAGTAGGCGGTCTCGCGGGCGTCCCGCTGTTCGGCGGTGACGCAGGGGCCGCCGGCGCCGCCGCCGCTGGCCTCCAGCAGGTACTCCTTCAGAGTCAGCTGCGCCACCTGCGGGACACACGCCCCGTCACAGAGATAGGATCAAAGACCGGGACAGCTGCGGGACACACATCCCGTCACAGAGATAGGGTCAAAGACCGGGACAGCTGCGGGATACACACCCAGTCACAGGGACGTGATCCAAGGGCCGGGTAGCTGCAGGACACGCCTGGTCACAGATATGGGATCGAGGGCCGGGACAGCCGCGGGACTCATACCCGGTCACAGGGAGGGGATCGAGGGCCGGGTCAGCCGCAAGACACACGCTCGGTCACAGAGACGGTACCGAGGACCGTTGACTGAGTCATAGGGACGGTACCGAGGTCACTGAGTCACAGAGGCAGTACTGAGAAACAGGGACTGGGCACAGTCAGGAATGACGATAACCGGGGGATGAGTTTGGGAAAGTAGTGGAGAACGGGAACAGAATCCTCGCAGTGACATTACACAGCGAGGGCCCAGCCATAGCGCCGACCAAAAAAATGAAGAGTCTCACTTCCCGGAGAGGCAACAAATCAAACACACAAACCTTATAACAACACTGAAGCAAAAACCTCAGAACGGAACATAACCTGCATTCGGCAGGGTGAAGCAAAAAACCTTCGTATTGCCTTTACAAGTACACATATTTCCGTTCATTCGTACAAAGCCAGAAACTCGGATAACACGCACGTTTTCCGTGGCAATATGTTGGAGCTGGCGAACGCAGCCAGACACGATCTTGTCGGTGGTGAAGGCGTTGTAGGCGTGGATGCCGAACATCTCACGCAAGGTATCCTCGAATTGTGATGAGTCCATGTTGTTGTCCAGTACACTTTTCACCATGTCCAGAAACGCAGGATAGTAGTCCTCGATGTCGATCTCATCTGCAGGAAAAAAACATAGATGTTCTAAACAATTTACAGAAAACCAATTCAAATCTATCTTAATCATTTCCTAATCTGTCACAACTTGCACAGCTAAATTGCGACCGCTCACTTAAATATAGCATATTGGGTTGGTCTTCAGTTCGAACAAACGTCAAACGAGTATCAAGGAGTCTGCGTCGACACACGCGGTCACCGTGCTAAGCCCGTGACCCCTCCCACTTACTCTTCGGCTTGAGCCGGAGCGCGATGGCGGTCGACTCTGTGCGCAGCTTCTTGTGCTGCTCCTCCTCGCGAGCCATAATCACTGCCCGCTCGTAGATCTTGCCCAGCCTCTGACAGAGCACGTGGTGCAGCCTCAGGAACAGGTACCAGTTACTGCTGGCCATGAAGAGGGTGTAACACTCGCCGGCGTCGCTGTCGGCCCCGCCGCCGGCCACGACAGACCCGTCGGTGGCGGCGGCCGCGCCGCCGTTCAGCTTGCGCTCCCGGCGCGGCTCCGGCCGACGCGCCAGCTTCTGACTGCGCGTGCGCCGCTCCGACGGCCGAGCCTCGTCCTCGTCTGACTCGTCATCGGCGTCGGCTGTGAATGCACGGAGGTGGTGAGTGCGGTGACTGGGAGTCATGGGGCGGTGAGAGGGGTGACTGAGAGCGAGCAGAGGCGGTGAGTGGGGTAGCTGAGAGCGGGCAGAGGCGGTGAGTGGGGTGGCGGAGGCGCGCAACAGAAATGAGTCGCAGGGGAATAACCAACAACGTTAGAGGTAATACGTAAGTAATTCCAAATAAATACAAATATTGCTTGCCAGCGAAACCTTCTGTCACGAAGAGAAATAAACAGCCTAAAATCTAGCCGAAAAGAAAACCAGAGCAATACCCCAAAATAAAAACTACGCACACTTGAACAAATATCAACAAAACATAGCAGCGTCCCGTCGCAAGAGTATCACACACCTTCATCTTCATCGTCTCGCTCGTCGTCGCTGAGCTCCTGCTTGGGGTGGTAGAACATGCCGGGCAGGGTCTGCCTCAGCAGGTGCTTAATCTTGGCCTTGTCTTCCTTCTGAATGGCCGTCTGTCTCTTCACGTGGTGGATGATGAGGTTCGCAGCGTCGTTCAGCAAGTGTTTGTTTTCGTACACGAACTCGGTGTGCGGGCCACTGCTGGTGGCTGGGTCTCCGCCCGCCTCCTCCAGGGCCTCGTGTCTCTCATCGAATAGTGTGTAGAGCTCATTCAGCAGTGACTTGGAGCGAAGCATCTTGACGTCATTCTGCTTGAAATTCAGACCCTGAGGGTCTAGCGATTTCAAGTAGTATTTTTCATTCTGCTCACGCCAGATTTTGTTGTACCCCTGCCGGCGAAACGTGGACACTTCAGGCATATTTTGGGATCATACTTTGGAAAAAACAATGGAGCAGCGGTACAACGTATGGAAGACTGAAATAACATATGACTTTCCAAGAGCCAATGAAGTTAATTTTATCTTATATTGCCTAGTTGATTTTAACAGATTCGGTTCACTTCACCCACATTTTCCACACATTTTTACTTCTTTTCTCTCTGGAAATATAGATTGCAGAAATTTCACTTTAAGCACGAAGAACAAAACAACACAGGCATAGAAGCCGGCTAGAGTAAACAGGCAACCGCCCAGAGTCCTACCTTCTGCGCCTCACGCCACTCGTCCTGCTTGGCCTTGAGTCGGCGCAGCACCACCGGCACCGCCACGATGGGGTTCTTCTTCAGGCCGTCGATAATATCACCGGCCTTGTCGCCGTAGATGCGGCGCACGGCCCGCTGGTGGATGGTGGGCGAGGTGCCGCCCAGACAGTCGTCCAGCCTGTACCGGGCCGCGTCCTCCGGCGCCATCCGGGACAACTTCTTCTGCACCCCCTCCAGTATCCGGATGGTCGAGAAGTTGGTCTCCAGCACCATGTCCAGCTAAGGAGAAATACGAGGTCGGAACTTGGGATATATCCAAACAGTAGCGCACATCAACAAAAAAGGGGCAGATATTAAACGCGGCAGCTTATAAGAGCTGGAATATAACATAAGTTTCGGGTTTAGCGACGCACGAACTGTAGAGGTCACATGGCGTCGGAGGGGAAGAGGAATGAGCTAGGCTTGAGCTGGGTCGAGGGGCCAAATCCTGCCTCTGGGTGGGCTAAAACTCGCGACACTCAGCAGGATATTAAGAGAGCGCGCACGCTAACCGACTTTGTCACCCAGCCACCCCAGAGCTCGAATCTAAGCGCACTTTGACCATACATAACAATATTCAATTAATAAAGTCAGGTAGCAGTAAACGCGACAGTAAAAACTGAGAAAACAGCTAAAGGCAGGGCACTATCAACTCCACAAACATAATGATTATCAGGGCCATCGTTACCATGACACCACCCACCTCGAAGCGTTCGTCCTCGCATCGGTAGATGTACTCCTCGTACTGGGTCTTGCGGAGGGTGACGAAGGTGGAGTCCTCTGAGTAGGAGGGGAAGGACACCCAAGTGTCGTTGAGCACCTCGCGGCAGAGCGGTGTGCGACCGGTGCAGCGCGGCTGGGGGTACGTCTTGGGCAGCGCGCAGTAGGAAGCGCCCAAACGCTTGCACGTGGAGTAGTCTATCGGATATACGGAGAGTCACTGTTACAGCACAGTGCTTGGTCTTCCACAGTACATATGGCACGAAACGAGCTGGCGATGTAACAATACAGACATCGCATCAAGCACCGGTGGCTGCATAATGGAACAGCAATGAAATCAGTAAAGTTTCTGACTCTAGGCACTTGCGCTTCTTTTGATATTTTTTTCCAACACAATCTATATCAAGATTCTCATTATCACGCATTCTAGCTTCGTGTTTGAATGGAACCAATCGTTTCGGCGATAACTCAGAGAAAGAAGCCAAAATGAGATCCGTGCTCTTTCGCCGAACGCTTCCAACAAAGATACACCGACTTGACACCAAAACGACTTCAACGTCGAAGTATGCTGATATCTACTTTACCCTACTAATGTGCATGGTTGCCTCTTCTCATCACACTCAAATGCTCCAAGACCAAAAAAACATTTTAAGCACAACACGTGTGTAGTGCACCCACACTCAAGTCAAATACCCACGTTCAAGTGGTAAGTCGCAATCGCCTAGAAAACTTCGTTAAACCAAACATACATCAAACTCCCCAATATTTCCACGAAGTTTCACACTGCAATACATTAGAACACAACAGCACATTTGGTGGCGCAGCGGCCATGCCGTACCGATTTCGATGGCCTGGTCACCCGAGACGCGCTCCTGTTTGGCCATGCTGAGCGGGATGGGCTCCACCGTCTCGCGGCCCTCCTTCACGCCCATGAAGTCCTTCAGCCACTTCAGCATGCCCGGCTGCTGTGGGACGCGGAAGAGCGAGGTCAGGGAGCGGCGCCGAACAGCCAGGATGACGCCGCATCTACCCGTGCAAATCATCTCAGCACAGTAGCAGGAACAAGTGTGGTGCCCGAGAGGAAATAAATGGGCAGAATCGGTCAGCGCAGGTTTCAGGTGTGTTTTTATCACCGCTTGGCTTCGAGGCATACAGTCTAGTAGTCTTAGGTGGCTGTGTGGAATTTTAAGAGAAAATTATAGAAAGCACCAAAGACCCAACAACTTCGTCGTGTTTTCGACTGGGAGACAATAAACCAATAACAGACTTGTGGTTTGTAAGACTCGTTTGGCTTACTTTTCCGAGAAAGGGCGTGAGCAGCTGAACGACGTCCAGCCTTGAGATGATCTCCGTGTTGTACAGGGAAAGCACCCGCAGGAAATTGTTGTACGCATCCTGGTTCTTCAGCGTCTTACGCACCTGCAGGATCGACAAACTGGTTCTAGCACCATAAACGATTTCCTATGGCGAAATAGATACAATCCTATGTCACAACCCCGTTGGAAGTGTATAGGACGAAAAATGTCAGAGAAGAAGTCGTTTCTCACATCGTTCGTCATCGGCTTCTGACATAACGAGCAATATAAACGTGCACATCCTATCAACAGCCACATCAGGAATAAGGAAATAGTCAAAGAATCCAAAACAAAAATCAAACCCCAGCTCTTAGCTTCCTTTCGAATCAGTCCGTCGAGCACCCACGTCCGTACCTCATCGAAGAAGGCGTACTCGTTGAGGGAGGCGTACTTGCCGGCCTCAGCCAGAGTGACGTCCTTCAGCACGCCGACCCGCGGCTTCTTGGTGGGCACAGGCGCCGGCGGAGCGGCCGGCATGGGCCGCTTCAGCTGCTGCTTCGGCGTCGGCTGGAAGCTCGGCTTCATCGGCTTCTTCAGAGCCAGCTGGTGCTCCTGGGTCACCGAGCGCGAGTTCTGCAAGCGGCGCCGGCAGAATTACTGAGAGCAGATGGCAGAAAGAATGACGCGTCTGCAAGTTATACGTCGTTAACAAGCTGAAGGTCCAAGCAAACTGGAAACAGCAGCCTAGCAAAAAAATGCATCCATATCATAAACGGGTCTAGTGCAATGAATATCAACATAGCTCAAGAGCAGATTCAGTTACCAATGCAAATTTATAGCCGTCACAAACATAAAACCCTTACAAGAAACTTGGTAATAAGTATATTATCATGCACCCAAAACTGTCCTTAGTTTATCGCAGAGTCACTCGCTGCAAGGAAACCGCACTCCGACAATGCAACTAAGAGCGCAAATAGTCCACATTCCCAGCCAAGAGCGTTGGGCCATTCTGAAGAACATCTGGAAGCAGAGCAGGCGCTCACGTTGACGGCGTTGATGGCGTTGCCATTGGTGGCGTCGGGCAGGAACTGTCCGAACTCGTCCATCAGGTCCTCGTGGCTCTGGAAGAGGGTCGCCACCTTGGCGTACACCTCCGTCTCGGTTAACGAGGGGCCGCTAGGAGGGAGGCCATCCTTCAGGCTGCGCTGGTCCTTCTGGTAGGTGTGCAGAATCTCCAGAAACTGTTTGTACACATCCGGCTGGCCCTGGAACCGATTCTGAAGAAGAAAAAACGCCAGCACGGCTCGTCAGAAACGGATAACTGAGAGGGCCTCGAATTCCAAACTTTATTCTAACGATGATTTTAATCATACACGGCAAGCTTAAGGTACATTTGGAATGAACTGGCCATTTTGGCAATAAAAAGCCAGAGCTCAACACATAACTTTTCTGAACAAAAACCCAAAACAATAAATGTTGTACATTCGATGAAAAACATTGCAATATGTTATAATTATTATTACAGCCTAAATGTGGATTTTCAGACCCCTTGCTGCGAGTTCATATAACACAAACAAACAAGCCGTCGCCTGAAGCAATATATATATATATATATATATATATATATATATATATATATATATACTAGAGCCCAGCAGCGGATATTCAACAAGAGATTCACGACCAACATTGTGTGCAGTCACCAAAATTAGCATGCAAAACTAGGGACTTATACTCCACCCACTTTGATTTTGTTGACGTAGTTGATGGCGTGGTTGAACTCCACCGGCTGGCTCTGCGGCGCCGGTGCTGCCCCTTGCGGCGGGCCGGGCGGCGCCGGCGCTGCCGCCGCTGCCGGCATGGACACCGCGCCGGAGAGAGGGCCGGCAGCCGGAGGCGGCTGGTTGTAGGAGTGATGGGAGGTCACGTGGTGGCCCGCCCCGCCGCCGGACGAGGTGCCCAGGCCGGAGACGATGTTGTTGGTGCCGTAGCTGCTGCGGCCGCTGCCGAACAGAGCTGGTGAGTCTCATAGGACGGCGGCGACGAAGCTTGTGGGATGTGGGTATGGGAAAATTCATCTGGTGTGCGACCCGAAACGCACCGGCTTTACGACACATCAACTGCTGAGACCATATTAAGGCGTCGCCGACTCTCATCCTGTTGGGAGGGTATATTTGGGATCAGGAATACCTTCTATTCCCGCGCTGGGGTTTCGCACCAGGGTCAGCTGAGTAGAAACCCAACAAAGAAAAGCCCGTAGACGAGCCTGTACTCCTTGGTACAAAATAAACTAACTTTCGCAAAATGTACGGTCCATTTACCCCCCCCCGCAAAAAATGAAATATGTCAGGAAACTTTTAGGAAAATTGCCTAAGTTTTGTTTACATTTACAGCCAATTAAGTTGCATCATGCGTTCAATCTCCTGCGTGACAAAAAAATCAGAATAGCAATAAACATTATGTTACATAATTCATCCGCATTCCACCATAACCGAGGTGCATGGTTTAGGCCGAGCATTCTGTATCTTTTATACAAGGGATGTATGTTGAGCAGTGCGCATCGCCAGAATTGCCACTTGCAGAGACGTGCATAATCTAAATGATTTAAGACAATGTCATTACGGGACATTCCAGATTGTAAATAGCAAATACACACCTCATCTCATACCTTGAGCGAAAACCGTACTCTTACCCAAGCACAAACACATCGCATTAGCAGGGAGTGATTCAACCCGAAAATCCCCGGACATTTTCAGGTTGTTAGACAGGAGGAAGCTTTTGGAAAAAAACAACATTGGGTTCAGTCAATAATATTGAAAAGACAAATTCGGCCTGTTGATTCTGCAAAATTTGGTTGCCGATCCGTGAAAAAAATCAACTTCTAGTTAGTCTTAGGCAAAACGTTCCTGGATCAATTGTGTATCCAACTGGCATACGACAAAAACAAAGGCAGCCTTTATGCAGATATTGACCTGGAAAAGCTGTAAAATCAACGAACGAAGTAAACGAAAAGAAGAACCAAGAACTAAAACTACGTACTAAGCTGTATAATCAACTAACTACTATCAACAGTGTCGTCACCGGGACCACTTGCACACTACAACATGTCCGGCTCCACATCAGAGCCGACGCGGCACGCCTATCCCACCTGAGCGGCGGCTGGACGGGCGGCGTCGGCGCCGGCGGGTGGCCGCCCTTGGGCGCCGGAGTGGCGGGGGCGGCGGGGGCGGGGGCGGCGGCCAGCGTGGGCGGCGGCGGCGGCGCGGCGTGCGAGCCCGTGTCTGAGTAGGTCTGGAGACCACCGGTGGGTGTGTGCACCACAGTGGTGGGCTGGCCGGGCGCCGTCATCGACACGTGGAGACACTGCCGGCGGGGGGAGGGGCGGACTGAGAGTCAGCCACCATTTACTCCGGATACATGAGAAGCTTCAGTACGCTCTGTCTATGCACCGTCCGCGGGAACGGACTTATCGAGCTAACCAGGGTCCGACGACAGCGTCCTGGTTAAGAGTCGATAAGTCCGTTCCGACCGACATACATAGAGCGTACTGAAATCGCTCATGCATCCGGAGAAACTAATCACTGAAGCTGCGCTGTCCCACTCGGTGAGTGGGACAGGAAAGCTATGAGGCCATTCCAGTGTCCTGATATTGCTTTTGAATAGAGTATGATGTCAACATTCGTGGGAAGAAAGAGGTAAAAATTGACAAACATACAGGTATATGCAGGTGCAACAAAAAGGAAATAATTGCCAAAATATGGTTTTATTTACAACTCGAGGCAAATACAGATCAAACAAAATAACACAAGCACAAAAAATAAAGACAACGTCGGGTCATGTAAAACTCCAGTATCTAGAGTAAATTTCCAAGACAGGCTGGTATTTTTCGAAAAAAAAACTGGGATATCCCTTCATAGTTCTGCAAAAAGTACGTTCCACTCACTTAGAATATCACTAAATAGCATAATGCAAAACATGGAACGTACAATTTAAGTTAGGTATGTCGAAACTCATTTTCTCTGGGTATGCGTGTCCACGTAAAAATCCTGAATTTCGGGGCACTCCGCGAGCACTGCCCAAGTAAAACACAATCTGCCAAACACCTTACACTATGACTACCCTTCGAACACCATGCGAGCTCGCGATGAGTTTACACGTACATCGTTGCGAGTTTGGACCTCGATCTTGTAGCCGGGAGGCAGGAAGGTGTTGAAGCCGACGATGAGGGCCGGGTGTCCCCAGAAGAGGCTGGACACGCGCGTTATCACTCCTGGCGTGTCGATACTGTGGCAGAGGCAGGCGTTACCGCTCCCCGCTCCGACAACGACCACACAGCTTGAGAGAATTAGCATCTCCACTCAACCAGCAGATCTCATGGCTACGATAAATGTCCGTATGGAGGTGCGCGACCGACATACTGGCGCAGCTCAGCCGCGTGCTCTTCCGGCGATCCCCACCAAAGCTGGCCGCCGTTGTCTGTGTCATCGTGGCGTCGCTATTTTAGGCTCGTGTGGAGTCCAACCAGGAGATGGGCAGTTCCGAACACAGCTAAAAACAGCACTGACGCCAAGATATACTTTAACGCGAGTGTTGTTTACTCTATTTGATGATCACTGTTACCCACAAACCTGATTGGTTTTGACTTGTTTTCGGCCTTTTTGCCCGTTCATATCTGTGCGCGCGGCAGTTCTCTGACTGAGTCAGTACTGTATGGAAGTATTGGGCTGTACTCGCTAACTCTTATTTTAACTGCTTTCAATTTTATGTTTTTGATGTGACAGAGTGAAAAAGCCCTGTCGTGTATGTGAGCCTCCTTAGCATACTCCTTTGATCTTTGAGCAAACAGCTATTACGGATAGAAGCGCCTGGCTTATAATCACAAACATAAGGTCCACGGAGGTTCACTGAAAACAGTTCGTTGAGAGTATTTTCGCCTCCCACTGTCAGGCCCCTTTTCACTGTAGCAAATATGGTACCATTCCCACGGCCCTAGCTTTGAAAGCATGCACCGATCACTATGGCGAGGCAGGTATTTTCCTGCAGATGACAGAGGACGGAACGCATCACAAACTGCCCTCCCATGCAGTGAAAGCCCAGCGTCTGGAATAGCGAGCTTTGAGACGAGCTACACAAACGATATCCTAAACAGTTCCCTTTCTACTAATACAAGTAATGCAATCACACTTCAATGCAATACAATCAAATCTAGGAAAAAACACAGTGACAGTTTGGCAACTGTATCATTTATGGCCAAGTCAAGAAAGATGGCTTCTAAAGCCGCGATTCTAGATAGTAAGTTTTCGTGGTAAGACACTTTATAGCAAAGAAATCAGAACCGGGAACCCAAGAATCCTGACCGTATCACCGGCGTTTGCTCGGTGGGGCTAGGAACGGAGTTCGTCGATGACCAATATTACCCCACCTCCATCAGTAGTGCGCAGTCCCAAACTCAGCGGTTTCTGAGATTTACCCATCGTAGGATCGGCCATGCCGATAACCTTTCAATTCGGATCTACAGACAAGACGAATAGCTTTACATCCAACCAATAGTGCTCAAATAAAGTTTATTGATTTGGAACGAAACCAGAATTTGCTGGAATAGGCTTCCTAAAAAACTGCGCGAAAGTATCCAGGAAATATTAGGCAACGGGTTAAGGTAGTATGAAAAGCCAATGCTGCCCAAACAAAGGCTAAACATACTCACATCCTAGGCTTAAAAACTTTAGCAGAGCTATGCAGAGCAATGGTGACTAAATCATTTGCTCCTAAGCGTTTAGGCCGAAAACTGCAAAACACAGGTTGGATTTCATTCATAAAGACCTACAAGAAACCGGGTGAAGGGAAATCGGTAGTGCCACCCTGGCCCCTATGTGACCTGAGGCCAAATCTTAAAGATTAATCTGAATCGGCCCAAAAATTTTGACGGCATAGGCCTCTGTATTTTTTGTTAATCTGCTAACAGTGCCTTCTTGGGACAGCCAAAAACACCACGATAGCCAATGCAACTCACTTCTGCGCCTTGAACTCCTTCATAATGTCCAGAAAGTCGTTGTAAACCTCTGGGTTGTTCTGGAACTTGGACTTGACCTGGTCCAGGTAGGAGAGCGCGTCCTCCACCTTGAGCCGCTGGTAGCTGGGCTGGCTGGTCGGGTCGCCGCCGGTGCCGGCCGGCAGGGGCATGCCCGCCGCCGCCGCCGCCAGGGCCGGCGTGCCGGCAGTGGTGGAGTGTGCAGGCGCCGATATGGCAGGCGCCCCCCGGCTTGGAGGCGGCGCTGACGGCGGGCGCCGCCACCATCGAGGACGGCGGCTGCAGCGGGCAGGGCGACGTCAGCGGACAGCGACCACAGAATCGACCAGACGCCGACGGATTCTGATTTCAGGTTAACGCCAGTTATTGCACGTGCTGGTCCGAAGAGGTCCAAATAGCAAACACCTAAGAAAACGGTATAATGATCATTTTGATTACGTCCTTAATGCTTAGCTTTTGTGGTCCATAGACCTGGACAACGATAAACTTAAATGAAGCAAGCTAAGGATGCTCCAGGACTGGAATCACCGTAGGCTAGTGCTATTCACAAAGTTTGTGAATCAGGTACACTTGCGACACCGTAGCCGACATGTTTGTTTCCCCGGCGCTGAGCCGGTCTCATTGGCAGTGACGGCCTACGTTACGTTAGACAAGGACACTTCCTACGTCGCAGCTCTTCAAATACAACGTAAAGGCTGGGCGATATGCGGAATAGAACATAGTATGCCGAATTTTTGGCACATCGTAACGGACTAAGAAGACTAATATAACCAAACACTATTTGCGTATCCAGAATTGTTATATGAAACCTACATAGCACAATCGGTATCCTTGATTTTTGTATCGCGGATATGTAGTTTCCATCATTATGTCACCAAAGGTGCTTGATTAGTGAAGACGAATTGAGTACACAAGACCCGTTTTCAAAATTAGGACACTTTACCGCATATGTGACGACCTTTAAAAATCACATACCGGGAAGGCAATTCGCTTCCCCGTTCTAAGCAATTCTAATATCAGTGTGAATTAACATATTTCAGACAGGCCATTAGTTGCAGCAAGCGTTGCACGGTGACCGGGGGGTGCTCGCGCACTCACACACAGCATCTGTCACAATGTGCCCCACGGACATCTTTTATTGGGGAGATGCAATCTGCTTGAAAAATTCGTGGTCCCATTGTAGACCAGTTATGTAATGTGATACAATTCTTTTAGACGGCCTTGCTCCTCGAGTCGCCGATCTCTCCAATAAAAACCAAACACAGTTCATCTTAACTGTTCATGAATAAGCCCCAAATATCATAGTACGGTATATTCGCATCGCAGCAGCTGTAGCTGAAATTGAAATAAATATATCAAATGCACCTCAAATTATAAAAAATACCATTAAATTATGAAATTCCACAACAAACCATAACGTAGCGAAACATCGTAACCTAACGTAGCGCAAGCCATCCCAACTCATTAATTACCTAAACCGATTTCACAGCTTTTTGTTCAACGATCCCTCTGGTGATCCTGAGCATTTCCTACTACCTAGATCTGCAATAACAGGGCAGGCTCACTGCCACCTACCGCAGACGGGCCTGTTAGTGCTGCCTACCCTGCGTGCTGGCAGCTGGTGGGACGGCGGCTGCTGGGGCGGCTGCGGCGGCAGGTGGGCGCTGCCGGCTGAGAGCGCGTGCAGGGAGCTGGAGGCGGCGGCGGCAGCAGCGGCAGCAGCAGCGGCGCCGCCGCCGCCACCGCTGGAGCTACCCACCAGCGGCCCTCCCGGAGATAGCGTCACACTGGAGGTAATGTGGGCGCTCTGCCGACGCAGCAGCTGCGTTATGCACTGTCGTCAGGCCCCGGCCATACTGATACAAGGTCAATGCTAACCGCAGAAAGCAGCACACTCAGCAAGCATGGAACAAATTCAGCAGCCAAGCAGGAAATTCGGCTCCATTTGGGAATATTTTCGATGCCCAGATGTTTCGTTCTCGATAATTTGCACCGCATAAGATAGGAAAACATGTTCTCCCACCCAAGGCTAACTTTTCATTTGTCAAATTACGAGCATATTCACATGCAGGCAACATGGGTCTAACTTGAGAAAAAATTCCAGACAGAAATGGAGTGGTAACCCATTCGTGGATTATAACTACAAAGAAACAGTTTTCGACATTGGCGTCAGGAAACTCATGTTTGCTTCGCTATGATGGGAGAAACTTTGTCCAAACCCACATAAAGAATGTTCTCATCTCAGATTGAAAGCTGCATTGTAAGCACATATAAATGGTACTTGTCATGGGCCCTTTTAGTCTCTTAAAACAATCGTTCTCCGCTGAGTCCAGACCCAAAAGGAAAATGTCTGTTTTGGTCCGCAGACGGACCGAACAAACAAACCAAAGCTAAAAAGTGTGAGTGTGATCTGAGGCACTGGGGTCGTTTCACAGGTCACGTACAAATGATGGATGAACAATATTTGAAACATTGAGATGATTTTACAGGGCATAAAATGCTCAACAGATACTGTCAATGAGCATCCACAACGAACCCCTGGTGCTCTCCTATGGTCCATGACCGGGACCGTTATGGGAACCTGTGAGCTAATCCATCAGTCTTATCTGGTCAGCTAAGTTTGCTAGAGGATCCAGTACCTGTACCTGCGCGGCGGCGGAGAGGCCCGGCGCTGAGGACGTGTAGGTGGCGGCCGGCCCCTCTGACCGACCCGCCGACACGGTCAAGTTCTCGCCGTAGCCAGCGTGGCCGCCTGCCATGGCGGCATGCTGGTACGGCAGCATGCCGTGCACCACATGAGAGGCGGGCGGCTGCTGCTGCGGCTGCGGCTGAGGTGGCTGCTGCTGCGGTCCCGTTTGCTGTCGCTGCTGCTGCGGCGGCGGAGGCGGCGCGGCCAGCGGAGGCTGCGGAGCCGCCGGCAGCGGCGCGTGCTGCGCCAGCAGGTGCTGTGACGGCGGCGGCGGCTGCTGCGACGGCGCGGCGGAAGAGCCGGAGCCGACGCTGGCCGCTGGCTGCGGAGGCCGCGCGGCGCTCGGCTGCGACGCCATGCCGGGCGGGGAGGAGAACAGCGGTTGTTCGGGCGGCGAGCGGCGCGCCGGCGGCACAACACAGACGACAGCGGCTGGTGCAGACTCGCTGCTACGCGGCGGCTCCTGGCGCTTCATCACATCACAGAGTCCCTCCCGTCAGCCTGGCGAGAGGCACGGATACACCATTAACCAGCTATCACTCCAGCTAACGGTTCGAGGATACCCGCAATATGGAAAAGCGTCTCAGCCGTGCACAAAAGAGATCCCTGATGTTGGGAAGCTCCCGTAACACTTCAGGTAACATGTTCATCCACCCCAGCCCCTCCCATTGCCCCAATTACTGGACAACTTGCCCCAAACAAACACATTTACTCCGGTGCTGCCCCAACGAAAAGTAATTCAAATCAAACATATTTTGTGGACTGGATAAAAACTATACGCGTACTTTGGGCTCAGTAAATCAAGTCAGGGAGCCAGAGCTCACACTCATTCAGAGATTCAAAATCAATTGGCACAAAGCTTTGGAAATCAGTAATTTTTCTGGGAGTAATTTAGAAATTTGGTCAGAGACAAATTAACACAAAACATTTCACTTCAAATGACAAGTATGTATATATATATATATATATATATATATATATATATATATATATATATATATATATATATCACAGTCGAAATGAGTGGCTGCTTTGGGATACGTTTCGAGCTGTCATTTTTTTTAATCATCATCATCATCAGCTTTTATTTCATTTTCATATACAAACAGGTGGAAGAGGAAAAATAGACCACAAAAAGACAGGCAAAGCAAAGCAAAGGCGAACAGCTAGCAACAGAAAGAACTACAGGCACATAGTATAAACAAAGGAAGTAAGCAACCAGACCACGAGTGTAAAAAGCACGTGACAAGGCAGAATGACAAATCAAAAAACCTAACAAAGAGACAGTAACCAGGAACGAGAAAACAAACAGAAAAAGCGATAAAACAGAGACGACAGGCTAACAGCATAACAAAGTAAGATGAGCGTTAGAGAACGAAATGAACAAATATAACGCCAAAACACAGTTAAAAGAGCAAAATAAAGCTACAAGTAAACAAAACGGGACACAAAACAAAAATAATAAGGTTAAGTTATAAGTAATACGTAGAGGGCCCACATATGTAACATATAATCTAAGAAAATATTAGTTATAGAAGCAAGAACAAATAGAAAATAAGGACAAATACCTAATCAAAGCAGGAACCAATCCAACTCAACAACATTCAAGCAAGGCAATCAAACCAAAAACTAAAAACTAACAAAACAAAACAAATAAAACTTAAAAAACAAAACTACTAAATCATACATAAACAAAGCAGGATATGTCAAACCACAGACAAAATGCGTCGCAGATCAAATTAAGGCACTAGTGGGAAGAAACCAAAAACGAGAAAGAACAAAATAGTTAGGCAGTAAACAACAAAACAGAGCAAGAGGGATAAAACAGGAGAATACCACAAATATAAGTGTTAGGCCATTGGGGTATCACAGGCCCAGCCGACCACGGTGGGTGGCGCGGTATGTTACTGTAGATGGCACGTCAGTAGGTGGGTTTGCTGGAAGCGTCCAAAGAGGGCCAGGCGGAGGCAGCCAGGTTTCTCCAGCCGTCGTTGGTGGCCGCCTCAGCATGCTGATGAGCGAAGGCGGCAGCGGAAGTAATTCCAGAGGTGACGATATGGCTAACGGAGCAGGAATATGCGCACCACATGCTCCATGAATTGCCAGTCCCGTCCAAATATTGGGCAGAGCTGGGGGACCTGCCGACGTCACGTCACCGTAGGTCGGCACGTTTATGCAAGGCTGGCCGAGAGAACGAAGAAGTGATGCGGGGGACGGCCAGGGGTCTCCAGTCATCGCTGGAGGCCCTAGTCGCCGCCGGTGGCCACCTCCAGCACACTGCCAGCAGGGCAGCAATGGAAGCATCTCCTGAAGCGATGACATGGCCGGTTGAATTACCAGCCATGCTTTGTGGACCAGCCATTAGAAAAATGCAGATTTTTCATGTGGTTAGTGCACGTAAGTTAGCCCATTCAGGTAGGAACTTACTCTGTACTAGATTTAGCGAATAAGAGGCAGCCAGCTTTTCTTGGCTGCAAAAAGCCAGGTCAACATCAAAAATGGTAAAAAAAGAGCCAAGCTATCCGGCATTGAAACAAACAGTGGAGCAGTGGGTATATATCAAGAAGTGGATCATGCCTATATCGAGACTGGTCAGTGTTCTTCACTAGATGAGGAAAAGGCGGAAAAGGAAGGTTTTTGGGCTTAAAAGAGCCCAGATGAAGCAAATTGGCTCAGAAAAAGATGACCAGCTTTAAGTTCAGTTTAATAAAGCGTAGAAATAATTTATATTTTTCCCAGAGCTAAACAAACTCTCTTTGAGACAAGTATGGATCCCTGATTTAAGGAAGGCACCTGATTAGGTGCCAAATCAACCACCATTGGTGCACGAGGCTTGCCCAATGAGCACATCAAGGGCGGGAAGAGCATTTCAGCGGGTGCCAATGCTTGATTACGGGTATGTGCCTCCAATGCCTTCTGGAGCTACCTAAAATTGCAAAAATGTCAAAAATTTTAGTTTTCGTGATGTAAATATGAACTGAGTAATGCTTTGAAAAGAGCAAAATAACATGTGTAATCTTCTAAAGATAATATACATATAACCAATTCCTATTATATATGCTACATGACAGGAAATATATAAAACAAATTTTCCCATTTTTAGTAATAAAAAATAGCAGAAAACAAAAATATTAATAAAATATATGACCCAGTGCCGACTTCCACGAGCTGGTAGTAGCACACATTCCCTCAACTTTTGTTTAGAAGATAATGTCTTGATTCACCCTGTCATCCCAAACCATTATAGTTTTCAATCACCCCCAGTTACAGTTTGTCATGTTCTTTTTTGCAATGTCTAGTGGTGTTAATAATTAACAGGCACAGATCCAAATATTTTTGACTCAAGATAAAGGTACGATCTTGTTCTGCTTGCCTGGTAACCCCAACATGTAGTTTACTTGTATTGTTTACTTTCTTATCACGCCACTTGCTGGGCCTGTTTGACAAATATGAAATCATACATACCTTGAACAATACACAAGCTAAAAAGCACACACGGCAGTGAGAACAAGCAGCACAAAGAGCGGACCCCATTACGGGGCCCGTCAGCTGAAAAACTGGAGAGCCCAGCGCAGGCCCCCGCCCATCGCGAGCACCCCCGATACCCAACCACCAGGCACCACCACGATTCCACGCTTCAACACACCGCTTACACCAAGCCAATAAAATGCACTGGTGGCGAATGAAAATGATAGTGCACAGGGTCAACGTGCAATAGGCGGCCGGTCGCGGCGGCGCAGACGCGCTTCAGTTCATATATGTGATTGTTCAGCTAAATATTAACATGTAAGGAGTGTGGCAGTGAATTTCCCGGCTTTGGGGACCACAACATCGGTGTTACGTATTTCATCGAGTGCAGTGTTACCTATGTAGTGGCGGGCGCCCGCCTTACTAGCAACCAGCACCACGGCCGATGACTGGGCAGCGCTTGCCCTGCCATCTACCGGCGCGTGTGAGGCCGCCAGCAGGCGCTTGTGACCAGTTGTCTCAGACCCTAGCTGCATGGGCCCTATTGGAACATGGCACTGACCTCACGTGGACAAATATATATTTTGGGAGAGAAATTTAGCTATACCAATAGAAAAAGCGACATGGCAGCAGGATAAGGCCCGCCAGGGATCATGGGTGGATTCAGTGCACATGTAGGTAATAGGCCAGGTTCCTCACTCTCTTCCCACCTTTTCCCTGAATTGACCTGGCGCCCCCTCAAACTGCGCTCCCAAGAGGCATGGACAGATCCAGGATTTCCGATACAGGGAGGGGAGGGGAACCAGTTCGAGGGCGCCATTGGAGCAATAGGCGCCAGTTTTGAATAACAAAACTTATCAAGGGTGCCAATTTAATAGTCAGGTTGCTGATACTTGCATTCCTTGGGAAAAGGTGTGGAAAAACAGCCTTTCAGGGGGCGTCGTCAACCTTTTTAGGTGGTTAAGTGGTGTCAAGTTTTTGTTATAAATTTGTTTGATGGGAAGAGGGGGCAAGTGCCCCTTTGCCCCTCTGGATCCGCCTATGCCAACCAGAATTCAAAAGTTCAGGCACCTGAGATATGAATCATATCTCCAAGATCAACATATCATAGATACCATCTGAGTGCAATATCTGCCCATCGCTTTTAGACATATTCTGTGCATCTACTTGTCAAATGCCACATTTATGTCTTCCTACCATACAACATTGATATCAACATTGCTTCAAAATTTAATGAACCCACCCTACATCACCACCTACCACTCCAGAAATGATTACAACTGTTTTCCCAGACTCGCATAAACAATGATCACAAAGGCAAAACAAAAAATCTAAATAAAGTTCAAATATTTCAACTCTGGGGCATTCCAGGACAAAACGACCAAGAACATTTCAATTTGACACCACCATGTTTAGAAAAAAATCGGAAACTTTGTCTCCGGGGTAGTTTTGGGTCATAAACACGGCTACGAGAATCTTAGCCGTCTCCGAGCAACGGTGACCGAGTTATAGCCTCAGGCATTTTCGAAAGAGGTCACCTCTTAGACTCATATTTGATACCTGATAACTCAAAACCGCTTTTCCTGATTAACAAAACGCGAATATCATTGAACTCGTCTTTAACCATAATTTTTTAAGAAAAAAACTTTTCAAATTAAAAAAAACTTTTAGTTGGTTTGACCATTTCTTTTGTAGCCTAGCTTGACCTTTTGACAGTTAAAATTGACCTTTACAACACCTCAAAAACTTTGCTTCATTAATTATCTTTCGATAATCAAATTGAAAAAATGCGTTCTGGCTATAAATTCCACATTTTTTAGCACCTAAGATAGGTAGGCACAGGGTACTTTAACTACAGGTACAACCAAGTCTCCTCCTAAATCTAGTCTAAACCTGATGACGTCACCAAGCCTTCCTACCAAATTCTAGGAGAACCTACCAAGTTTTGGTAGGATCGGTTGGAACATACCAAATGTTGGCGTAATTTGGCAGCAATCTAGTATAAATAGAAATCGACTTCCTTCACCCTTTAAACAGTAGCCTTGGTCTCAACTGCGACCGGCGTATTTTACGTGAAATCTTACGAAAATATCAAAACACTTCAAAGAGATAGTTGAAATAGCATGCATTTACTCAAGCCCAGTTGTAGTTATGCAGCCATGAACGATGATTTTGACAAACATCAACATACTGACACAGATAAATCAGCAACAGAATACAAAGAGAAAAAATTTTTAGCTTCTCAATCGCAAATTTGGATACCATCCATCACGTAAATTCAAATCTTCAGCACCCACCCACATGGGCGCCGAAAGCGGGGGGATGAGGGGACGCGTCCCCCTTGTTGGCCAACCAGGGGGACATTCCCCAATTTTTGGTGCATCATCATTAATGCTGTCAGGTAACGAATATGCTCGAAATTCGACTCCCCCGGTCAGCACAAGCCCAGGTCCGTCCTGCCCTGTAAAAATTCCGTGGTGGCGGCCCTGCCCACACGCTGATTGACTGCTTACAAAAACCTGCAGAATAAGCGTCGATAAGGGTGAAGCTGTAAAACATGCGACCATTGGAGTCAAATACCTGAAGCTTGATGTTACGAAAACTCACTGAAATTTCTAATCATGCATGCCTGCATGGAGTGGTAGAAGAATAATGATACAAACGTCAAAATAAGACCTGCGAACTCAGCTTTCGTCCTCTTTTAATTAAAACCGAGATAAATATGTTTACCTTTTCCCACGAGTTCAAGCGTTGTTTATTATCTTCGGAGTTGTCACGGCAACCTCGTCAGCAATCAACGGCCAATCAAAATCTGTTAAGTGTTGCTGCAAACAGCTGCTAGTGCTGAAGCTGCCATCATTTTGACACGCTCTAGAAAATTTGTAGAAATAATATTCATCGTTTTGACTTTTCCCCCAATGGTTTCAAAAATGGAAATGTTTCAGCTTTCTATTCAACTATATAAATTTTGTTCATCCAGTTCTAAAATTGGCTCTTTAGGGCTTCGAAAAACCGTAATTTCTCCAATGCCCTCATAGTACTGTTGGCCCGCCAGCCCTATACGTATTCCAAACAACGAACGGGCGGTAGGCAACAGCCGCAGACCACGCAGTATTATAGCCTTATGTTTAACACAGCAAACAAAGAAATTCTTTAACGGTTCTTCAAAAATTGCATTGTCTTCCCAAAATTTTCATCGTAAGTGTTGAGTTTATGAAAATTAACACGAGCCCACACTAGAAGGCGGGTAACCGGCCTCCTCAGGTTCCCACAGGTAGAAAAACACCATCGCGCAGCAACGCCGTGCTTCGTCTACCTCTTACCCAACGTTTTTTGCAGCTTCTGGCAAAATAATTTAGGTCAACTGGCAGCTGGTAGGTATCGTAAATACCATAGGTCGGCTAGCAACTGACTAATGAGAGGTTGACCTGTGGTAGGCGGCCGTCATTATGCTTTGTGGGACGTTCAACTTTGGCTTCTGAATTAACCCTTCATTGTGGAATTTGCTTGTTCCGAGTGGTGGGGTCGGGGTCCCCTTGATGACTTCAGTAACTCAATTTTTTCGTGGTAAGGTCTCTTGACCTGGACTGGTGATCTGACCTGATATGACCCAGACCTAAAATTTTTCCAGAAGCTGCAAGCATGTCGAGTAAGAGGTAGCTCAAGTACAGCGGCTCTGCGCGATGGTGTTTTTTTTTACTACCTGTAGAAACCCGAGGAGGCCAATTACCCACCCCCTTGTGTGGGCAAATGTTAATTTTTATAAACTGTCACAATTGCATGATCAAAATTTCGCGAAGACAATGCAATATCATTGCAAGCAGCCGATTCTAAAAGCAACTGCTTCGCTTGTGGTGTTAAACATCAGGCTGTACTACTGCAGTGGTCTGCAGGCAGTCCACATACCTGTCTTAGGTGCAAAAAATTGGAATTTATAGCAAGAACACATACAAAAAATTATCAAAAGATCATTCATGAAGCAAAATTTCTGAGGTGTCTGAAACGTCAATTTCAACTTCCAAAAGGTCAAGCTAGGTCACAAAAGAAAAGGTCAAACCAATAAAAAGTCAAAATTAAAATTCTAAATTTTCTTTTTTTCCAAATAATTTATGGTTTAAGACAAGTTCAATGATATACAAAAATTATTCATCAGGCATTGCGTTTTTTAGTTGACACACCAAAGATGAGTCTACAAGGTGAGCTCCCGAAAATGCCTCGGGCTATAACAGTCACTGTTGGTCGGAGGGGGCTAAGATTCTCACAACCGTGTTCATGGCCCAAAACTACCCTGGAGACAAAGTTTTAAATTTTTCCTACACATGGTAGTGTCAAGCCTTGGTCGATTGGCCTAGAATCCCCCTCTATCAGTTTTTACTTTCTTTCTTTTAAAGTAAATTTTATAGCCTTATAAGCACCGTTTTTGCTTCTTAAAGAATTTTTTGTTTTCCTGTTTTTCACAGTGTAGCTTGCCCAGAACATTTCAATAGTGACAACTTGTTTTATTGACAAAACAAACAAAAACGTCCCTGAAGACAATGAAGCCTTTACTGTATCATAAACAACTATGGACACACTATGAGAGAACATTGGTTTTCTATTGTTATTTTGCATGATTTTTCTAAAAGAGTATGCACAACAATCCAATCAAAGTCATGACAGATTGTTGAAGTTGAACATTATCATTGATTTGGTGCGATTTGTCCTATCAGCACTTCCCAGTGGAGTGAGATAGTTTTTGATATCCTGATTCAAATTAGAGCTCCCCTTCCCAAAAATTCTTATTGCATGAACAAATTAGGCAGAAGGCTTCCCATGTTCTTTTCTGTCAACCTAGGGGCTCTTCTGCACAAAAGGTAGTCTACATTCCCATTTCTGGGAGCATGTGTTTCCAATTGTGGAAGGAGAGCTTCCTATTCTGGGTCATTGTGGCATCATTGTTCCCATTATTGGAAACAAAGCTATTATGGGGAACTCTGACCACAATCTCCCCACCTGTGTGGATCTGCAACCACTGGAGGCAGAACTTTGAGGACCAGGGCACAGTGCCCCCTTAAATAAATAGTACACTAACCATATGACTTTGACTGGAAAGAAATGGGCTTCAAAGTCCATGGTGCCCCCCTCAGACTTGGACCAGAGTGCAAAGTATGGCACTTTCGACACAATCTCGTTGGTGTGAGTGCCCTTGAAGACAGAAGCGAGAGGTGCAAATTTTATGACCTCATGCAAATTTGTGAAACTGATGCAAGGGAGGCGACATTGAAAACCAAACAAATCATGAATGAATGGTAGATAACAAAGACATGAGGGGGCCTTAAAACCTAATTAACTAATAAGAGACCAGTCTGCAGGATGTGGCAGGTGACTCAACAAGGCGTTTAGGGCAGAAATTTGGTTGCTGGGTCAGATTTTCTCCAACTGAGGGGGGGATAATGTTTTACCAATACAAGTTTATATACCTACTCCATTTTAAACAAGACAGCCAGAAATAAAATAAAACTGTGCATCTGACCCAATTATAACACACTCTCAAACCTCCACGTACCAAAGCAATAGAAAGTCAGTCAGCTTGGCAACAATCTTGTACTCAAGATACACAATTTCAAGGATACCTTTATGTTAAGGTATATTTAAGTGATTTCTTTTTACCTTAGTGACGTCCTGTGCCCGTTTTCAAGCTGTATTAATTAATACTATTAATAATGTTTCAAAAGACAACCATATTCAACATTATTTTTTCCACAGTTAAAGCATTTCTTCCCCTTTTATTTCCTCATGTTTGCATGAAAGCATCACAAAATTTGGATTATTTACAAAAGATCCAACGGAAGAGAGCCTGCGCTCACATGACGTCTCATCATGGACCGGCCCTCACTATTCAGGGGGGAGACTGGCATGATTTGGCAGCCTTGATTTGGCAATCAAAACATGGCGGACAAAATAACTACCTACAAGGAAAACCTATTTTGAGTGCTAAATTTATTTGAAGTGGTTAAAATTAGGCTTGCAATGCAACTTTAGATAATAATTCTAAAATTTAGCCTTTGAAAGGTGCCCATTGCCTGATTTTCTCATTGACTTCCAGGAACTTTACATCAATCAGGAATTTCCTTTATTGTATTTTTGAAACCATATTTTGTTTGATGACAAATATGACACTTTTGAGATCAATCAGCTTTTCCAGCGCAAGTGTAACAGATGATTGTCATTTCTTTTCACTATTTTTCTTCTTCCCTGTGGTTGCTCAGGCTGACTGCTGCCCCAAGTCCTAGTTCCTGCCCCAAGAGCCCTCCCCTCTGCCCCAAACTTGGCCAAAAGCTGCCCAAATTGGTAGGTCTGCTCTGAGGCTGCCCCAACAAGATCTCGTCAAAATCTGCCACATTCTGCAGACTGGATAAGAGAGGCAGCATTGCAGCATGTGGGTAGTGATAGGTGTATTTTTCTCCCAGGTATATTGGATATTGGATAATGTATCCCAGTATATTGTATTATATATATATATATATATATATATATATATATATATATATATATATGTATGGTATATTATATTGAATATTGGATCCCAGGATTGGGGTAAATTTTAGGTGGCTGGCAGTCCAAATATCCATGAGAATTTTGCATGGCTTGTACGACTCATCTGGCCTGCTGCCACTTTGCAGACTTGGATTTGGATGTTCCTACATCACTATCCACAACTGCTCACCTTACCTTTACCACATAAAGCAGAGGCTGAGGAAGCAGCCACAGTGCTTGTCTCTATTTTTTTACTTATTTTAATTCTTTTTATTGGCAGCTTTATAATTAAAAATTAATTGGAGGTTGCAGGTTCCTTGAATAGTCCCATGCATGATAGACTTCAGCTTTGCACCATCCAGGCTATCAATTAAGCAAAATATGCTTTCTTCTGAAAAAGGAAAACAAAGAAGAAAAGGAGCATAGGTACCGATTTAGGCCCTGGTCAGTTGGGTTTTACTTTTTCAAACTTAGGTGAGGCCCAGATGAACACTGGGCCCATCTCAGGTACGGTATCACCGAGAACGAATGAGTGGAGCACGATCAAAATTGAGCTCGTCGAGAATGGAGCCTGTATGACTTGTCCCTCGAAATTCTGATAATCCGTAAGGTAAGGTAGGGTAGGTGCAACGCGTCCCGAACGAAGACCCAGCATTCCCTGTCCGTTATATATCCAAATCAGCACACTTACAGTACCTTTCACCTTATCATCCGCGTTGTAACGTGAGGCTCACTTCTTTCTAAGGATATTTTGAACCCACTTTCCATACAAATCACCGCTCGAAACGACCTACCACACACTAGCCGCCTTCTTTCCTGTGCAATTTCTCTTCGGAGACTAAAAATGGCGCTTGAAAGGCGTGAACCGTTCGTTTGTAAAGATACCTCCCCCGCTTGTTAGCTTGTGGACTCTCCCAAAATGGAACACAGGCTGCTGATTGGTTTAGCTTATGAGATTTGACGATTTTTTTGCATTTCTAGATGGCGCTGAAACTAATGGTTCGGTATCCACTTATAGGCCAAAACCCTGTGTTTACCTCTCCTCCGAAAAACAAACAGTACCACAACTGCCTCTAGCAGGGGTGTAACTTTCCCAAAATCTTTGGGGGTGCTCAGTCGGTGGGGGGCGGCACCCCATAGGGGCGGCAGCGTTGCGGGGGCGGCACCCTTTTATTGCACCAAATCTGTTATTCATCACTTTTTGCGCCTTTTATGCACAGGGAACATACTATTTTAACGATACAGGTAAAGGAACACACTGACAAGTTGGATATTAAATATATATATTCAAAAGCAAGGACACGGACGCGTTTCGTAACTTCTTCAGCGTGTGTTTGAAGGGTAGAATTATCCGTTGACGCATGAAGAACTTTCTCGGCGATGCATTTCTTCAAAAATATTAATCGGTTACACCCACTGGCAATCTTCCGTCTTAAGTTGAACTCTATTGTTTTAATATCCAAATTCCAAATTGTCAGTGTGACCTCTTGACGAATGTTGAGGATCCATTTGACAGAACGATACAGGTAAAGGAACACACTGACAAGTTGGATATTAAATATATATATTCAAAAGCAAGCACACGGACGCGTTTCGTAACTTCTTCAGCGTGTGTTTGAAGGGTAGAATTATCGTTCTGTCAAATGGATCCTCAACACACTATTTTAAGTTGGGCAGGTATTCTACAGCTTTTTCAAACATGTTTGCTTTTTAGGCAATATCCCAAAGCTACATACACGTCTTAAAAGAATCCAAGCTGAGTTGTAAATTTATTCACGGTTGAAGTATATCGGTTTGCGGGATTAAATGTTACCTTTGGAATGGCATAGTGGATGAATATTGAAATGAAAGCAAAGAATTTATCACTACGGAAAAGAGAGCACAAACACTGGTAGTGCTCCCAACAACGCGTATACTGTTCCGTAAATATAAATAAGTATGGCAGCTCAACGGTACCCGTGCATGCCCTTTATTTTTGCCCTAACGCCCTTTATTTTTTGCCCTAACACACAGCGGCGGTAAGATTCAGTGCTGCAGTGATGAGCCCAGGGCGGCAGTTATGGACTAAGAACGGCACAGATAAGGATGGAATTGATAAGCTGGGGGCGACAGTGACTGGCCCGGGCGGCAAGAAACAGGGTAAAGTCATAGTCGAGGGCGGCAGTGATGAGCCAGGGGCAATAGCTATGAATTCGGAGCGTTGCAAATCAGAGTGGAAGTGATAAGGCGATGGCGGCAGTGATGACTCGGGGGCGGCAGCTATGAACTAGGGGCGGCACGAATCAGGGCGGAAGAGATAGGTTTGGGAGGGGGCGGCATTGATTAGCCGGGGGTAGCACGCGGGGATGGCACTGGTGAGCTACTGGCAGTAGTGATGAGCCGGCTGCTGTTTGAATCAGGGCGGCAGTGATAAGTCAGGACTGGCACAAATCGGGGTGGCAGTGATAGGGAGGAGGCGGCAGTGATGAACCATGGCGGTATAAATCAGGGTGGTAGTGATGAACTGGGGGCGACATGAATCACAGTGGTAAGACAGAGCAGAGGTGCAGAAACTTGCCAACTCGGCTACTGGAGTTTGTGACACATCTACGAAAATTGAGGTGCATAAATGTGACAAAATAGGGATCCTGACTCTATTTTTCAATATCAAACCACATATTTTCCAAATACAGAATGAAACGTGAAGGGAATATTTTAATTTAGCAAGTCTGTTCTTCAATTGCACAGCGTACCATCAGTGATACAATATTGGTACTGTGTTCAGTTTCTACTAAAACGAGGGACCCCGCTGCAGAAAACCCGGAAACCGCTGTCACAGTTGCCAGATTTTAACATGCAGCCCAATGGTGCCGATTGTTAGTAGTTGCCAGAAAGTTGCCGCCTAGATGCCCGAAATGTGACAGTGAATTTTTTCGAGAAATAGACGATTGTGGGAATATTTAAGGCATTAAAGATAACGCAGATACGTTATCAAGTACTTCTCTGTCCATTTTATCAGGTTAAATTCTATTTTAAGTTTGAGTCTCTTCGATTTAGCGGTCCCTATTTTTTGCAATTTAGTATTAAGTACGCCTTAAAGCTACTAAGAAAAGTACTAAATGAGTGAAAAAAATAAGCATAGCTGGGCAGCAATTCTACTTAGGCTACGCAACAGCGACAAGAAAAGTTCGAAGTGTTTATGTGATGTAGAGCCAGATGTAGAGCCTGCCAAAAAATGTAAACAGGTGGGAAGCCACTGATTTTGAGGGCATTTTTATTACGTATATCTGAAATAAGTGCAGGCTAAAACTAGCCGGAATAAATAGTGCTGCCCATGGCTAATCTAAGATGAATGTAGACTTCTTTGAGACTGATGCACTTTCACATATCAAACTTGGTTTTTCATTCCTTAGCTTGCTCGTGCCTTACCTTATTTGTGCCCTAGATTAAGATTGGTTAGGTAGGTAGATTTGGAGCTGGAGGAAGTTGGGAGAGTTGGCGCCAGCAACAGACTGGCAAAAACAGTAATTCAGGTGAGATTTCATGATCAAATTGTCATGTCAATACTGTACAGATAGCAAATGTGTGCCAATGCAGTCCACAAAGTGTTAAAACACACACTGAAGAGGGGCCCGGCACTAACGTGCAGTGGAGGGGGCCTAGTAGACCCCCTTCTCATCTCAGAAAATCTTGAAAAAAGAGACTTCGAAAACGCTGGTTGGGGGTGTGTTCCCTACTACCAGTGGTAGTAAGCAGCACACAGGACCTGAACTGCATAGAGTTAAAGCATGATTTTGACTACACTGGATCTTTCTCTGGTATGAGACTTCCAATACCTCTGTACCTATTAGGCCAATAGACGTAATTTTACATCTATGCAGGGTAGTTGCCTCAGAGCTTTTACTGGAAGAAGGAATGACCAGGCAGGTGATAATTGGGGGTGGGAGGCAAATTTTAAGCATTTGATCTGTCTATTAAAATTCTACCTAAGGTCCACTTTGCCAACACATTTTAGGTAGATCCAAATCCTATGATGACATTGACATTTTTGTCCCTTTTGTTGATATGTGAGATAGAAGTTCAGTGGTGGTGGGGGGAAGCTGTGATCAGGGTTCCCAATTGTGTGTAGGTGTATGCTCCCATTTATAGATTAATTCCCAGTAATAATTATTTTCATGATAATTGCCACATTTAATCATGAGGAAATGTACCATAATTGGAAATACTCCTTCCAAAAATGGAAACTTCTTCAAAAAGGGAAATGCATGTCATTGGGGGAAACTGCAGTCGGAGTTGCCAATAATAGTTATGATCCCAATACTGGAAACCATGATCCATAATGGGAAATTTTCCTTCCAAAAACAAAAACTTGATCTAAAAATGAGAACCCAGTTTACTACTTTCATGCTGTAATGGCTTGGTGCTTGAACCTTGTCTGCTGCAAAAAGTAAGAGACAGGTAGATGACCTTCAGCATATTGGAAATAGTATTCAAGTATACAGTTATGATTTCCAGCTATGTGTAAGAGAGGAGGCATGCGTCGCATTGAGTTTGTGACAGCCAGCATACTTTCTGCACCTCTGAGACAGAGGCTGCATGAATCAGGACAGCAATGCTGAGCCGGGGGCGACACTTGTATTGGGGTGCTCAAATTATAATTGGGGGTGCTCGCACACCCCAAATAGGTAAAAAAATCACTCCTGGCTGAAACTAAATCAATAAAAGCACGGCAGCAGCGGTCTGCCATTTACTCGGTTTGGGGAATTCCTCCAATAGGCAAACAGATAACAATTAGATGATAGCGGGCTGCTGTTTGCTTTCTGGAAGGGTGTTAGAGATTCCTGCTGATAAATTGAGCTGACAGCAGGGCGTAAGTTTGACCGGTTTTGGGGGTCATGACCGAATTATTCTCCTCGGTAGTGATAAACCAGGGGCGGCCGTGATCAGCCGGAGGCGGCAGTGAGGATTCGAAGGAGGAAGTGTCTAACCAGGGGCCGCTCATATATGGGTTAATTTAAAACAGGGAGCTAGGGGCGGCGTGAATCAGGGCAGCAATGATTAATCAGGGCGGCAGTGATGAACCAGGGGAGACAGTGATCAGCCAGGGGGCAGCAATGATAAACCAGGGGCGGCAGCGATAAGTGGGGGCGACAAGCCTTTGGGTCAAAATATGCCGGGGACAGCATCGATGAGCCAGAGGTGGCATGCATCAGGGCAGCAGTGATGAACCAGGGGCGGTAGTGATCAGCCGGTAGACGGTCTATCATCATATTTAAGGTATTAGGGCGCGCTATCATCTAGGGTCATACGACGCCCATAACAATACATAACATACATAAATAGGACATTTCTGCAAGAGTTTCAACAAGTAAGGCGGGAAAACAGGTCTGGTTGTGAAAATTGTATCCGAAAATTATATAAAACACATATAAAAAATATAATAAAAATGCTGTAAAAATGGCGTAGACAATTTAACATGACAGACTAAGGTCAGTGACTAGGTAACATGGAACTTGACGTTATATAAAACCTGAAAGACTACTAGGATACAAGTATGAAATGAACACGCGCATTGACGGGGGTGGGTACCCACCCCTCATGGTTTTCGGAGAAAGCATCAAAACGGCGGCGCGTAGCGCCGCTGTACTTGGTATACCTTTTCCTGATCATTTTTACAACTCTTGGCAACATTTTTAGGTCAGGTCACCAGTACAGGTCAAGTGACCTGACCTCAAAAAACGTTTAAGATAGCATAAGTCGGAACAGGGTGAACTTATCCGATTGAAGCTCATATCACATATGGGCTCACCAAATTCTCTAAAACATGTTCCGGTATGTTTTATATCGATTACCTAAGGTCAGGTACGAGTCATGACCTCTCCATTGGAAATACATGGGAAAAACGGTTTTATCTGAATAACTTAGTAACGGATGGTGATAGAGCGTTTATTTTAGCTGTTTTATATTTGCATTGTCTCTACGGTTCTAAGGATATGCATTTTATCTCATTTGGCCTTGACCTGATCTCAGGTCAGGTTAAATCCTTGATTTGCCCTAGCAAGGTCGTGCTATATATCATTCGATTGGGCTTGATGCGAGGATTCATATCGTTTAAGTTGTTTTGCTCTATCTTTACATGTTCAGATGTAATGGCCGAAAAACTTTCATTTGCATGTTATCTCTATAACAGCATGTTTTGACCTCTAGTGACCTTAAATGTGACCTGACAAAGATGGTTTAAATATTTTCGATGCAGAAGTAGATGGGCTACCCAACGCCGTTTACTGTTTTGCGCTACCTAGCGTGGTTCTCGAGATCTTGGGGGGCGGGTACCCGCCACTCCCCGTCAAAGTGAAGGTGGCTCAGACCCCCGTCAATGCGCGTGTTAAAACTAACGCTCCTCAGATATGACATGATGCTAGTGATATCCACAGAAGGATGGCCTCCCAGAACGCTCACTGCCCAGATATCCCCAGGATGCTCACTGCCCCGGGAGACGACAGCAATGAACCAGGGGCGGAAGTGATCAGCCAGGGGCAACAATTTTCAGTCAGGGGGCGGCAGTGATCAGCCAGGGGCGGCAGTCATTAGCCAAGGGTCGGAAGTTATCAATCAGGGGGCGGGAGTGTTAAGCCAGGGGCGGCAATTATCAGCCGGGGGTGGCAGTGATCAGCCAGGGGCGGCCGTGATCAGTCAGGGGCAGCAGTTATCAGCCAAGGGGCGGCAGTTATCAGTCAGGGGCGGCAGTGATCAGCCAGGGGTGACAGTCATTAGCCAAGGGTCGAAAGTTATCAGTCAGGGGCGGCAGTGCTAAGCCAGGGGCGGCAATGATCAGCCAGGGGCGGCAGTGATCAGTCAGGGGGCGGCAATGATCAGTCAGGGGCGGCAGTTATCTGTCAGGGGGTGGCAGTGAGCTGCCAGGGGGCGGCAGTGATCAGCCAGGGACGGCAGTTAGCAGCCAAAGGGCAGCTATCATTCAGGGGCGGCAGTGACCAGCCAGGGGGTGCCAGTTATCAATCCGCCAGGGGCGGCAGTGATCAGCCAGGGGCGGCCGTGATCAGCCAGGGGCAGCAGTTATCAGCCAAGGGGCGACAATTATCAGTCAGGGGCGGCAGTGATCAGCCAGGGGTGGCAGTCATTAGCCAAGGGTCGAAAGTTATCAGTCAGGGGGCGGCAGTGCTAAGCCAGGGGCGGCAATGATCAGCCAGGGGCGGCAGTGATCAGTCAGGGGCCGCAGTGATCAGTCAGGGGCGGCAGTTATCTGTCAGGGGTGGCAGTGAGCTGCCAGGGGGCGGCAGTGATCAGCCAGGGACGGCAGTTAGCAGCCAAAGGGCAGCAGCTATCATTCAGGGGGCGGCAGTGACCAGCCAGGGGGTGCCAGTTATCAATCCGCCAGAGGCGGCAGTTAGCAGCCAAAGGGCAGCTATCATTCAGGGGGCGGCAGTGACCAGCCAGGGGGTGCCAGTTATCAATCCGCCAGGGGCGGCAGTGATCAGCCAGGGGCGGCAGTGATCAGCCAGGGGCGGCCGTGATCAGCCAGGGGCAGCAGTTATCAGCCAAGGGGCGACAGTTATCAGTCAGGGGCGGCAGTGATCAGCCAGGGGTGGCAGTCATTAGCCAAGGGTCGAAAGTTATCAGTCAGGGGGCGGCAGTGCTAAGCCAGGGGCGGCAATGATCAGCCAGGGGCGGCAGTGATCAGTCAGGGGGCCGCAGTGATCAGTCAGGGGCGGCAGTTATCTGTCAGGGGTGGCAGTGAGCTGCCAGGGGGCGGCAGTGATCAGCCAGGGACGGCAGTTAGCAGCCAAAGGGCAGCAGCTATCATTCAGGGGGCGGCAGTGACCAGCCAGGGGGTGCCAGTTATCAATCCGCCAGGGGCGGCAGTTGTCAGCAAGGGGTGGCAGTTATTAGTCAGAGGGCGGCAGTGATCAGCCAAGGGCGGTAGTTATCAGTCAGGGGCGGCAGTTATCAGTCGGGTGGCGGAAGTAATCTGCCAGGGGGCAGCAGTGCTCAGTCAGGAGCGGCAGTTAGCAGTTAAGGGGCAGCAGCTATCAGTCAGGGGGCGGCAGTGATCAGCCAGGGGTGGCATTTATCAGCCAGGGGGTGGCAGTTATCAATCAGCTAGGGGCGGCAGTGATCAGCCAGGGTAGCAATTATCAGCCAGGGGGCGGCAGTTATCAGTCAGGGGCGGCAGTGATCAGCCAGGGGCGGCAGTCATTAGCCAAGGGTCGGAAGTTATCAGTCAGGAGGCGGCAGTGTTAAGCCAGGGGCGGCAATGATCAGTCAGGGGCGGCAGTGGTCAGCCAGGGGTGGCAGTCATTAGCCAAAGGTCGAAAGTTATCATTCAGGGGGCGGCAGTGTTAAGCCAGGGGCGGCAATGATCAGTCAGGGGGCGGCCGTGATCAGCCGGGGGCGGCAGTTATCAGTTAGGGGCGGCCGTGATCAGCCAGGGGCGGCAGTTATCCGTCAGGGGCGGCAGTTATCTGTCAGGGGTGGCAGTGAGCTGCCAGGGGGCGGCAGTGATCAGCCAGGGACGGCAGTTAGCAGCCAAAGAGCAGCAGCTATCATTCAGGGGGCGGCAGTGATCAGCCAGGGGGCGGCAGTGATCAGCCAGGGGGTGCCAGTTATCAATCCGCCAGGGGCGGCAGTGATCAGCCAGGGGCGGCAGTTGTCAGCCAGGGGGCGGCAGTTATTAGTCAAGGGGCGGCAATGATCAGCCAGGGGCGGCAGTTATCAGCCAGGGGGCGGCAGTGATCAGACGGGGGCGGCAGTGAGGTGGTGTCACAATTCATGGGGAAGTGATAGCCTGGTAGCATCGATGAGCTAGAGGTGGAACCACTCAGGTTTCATTACTTCCAAGTAATGAACTCGATACGGGAAAATTTGCCAGGGGCGGCACGAATCAGGGCGGCAGTCATAAGATTGAATGGCACTGTTCAGGGCAGCGGTGATAAGCCAGGGGCGGCACATGTATTGGGGGTGCTCAGCACATTATTGGGGGTGCTCAAATTAGGATTGGGGGTGCTCGGGCACCCTCAAAGAGATAGAAAATTACACCCCTGGCCTCTAGTATGTGCTACGAAAATAAAATATAATACTTACGTACTTATCCAGTGGCGGCGGAACGGTTTCGTCCAAGGGGAGGGGGCACCTCCAATGGGGTCCGTCTCATCGGCGGGAAATGTCCTGGATGATTGTTTAACCCTCGCTCTGCCGGCACCCCGGGAGTTACGCGCCCTGCCGGCATGGCTGAAAAAACCTCCTCTGGTTTACTGATAGAGAACTTGAAGTGTAGGCGGTCGTATGTGCCTTACAGGGTCTCAAAAGACATCTCAATCATTTTTCACCTTGTTCGTATAAGTTTCATACATGAATTCCTATCAAGTGTGCCTAAATTAGTCCTTTTAACCAAACCTTGCAGTTTCATCCCGACCACAGCGGCCGCCACCCGCGGCGCGCTGCCGCCTGCCCCGTGTCCCGGGTACAGCCTCAGACAGGAGGTGCCGGCACCTGGCGCCGGTGCCTGAGAGCTGAGAGTGGCGGCCGCGCCAGCGAGCACATGCATTCGCTGTGGGATGGCGCCCCAACGGCGAAACAATTATATGGGACCATTTCAAAAGCGGAAAAGAAACTTTTTGACGTTTGATATGCCATCTACATAAACCACTTGTCACTTGTCGGATATATCCTAGCAAAAAACAACTGACGTAGCCCCCCTACATTGTGCTTACACACATTGTGAACATATAAATTTTCGGGAAATTAATTTGACATATTTGGATTGTTCGTGCATAGTCTCGTCTTGAATACTGATGGAAAGATCGCACCTCGGTTCGCTAAGCCTAGCCGTACTGACATGCGCTCTACCTGGCTGAGATAAAAGAAAATGGCATCCATAGGAAATGGATGTTTTCGGGGGATTCGGACACAGAGTTTTGACGTGGTGTTAGAAATAGCTAAATAAAAAGGAAATGTCATAATCTAGACATGCATGGAGAGAGGGTGTGTATGTTTTTTGTCATTCATTTTTTTAATCACCTGAGTATTCAATAAAATTTACAGGAAAATTCAAGGAACTAAAAGGATAGGGATAATTGCACCATTCCTACCAATGGATCTTTTTACATCCCCATCCGTTGGCTACCCTTTTACACGGCAAATTGTCCCTTTGACATCCAGCTGTGAACCTGGCACAATGTCAAGTTTGGCGTGGAAATCTCCCCTGCGTAACCACGATACAAGGAGGGTGACCTGAGACCACCCCTCTCACCCCATTAGCCCCTGCTGATGTTGTCGAGCCCCCTGGCGCTGTCGCCATGCCGTCTGGGGACGTTTTCCAGGAAGCAAGCGTTAGAGATGCTGGCTGGGCCATTGTTTCGTATTTTCATGCGTGTCCTTATCGTCCCCTCGATCGCTATCAGCTGACCAAACCACGAACACTGTCACCCTTCTACCTGCCGCCTGCGCGGACGAGCCCGGTCTGTGTCAGAGGCTGTCGCGGGTCCCAGCGGGCCGCGGCACGGGCCGCCACTGCCAGACCTGAGTGGAAAAGCGCGAACATCATCTCAAAAACTTTCGCTTTACGCAAAAAGTTGAAAAGGTATCTACTTTCTGTTTGCCGGGAATGATGCAGAATTGACATAGGAACAGCTACCCCGAGCATTATCATCGGGACGGTTAGTTGGATGTAGATATTCGCATTGAAACGGCGAGAGGAGGAAAAAACAGCACCGCCGGCAGGGCGCGGGTTAACGGTAGATTTCAAAGAAACCATCACTTAGGGTAGAGTGGGGTAACGCGCCCACCTGGGTAAGACGCCTACTACTATGTCCAGGCTGATAGAACTGTAGCCTCCATCTAATTTTTTTCTGGTAGCGGCCTTTCTGATCCGGTCCTGGGCATGATTGGACGCCCAGTAAACTCCGTTATTTTTCAGCAAACATTTGTAGCTTTTTGCATCTCCGGACTTAAAAACAAGCTGTCTTAAATTTGCGATTGTACTCTATGCGATGTGAATGTGCTCACCCTACCAACTTTGTCACTAAATTGTCCTACAACGTAAGTATAATGATATTTCTATTTGTTCACGTGAAGCAAAAGGTACAATATACGCTGGGAGTTTTATGACCAGTGGCGTAGCCAAGGGGGGTCCTTGGGGTCCGCGGACCCCACGGATCCCCCTTGGTCACCAGGTCACCCCCTTGGGCTGACCTTTTGTACTGGAAACACGAGCATTGGTCTCGGGGCCCCCTGAGCCTGGTCTCAGGGGGCCCTCCGAGCTCTATCTCAGCCCCCCCTCCCCGAGGTTGGTCTCAAGGGACCTCCGAGCTTAGTGTCAGGGGCCCCCAAGCTTGGTCTTACGGGCCCCGTGAGCTTAGTCTCAGGGGCCCCCGAGTTCGGTCTCAGAGGTCCCCGAGCTTGGTCTCAGGGAGCGCCCAAGCTTGGTCTCAAGGGACCTCCGAACTTGGTCTCAGGGGCCCCTGAGCTTGGTCTCACGGGCTTTCCGAGCTCGGTCTCAGAGGGCCCTCGAGCTTTGTCTCAGGCGCCGCCGAGCTTGGTCTCAAGGGACCTCCGAACTTGGTCTCAGGGGCCCCCCGAGCCTGGTCTCACGGGCCTCCTGAGCTTGGTCTCAGGGGCCCCTAGCTCGGTCTCAGGGGGCCCGAGCTTGGTCTCAGGGGCCCCTGAGCTTGGTCTCAAGGGACCTCCGGACTTGGTCTCAGGGGCCCCCAAGCTTGGTCTCAGAGGCCCCGAGCTTAATCCCACGGGCCTTTCGATCTTGGTCTCAGGGGGCCCTCCGAGCTCGATCTCAGGCCCTCCCCCGAGGTTGGTCTCAAGGGACCTCCGAGCTTGATGTCAGGGGCCCCCAAGCTTGGTCTTACGGGCCCCGTGAGCT
This sequence comes from Lepas anatifera, assembly GCA_034440635.1. Lineage (NCBI taxonomy): Eukaryota > Metazoa > Arthropoda > Thecostraca > Lepadidae > Lepas > Lepas anatifera. The sequence continues at coordinate 210,610 of JAOTON010001309.1, read as the reverse complement.
TAGTCTCAGGGGCCCCCCGAGCTTGGTATCAGAGGTCCCCGAGCTTGGTCTCAGGGAGCACCCAAGCTTGGTCTCAAGGGACCTCCGAACTTGGTTTCAGGGGCCCCGAGCTTGGTCTCACGGGCTTTCCGAGCTCGGTCTCAGAGGGCCCCGAGCTTTGTCTCAAGAGACCTCTGAACTTGGTTTCAGGGGCCCCCGAGCTTGGTCTCAGAAGGCCCCCGAGCTTGGTCTCACGGGCCTCCTGAGCTTAGTCTCAGGGGGCCCCTAGCTCGGTCTCAGGGGCCCCTGAGCTTGGTCTCAGGGGCCCCTGAGCTTGGTCTCAAGGGACCTCCGGACTTGGTCTCAGGGCCCCCCAAGCTTGGTCTCAGGGGCCCCCGAGCTTGGTCTCACGGGCTTTCCGAGCCTGGTCTCTGGGGGTCCCTGATCATCGGTATCGAGGGCTCCAGAGTACCGAACATGGATCTCAGGGCCCCCTGAGCTGGGTCTCAGGGGCCCCGAGCTTAATCTCACGGGCCTTTCGATCTTGGTCTCAGAGGCCCCCGAGCTTGGTCTCAGGCGTCCCCGAGCTCAGTCTCAGGGGGCCCCAGAGCTCGGTGTTAGGGCCCCCAGGTTGGTCTCAGGGGACCCCCAAACTTGGTCTCAGGGGGCCCCTGATCATCGGTATCGAGACTCTAGGGAACCGGACATTGATCTCAGGGGCCCCTGAGCTCGGTCTCAGGGGCCCCAAGCTTGGTCTCAGGGGCCCCTAGCTTTAGTCTCAGGGGTTTTCTATCTTGGTCTCAGGGGCCCCCGAGCTTGGTCTCAAGGGAAATCCGAACTTCATCTCAGGGGGCCTCCAAGCTTGGTCTCAGGGGCCCTCCGAGCTTGGTGTTAGGGGCCCCCGAGCTTTAAACTCATGGGCCTTTCGATCTTGGTCTCAGGGTCCCTTAGCTTGTTCTCAGGGACCCCCGAGCTTAGTCTCAGGGGCCTTTCTGTCTTGGTCTCAGGGGGACCTCCGAGTTTGGTTTCAGGGGCCTCCGAGCTTGGTCTCAGGGGACCCCGAGTTTGGTCTCAGGGAACCCCCGAACATAGTCTCAGGGGCCCCCGAGCTTGGTCTCAAGGACCCCCGAGCTTGGTCTCAGGGCACCCCCCTGAGCTTGAGTCTCACGGGCCTTTTGATCTGGGTCTAAGGGCGCCCCAAGCTTGGTGTCACGGGGCCCTCCGAGTTTGGTACCAGGGGACCCCCGAGCTTGGTCTCCGGCCCCCCGAGCTTGGTCTCAGAGGGCTCCTCGAGCTTGGTCTCAGGTCCCCCCAAGCTTGGTCTCAGGGGCCCCCAAGCTTGGCAGCAGGGGACCCGAGCTTGGTCTCACGGGCCTTCCGAGCTTGGTCTCGGGGGCCCGGGCTTGGCCTCACGGGCCTTTCGATCTTGGTCTTAGGGAGCCCCAGAGCTGGTCTCAGGGATCCCCGAGCATTGGTATCGATGGCTCCGGAGCAGCGAACATTGATCTCGGGAAGTGGGGGGGGGCAATATTGATCTCGGGGTGTCCCCTGACTATCGATATCGAGAGGACTTATGAGCGAGTCACAAGAATTGGCCCCGTGGGACCCAGAGTTTGGTCTCAGGGGCCCAGGCTTGGGCCCCGGAGCATTGGTATCGAGGGGCTCCAGAGTACTGAGCATTGGTCTCGGGGGGGGCTACGAATGTTGATCTGGGGGTCCCCCGAACATCAGTGTCGAGTTACTCCTGAGAAAAGCGCAAGCATGAGGGTGCCCCCGAACCTGATCTAAGTGGAACCCCGAGCTTGGTCTTAGGAGCCCCGCGCATCAGTATCCAGGGGCTCCGGAATATTGGTATCCGGGGAAGCAAGGATTTCAGGGGCCTCCAAATGCTGATCTCGGCGGGCTCCCAAATGTGTGGATGCAGTAGCGTAGCCGAGAGATTCTAGGAGTCCGAGGACCCCCTTGGGCAAATCTGAACTACTGCAAAGCATTCTCTGATCACGGGGCCCCCAGAATTAGAGTCGGCCTCAGGGCCCCGCCCTGAGGGTCAGTCTCAAGATCCCCCGAAAGTAGATTTCAGGAGGTCCCTGAGAGTTAGTTTTAAGGGATCCCGAAAGTCGGTCTCAGGGGCCCCCAGAGTCGGTCTCAGGGGGGCCGAGCTCGTCCCAGGGTCCTCCAGAGAGTGGTTCTCAGGGTCCCGCGACAGTCTATTTCAGGGGGCTCCATGAGAGTCAGTCTCACAGAACCCCCAAGAGTCGGTCAAGGGGACCCCGAGGGTCAGTCTTAGAGGACCCTCGATATTCGGTCCCATAGTCTTACGGGCGTCTTTCTCAAGAGTCAATATTTACTTTCAGGTGGCCCCGAGAGTTAATCTGGGGGTCCGAGAGTTAGTCTCATTTGATTCGCAGAGTGCTGGTCTCAGGAGGCCCCCAGGGGTAATCTTGGGAACCCTCGAGATTTAGCCTGAGGCTATGCCCCCCCTAGTTGTTGCATAAGGGGCCCCGAGAGTCAATCTCAGGGAGCACCTAAAAGTTAGCCTCAGAGTGCTCCCGGGAGCTTGTCTCCGGTTCGTCCAAGAGCTAATTTTGGGCCCTTGAGAGTAATTCCCAGAGGTGCTCCCGAATTTTGGTCTCACGGGCCCCGAGTCAGCTTTAGGCCTCTGAGGGTTAATCTGGGCTTTCGAGAGGCAGTCTCAGGAGTGCCGTGCCAAATGCTCAGTCTCAGGGGTGCTTCCACGCCTCCCTCCTCGAGTCTTAGTCTCAAGGGGCGCCCCAGGGTTGGTCTCAGAGAGCTGTCGGAAGTCATTCCCAGCCCCCCGCCCCACCTCAGAGACAGCCTCAGGGGACCCCAAGAGCTAATCTGGATGGCCCCGAGAGTCAATCTCAGCCCCCATCCTCCAGAGCAAATCCGGGGGCCCGATAAATAGGCCCAGAGGTGCTGCTGATAACTAACCTAAGGAGCCCCGAGAGATTCTCAGGAGTCCTTAATTTTGGTCAAGAGGCGCCGTAAATCAGTATCAGAGACTCCCTAAGATATAATCGGGAGAGGGGCCGGAAATTAACCTTGTGAGTGGCGCCAAGTGTTGGTCTTAGGCGGCCCAAAGCTGATCTCAGGTCCCCCAAGAACTGATCTCAGAAGCCCGAGTTATTTTCAGGGGACCTTTCAGTTCTAGTGTAAGGAGGGCCGGAGAGCTAATCTCAGAGATCCGATAGTTAGTCTCACGAGGTCTCCAGGAGTTAGTCTCAGGGGTCATCTGAAGCTGCCCTCAGGTGTCCCCAAAAGCTAGTCTCAGCGAGCATTTCTCCCCCTCCCCTCAAAGTTATCCTCAGGGCCCCACGGGAGTAAGTTCTAGGGGGTCCCAGTAGGTAGTCTCACGGTACCCCCAAATTCTGGCTTTGGGGGACGTAAGTACTAATTTGCGGGAAAAGTGTTGTTTTCGGGGGTCCCAGATACTGGTTTCGGCGCCATGTCAAGTGCTAGGCCCCTGGACATCTTTGCTCGACCCATGGGTCAGGGGGCGGGGGCGGTGGGTGATGGTCCTGGATGGCTTAACACTGGCATAGCAATACAAGCCCTGTACAAAGCCTATCAGAGACCTAAAGTCCAAGGAAGTATTCACATCCCCAAGCCCCCGGGATATCCAACAAATGGCTAGGGAGGAGTAAGTGAGCGGTTTCATCAGTAGGACCGTCCATGGAATAGGTTTTATATAGCATCTGGAGCACACTCATATATCCTTTTTATTGAGCGTCCTTTTTCCTTTCCATTTCTTTTAGATTTTAACAATCCAGAGATATCGCTTGAGATCCTAGGCTCAAAGATTTTCGCAAATCATATGCCTCGGAAAAATGTTTCTATTCCCATTGCGTACCAAAAAAAATACAAATTGAAACACGTGGATCTGGCACCATTACTGAAGGAAAGGCAAAAATTAATCTAATTTTAGCATCCATAATACCAAATCAAACAGGGAATTTGGAACTTCAGCTGATTTTCAATATTAGCTTAGTCCCAATAACTACCGTCCTAAACATTCTGAAATAAACAACTTCCGAATATTTTGGTAGGAAACCAGACAAAAAAGGGCAATGACACACATTGATGAGCATAATCCCAAAACGAAAAATAGGTATGAAAGGTTTACAATAACAATGACAGAGTTATCCAAGGCGATAGTTATCTCAGGCACCTATTGTTTTGGTAATTTTCTCATTTACAACATAGCAAGGGTAAGAAAGTAACTGTGGTGAATTCATCAGGATCTTTCCGCGGAATAGACGTTATACGACGTCCGGAACACACCACCGTCCACCATATCCCTTGTATTCTTATTCATTTCTTCCATTTCTTTGGAAATTTTCTGACTAAAGAGTTCACGAATTCGACACCCGGAAAGAATTGGTAATCATTTCCCGTAGAAGACCATTTCTTCGTACTCAAAACGACTGACCTTCAATAACGTCATGCCTGATTACCAGAGTGGATTGAGGTAAAGTCAGGTTTACCATCATGCACGCAGCAACATTTGATTTCCCGAAATGTGCCACAAAACGGTTATTATAGCCACGGTGTCATATAGGTATGGGCCAGCCTTAATATTTGGTGACCTAAATTTACCAGCACTTGGTCGGATCGAGAAAAATCGAACTATAAACAAAATAATAATAAACACTTAAAAAGGAATAACAAATTTCCGTCGTGTAAATGTTATAATGCCAAAACATTATACGACACATATAGGAGATGGGCCCCGACTACTAAGGGGCCCCCGGCCTGGGGGCCCCCGACGGTAGTCGGACCCCCTTGGCCGAATCCTGGCTACGCCACTGTTTATGACGGCATTTTAATCCGGGGCTTGGGCGTTTTACCCCGCTATCGGGGTAAAACGCCTTTTTACATGGTCTCAAGAAAAAATGAATTTCGTACACTTTGCATCGTACCAGAATAACAAATTTCTATCTGAGTGTAGACAAATAATGAAAGAACTTAACGAAGAAAAAATAAAGTAATTCCGTCCTGGCAGGATCGGTACAGGCGAATTCTCCCTTAACGTATGCGTCTTACCCCACTCTACCCTATGCTTCGTCGTGCGGTCGAAGGTACGAAATTTTCCTAATTTCATCTACTTGGATTTTGAAAAAAATGAGTGCACATTTACCTACCGTCCACAGATGAATTCTTACCTACTCACCGATTGCTATTGACAGGCCACGTCTAACAAAAAAGGTTTATTGAGCAGAATAGAGATTTCTAACTTTTTGGGCTGTTTCGTTTTTAGCCGTCATTGGGTGTGCGGCCGGATTTTTTTCTGCAATAGGTACATATATCCACAGAAAAGAAAAAAAATCAGGGACAAATTTCGCTTCGGTGAATAATGGGCGGTTCGAAAATGCATTCGCCCCTGTACCTATTTGTGTGCCCCAGTGTCAACTGGATACGCTGAGGGATAATTGCACCATTACTACCAATGGATATTTTTACATCCCCATCCGTTGACTACCCTATTACACGGCAAATTGTCCCTTTGCCATCCAGCTGTGAACCTGGCACAATGTCAAGTTTGGCGTGGAAATCTCCCCTCCTGGGTAACCACGATACAAGGAGGGTGGCCTGAGACCACCCCTCTCACCAGATTAGCACCTGCTGATGTTGTCGAGCCCCTAGCGCTGTCGCCATGCCGTCTGGGGACGTTTTCCAGGAAGCAAGCGTTAGAGATGCTGGCTGGGCCATTGTTCCGTATTTTCACGTGTGTCCTTATCGTCCCCTCGATCGCTATCAGCTGACCAAACCACGAAAATTGTCACCCTTCTACCTGCCGCCTGCGCTGACGAGCCCGGTCTGTGTCAGAGGCTGTCGCGGGCCCCAGCGGGCCGCGGCACGGGCCGCCACTGCCCGGCGTGAGTAAAAAAGCGCGAACATCATCTCAATAACTTTCGCGTTACGCAAAAATTTGAAAAGGTATCTACTTTCTGTTTGTCGGGAATGATGCAGAATTGACATAGGAACAGCTACCCCGAGCATTATCATCGGGACGGTTAGTTGAATGTAGATATTCGCATGAGTGTCGCCACCGGCAAAAAAGTGGGGGGGGCAGCCAAGCTTCAACCTGATGCTGACAAAAAACTTTCAACATCAGGATCAAAAACTGTTCGAATTTGGACTCCTCATTGCCTTCCGCAGCGGCTGGATATATGAATGTCCGGCTTTCTCTCATTTTGACTGAGATCGTGAAATTTTTGGCCAAAAAGTGGGGGGGGCAGGCCCCCTGGCCCCCCCTTTTCCGACGCGTATGGATATTCGCATTGAAACGGCGAGAGGAGGAAAAAACAGCACCGCCGGCAGGGCGCGGGTTAAAAGCGTGAGTAGAAGGCAAGACAGGTTTCCCTTGAGGCGTCGCTGTGTCGCCTCCCAGCCTCTGGAGGCCACTGTTTTTGGGTTTATTCGGAACATCAGGAGTGTTTTCATGCTCTTTCCAAATCTTGAAGCTCTCACTAAAATGATTTTTCGGCAATTAGGTCTTAACCCGCGCCCCACCGGGGTCCGGCGCCACCTTCGCCCCACGGGGGGCCATCGATGCCCCCTCTAACTCCGAAAATATGGGCGTTAGCGCAAATCTGCAAAGTGCAATAGAAAGCTCGCGTGAATTCAGTAAGAAATTACTTCGCATGTTTTAGTGCTCAGGTCAATGGTTTAACCTCCAGAGGTCAAATTAGGTCAAGATCGGCTATTTTCACTCAAATATGCAATGATTAAGCAAACTGGTCATAACTCTTATGTCATTAGAGCTATTGAGGCCTGGTAAAGTTCATTTGATAAGAAATTGCCAGTACTTTTTCCGCTATGTGGAGCGTAAAGACCTCCCGCCAGTGGTTTGACCTCCAGAGGTCACCTCGTGACCTAATATGACCTGAGGTCACGAAAGGTCACAAAGTGACCTTGCCGTATATCAAATGAAAGCCAGTGACAAGACAAACACGATGGTGTTTGTTTCACCGCTCTAGCTCAATTAGGTCAAAAGTTATTGTCAAATTACTGTTTTTGACCTCTGGTGACTTTGGATGACCTTGGAAAAGTCAAAGGGTAAATATGACCGCTGGGATCCGTGAAAGGGTGTCCAAAAACGCTGTTCTGAGCAGTCTGAGTATTTGCAATAATTTTTGTGGCTTTTATATCATGAAACAGGTTTTCCCCATGCTTTTCCAATGGGAGAGGTCGCCTCGTGACCTGACCTCAGGGCACGAAATCGAAAAATCCCGGATATACACCTTGTAGACCCTGGAGGGGTCATGAAGTGTAGGAAGTTTCAAATCGATCGATTTTGAAATGTAGCCCTTACAGAGCTCTAAAGTTGAAGTGAGGTGACCTTGGTTGACCTCGTCTGGTGACATGACCTTAGGTGACCCGGGGTAAAAAATTTCAGGGATGATGGGAAAATGATGCAGTGAGAGGTAGAGCCCTCAACCGCGGTGCTGCGCCTCGTCGTTTTTCCGCTATCCCGGAAAAACCTTAGGGGCCATCGATGGCACCCCGGTGGGGCGAGGGTTAAAAATCGGCTTCCCACAGTAGCAGTTGCATTACCAGCGTTAACTCTTGCCCTTCTCCGTGCGACGGCGCTAGCATCGCTGAGTGGGCACGGCCGCGCGGGCCCGGCGCCATTGGAGTCGCCCGTCTAGTCTTATATAGGTCAATGAGGCACAGCATTGAAGTTCGGTGTGCATTTGGCTTGAAAGGACCCAGTCGTCACCCCGTTTAGGCCTGGGCCTCATTTGCCCTCTAAATCACTGGGTGCCTGTAAAGTTCTCCCTCCGGCGGATAGAATTTCCTCTGCCGAAGTAAAAAAAAAACTTCCATTGTTCATTTTCTTGCTGCTGTGTGGTGGCGTGGGTATCGTCTGTTTTTCCTTTCACCCACCCGACGACGTTATTTGTTTGCTTTTCTTTAGCGAAGGGTTTCGGCGTCTCTGTGTTCTATACGCCTATACTTGAACGTATATTAGCATGATTTATCACTCCTTATTGTTAAACGGAAATTGAGTTTCCTGGCTTGATTTCTCATTTCTAATTTAATAATCTTGGTGCTGGTCCTGCTGTTTGGTAGGTAAGTCAGGGTCGGGCCCATTTCAATTTTGTTTGAGTGGTTTAAGGCACATTTTTGTGCAAGGTCTAATTTTGCACTCAGTCTTGATTATTCAGCCGTATTATTTTCCATGTTTGAGTCCAGAGAGGCTTTCATTGACACATAAATGTGCATCTCCAAAGAACAAATGATATCAAGATTGAATTAGGTACCTACTCAATTCTAATGTAACATTTCTTGCCATCTTGGAAGGGACACCTTATACACAGGGGCACCTTATTAACACCTTATAATGATAGCAGTTGGTGGATTGTAAGACCCAAACACAGTTATTATTTCCATCTTGGAAAGATAATGTGCCTACCCTTTTATTTATTAACTTCAATTGCTTGTTTGTGAAGAAATTGTCTTAATGGTGTGCCTTAACGTGCTTAAAATTCAGATATGTGGCATAACTTGAGTGCTAAAATTTGTGTGTGAATTCAATGAGGTATGTGTCATTTGGAAAATTCAAATTTCATTTCTGCTCTTTTTGCTGTTTCTCATCGTGGGGTCAAAAGGGATGGCTCAGCACATTGGTCCAGGAGCTTGCTGGAGCTGATAACCCTCTAAGAGCCAATGACTATGTCTCTTCTCAGTGATGATATTAACTACAATGTTAAAGATTTGCTTTTTAAAGGAAATATCTGACTTATAATGGGTTTTGAACCAGGATAACAATTTCATAGAGGACATCAACAAACCACAAACAGCATATTTTGCTTCACTCAAAGTTACTGTACAATTTCTGTGGGTTTTAACATTCAAAGAAGGGAGCTTACTACCATATTTCAAACTATGAGGGAATCAAATTCCGTGCATTCGTTAAAAATGGAATTAAAAAATGAGCAGAAAAAGATATGGCAGCTCATGTCCCATGCTAAATGAACAAATTGTATGGCCACACAACCTTATATATTTCAAGCTGCTGCAGGTTGCCAGATTCATGATCACTATTGATTCTTGGGTCAACCAAACACCATGCAAATGCAGTTTGGAGATGCGGCAGTGCCCTGGAGACAGGAGCAGTGGTGCAATTTTATCAGCCGGTGCGATCAAGATGGTCGAGAGTTGACACGAAAACTAAAAAAATAATGACGGATAGTTAGGAAGACACAGGAGGGGGCTTATAAAAGTCCTTAACTAACTAATAAGAGAGGTAGTATTGCATCGTGTGGGAGGAATGTGTGCGTTCTTCTCCCTAGTATCGGCAGATTGGTGATAATTTTTAGGCTGGTGGTGCGATAATTTTGGATGGCTGGTGCGACTCCTGGCCTGCGCCAACTTGCAGACGGACCAAACATAATAAAACAAGTGGAAATATATTTGCTTTTACCTATTTCTGGTGGAAACTAAATATGATTTCCTGATTCTCAACCACATTTTGCCCATAAATTGTCCATTTTAGAGTATTGACCAATTGGTCTATTCCCTTGAATGAAAATTTTATTTCTCTACAGATAGGACTTATCAAAAGAATGAGGCACATTATTTGAAAAAGCTTATAACAGCCCTGAATTGAAGAATGATAAGGGCACTATGTGACCTCTCAAGTTGGCACATCCCTTATCCCAAATTGTCAAGTCAATTAATTCCGTCAGTGGGAAGGCTTTGGTCAATTGTTATTAAAATTGCTACATACCTAATAATGCAAAGTACCACCCATAGTGGGAAACACCCCTTCCAGTAAGGGGTGTGCTTGCAAACTGCTTAAGGTGCATCCTGTGAGCTCCCAAATCCTGCTTATCACTGCCAAGCAACTGTGTGCACCTCGTTTTTGAAACAAGTGATCTTAGTGGTGAGTTATTGGTGATGTTTACACTATTCTTTGACTTTGGTTTCAGGCTATCAGCTCTAACTATGATCGGGAGAATCACTCTACCAAAGACAACCAGCGTCAGCCTCAATGAAAGGTGAGCTGTCTCCATACCAGCTTTCACATTTTTTTTTACAGTTGCAACCCTGTTGCCCAACAGAAGAAAAAAGTATGTCACATTCAGAGTATTTTACAGCAGAGCGTTTTTCCGTTTTTCTTAATGTTAGTTGAGCCCTGGAACTTATATGAAAGATGATATAATTAACATATTTGAGCGAACTTTGTAAAATCCTTCGATATTAGTAGATGGGGCTTTTCTTCCTGCATTGAATGGTACCAAAATTACAAAATCGAAAAATGTGTCACTTTTTCCTGTGGGGACGACAGAACTGTTTCACGATTAGCTGGAAAAGAATGAATGATTATAACCTGAATGAATTTGAATGAGGGCTTTTCCACCCAGGTGTAGGTGAACAGGAATCTGTCCATTTTGTTAATTGAATCTCAGAATTTCTTGAGTGAATGCTTTCTAAAGTTTCACAATACAGTATAACACTTGAATCCCCTCTGTTCTGAAAGAGATTCCCAGGGGTCTCCCTGTGGCCTTAGGCAAGCTGTTGCTATGGGAGAAAGCATGTCTTTGCAGAATTGCAATTTCCTGCATCGTTGGATGCATTTTGACCGCAAAAACTACCTGCTCCATGAAAGGCTTCAAGATTTGGCACACCTTATCCTTGATCAATGCCACAACTTTCCCCAAAATTTTAGAGGTTGGGTCATCTCCGGTCAGGTCACCAGTGCAGAGCGAGTGACCTCACCTCCAAAAATGTTTTGGGTGGCATAAGTAAGAAATGGGTGAATCTATTGGATTGAAACTTATACCATATAAAGGACCCAACGAGTGCTACGAAATATATTCCGAGATTTTTCATGTCGATAACCAAGGGTTGGGTACGGATCATGACCTCTCCATTGAAAATGAATGGGAAAACAGGAATTTGGCTGTATTAGTGTAGATACAGCTCGTACATCATTCGATTCGCCTACGAGAGAAAGCTAATCGTGCCCAAAAAATGGTTCTAACTCAACTCTGTCAGACGCTAGAGTCCAAAAACTCTACTCTAACATGCAACTTTCTCTGACCTGTCATGACCTCAATATTGACCCGAGTCAAAAGGGACTGATGTATTTTCTTTATAAATGTGTATGAGCAATCCAACAACCATCGTTTCTGTTTGCTATCCCGCATAAGAGCCGAGTTCGAGCGGGTTTTTTGAATACCTCCCCCCACCAATAGGGCGAATGTGGCTCGGAGGTCCACCGGGGTGGGCGTTAACGTGTGTGTATTGTAACAATTGTATGAAAAACATAATAAAGCCGGTAATTTTATGTTGGTTTATGAATGCTCAGAAATGTGTGCGGGCGTGCCACAATATTTTCTTATTGTTGTGCGTGGTTTGTATGCGCGTGTGTGATCTTATCCTACTTTTACGGTATGCTTTTATCCTTAGTTTTTATCGCTAGTTTTACCTACCCTGTCTTACCATTTGAAGTGGAAACGTGAAAAAAAAACACCTACTTTGTTTTTATCAATGTGTGTGGACGTTTCTGAATACATTCTGACTTCTGACTTCTCTAACTACCGTTAGTGGATTAGAGGTCAGTGTGGGTTATTTGATAGTTTCTAGAATATTTAAGGCTAGTTTTTTTTCTGTAGCTTTCTATAGCATTGGTTACTATATTCCTTATGTGATAATCCGTGCGCAGTAGGGCTTTACCTTTTATTTTTATAGACATATGCTATTCTTATTATTTGAATTTATTATCGTCCTTGACTACGTACGATGTGTGGTGCTCAACCTCACTTGGAATACCAAGTCATAAGAGCAAGTTTAACATGTTGGCAGGTGTTTGGCAATCCAAGTACAAGGGCTATGAGATGTGTCACTTGTGTTCTGTTTTTGTCTTGTTTTGCATGCTAGTTGTGTTTTCTGTTCAAGACACACAACGAAAATATATTTTTTTGGCCTAAATTTGAGGCTTGTTCATTTTGGCGCGAATACATAAATCATATCCGCAAAACACTGGTTCGTGAAGCGGCACTTAATATTCTACATATGATGTTTGTGTTCGATAATTTGGTTCTGGATTCTTTTATGTTTTTTTACAGCGCCATACTCTGCCTGGCATTTGTCGTCACTCTGCTCTCTGTGTTTTTGTTTTTTTAATTCTGTGATGACTTAAATTTCGCGTGCCTATTGTTTTGCGGCCGATATTTTGTGATTTTGACCTTTGGGTGCTCACTTTCACATCTCTCGATATTTTTTCGGTATATTTGCGTTCCGTATTTTGTAGTTCGATGTTTTGCCGGCGACGACAGCGCCCATGCATATGCCGTACATTCTGACTTGTGCGGCGTGCACTGCTCTGTCGCTGTGACGGTTTTACGGCGGGCGGCGGCTGTTGCATCGCCGCCGCCCGTGACACCGAGACGGCTGTATGGTGATGCAGGTTCTCCGTTGGGTGAGAACAGCGGAGGCGCGACTGTGACAGTGCGCTGCTGTGCTGTGACGCCGACGACTTGGACAGTGTGACTGCTCTGCTCTGAGCACTGCCATTGGAACAGGAGGGCCGGGACCATTGCCCGTGCCCCATGGATTTTTAGGGATCGTAACCTCTAAGTGTCGTGGCGTTCGGTGCAAGGTGAGGTTGAGCTAAAACTTGCTGTTGTGTCGACCTGCTTGTGTGATTGTGTCCTTCCCCAAACCTGCTGCACCTTGCCAGCCCCGTGGTGGTCACAGTGTACGGGTGTGCTGCCGAGCAGGTTCTCACAGCTGCGGGAGCTGCGGGAGCGGCAGCAGCAGGAGGCGCGCCTCCAGCAGCCCACCTCGGAGGCCAGTCGCCAGCTGGCGCAGCAGATGGAGGCGCGGCCGGCGGTGAGGGCCGCACTGACGCCCACCCACCTGCCGCCGCCGCCGCACCAGTCGGCTCCCGCGCAGTCCTACCAGCGCAACCCGGTCAGTGACTCCCGCACAGTCCTATCAACACAACCCGGTCAGTGACTCCCGCACAGTCCTATCAACACAACCCGGTCAGTGACTCCCGCGCAGTCCTATCAACACAACCCGGTCAGTGACTCCCGCACAGTCCTATCAACACAGCCTGGTCAGTGACTCCCGCACTACCTGCTGTTGGTTGTTTCTTCTACCATGAGATGGTTTGGGCTGGGCCATTTTGTTTTGTTCAATTGTACCGATCTGCCGTCTGTTTCTCGCACGCTCGTTTCATTAGTGCCGTTTACCCTCTACGTTGCTCGCAGCTGATCAGTGTGTGTGTGTGTGTGTGTGGCGTTACTTTGCCGTGCTCGCCGCGCTGCCGCCGGTGTCGTCAGCTGACCTCTGCCCGGTCACAGTCTGGCCTGGCGCCGGCGCCCCGCAGTGGACCCGGCGCGCCGCCTCCGCCCCAGAAGCGCCTGCACGTCAAACAGCGGCTGGCCATACAGGCGCGGCTGGGGGTGCTGCGCGGCAGTGGCACAGCCACTCGGGGCGGCGCCCTGGCCGGCCGGCTGGGCACCGCGCGCACCCCCGCCACCGTCAAACGCCTGCAGTCGACACGTGGATGTAAGTACCCCTCCCTCTGGCGGGTGTCCGCCTGTATTGACTCCTCTCCTCCGAGCTGTATCAAACTTCTCCTGTATATTGCCCTTCTATAGCTCATTGAAGTCGTTGACCCTGATCTCCTAGTCATTTTTCGGACTCCTTCCAGCTCTCCCCCAAACGTTTTTTTACCGGACGCTTTCATTCGCTTCTTTCCCCTGAGTGCTGGATCTGTAGATCATCCGATCACGTGAAAGCTCCCTTTTATCATTAGAGTCCACCATAGTACGGTATATCTGTGTTTTAAGGGTTTATGTAGAGAAATGAGTGCGAATTATCAGACCTGTTGATAACGTCGATACTCATATTCCGAGTACCATGGAAACCAGACGCCACCCTCCTCGACGTTTTAGCCTATTGTGTTGGTGCTCAATATAACTGACGTTTCTGTTGGAGATGGCCTCGACACCACAGGGTGTGCCGGCTCACGGTTCAGGCGGCCTGGATCCTCCCGTTCCCCCTCATCAGTGTGTTGTCCCGACAGCCGACCGAGCAGCGTCGAACACCGCCTCCAGGACGACGACGCGGGGCCGCGGCCGCGGTACAACCTTCACCGGCAGGTGAGGAGGACACCGCCACCAGGGACGCCCTGGGCCAACCTTGGAAGGGGGGCGGCTGTATTCTAGTGTCGTAGTGTCTGGAGAAGCTGAAATGTCGGGAGCAGGGAAGGCTCCTGTTATCGGTTCACCTCGTCAAAATCGGGAACGACGCTGCCTCGGTGTAAGAATAGGTTGGGGTCTTTGTATATAGGGCGCAGCCATTTTTAAGCCGGGCGGCGTAGGCTGGCATACGGGGGCAGCTCTGCTGAACGAGCTGGATATAGGAGAAGACGTGCCTTTCAAGGCAACTCTACGATGTATGCTGTGGAGAGACAGATGAGAGACTGCAGTGATCGTATTTGTTTTATGTATGATTTTATGTGTGACTTTACTCTGTATGCATGATTTTTTTCTGTCTTTTATCCCAAGTTTTTATCTTATCTTAAGTGTTGCCTTCTTTTAACGACATGAAACACGAAAACCACCCCATTGTTTTTAACTCGTTGGATTGTTTCTTAATATACTGAACGAACTGAACTGAACAGCCTTCTCCTCAGAATCCTTGTCTTCCGTTCTGTGTATCTTCGTGCCCGAGGACTTTTGCGTCTCGTCTGTCAAATAATTCCGATAAACACCAATAAAAAAGATCGCCCTGAGCTCTCGCAGAAACCCAACAGGGGTTTACGTTTCGAGCTTACCTGTGCACTGCTGGCTCCGCTGGCCCGTCAGACTTCCTCCGGGTCGTTGAAACTCCGTCCAGCTATACCCCCGAGTCCAATTCCCGTCCAGTGTTAGAAGGACTCTCGTGCGGCATCAAGCGTGGATGTGGCCGTAAGTTCGCCGGTAGTACACGAGACGGTGAAGGATTCCCTGTAGCCAACCAGGGCTCCTCGTGACTAGCCTGGGACCTTGTTGCTTGCGCAGTTCTCGGGTAAAGTTGGACCCCGATGATCAGCCAGAACCGCCGATTTGGGCAGCCAGCTATTCTGTAGGTACGGTTGGGCATCCAATCACAACAATAGAATCCCTGTTGTAAGGTGAGGTCCTCCCTGTTGGCAGCTGGGGCCTCTTGTGACCGCAAAATGGCCCACGGTCAATGGAAGTTTCTGTGTGGTCAGCTGGACCTCACTTGTGGGTAACAGCCCCCCCCTCTATGACAAGGTGACAACTTTTCTGTGATCAGCTGCGTACCATGCCGTAAGATACTGTGAGTCGTGGGCCCTGTGGCTATCTGAGTCCTCTGTAGTCGGCGGGGTCCCTTGTTGCTATTTGAGGCCATCTCTTATTAGCTGGATCCCCATGGGGTCATCTGGATCCGCAATGGCTGCGACCTTTTTTTTGCTATTCTACCACTGGGCCTTTTAATGTGAATATTAAATTTTATTGGAACTCATCACAATACTGTGAAAAAAACACTAAAACAAACACTTATTGTATGAAAATTCGATGATATTTCGTTCGCGGAGCGTCTCCTGTTGGCAGCTGTCAAATCATATCCCTGTATTCAGACTGGTTCCCTACAGTCAGACTGGTCCGATTCCCGTCAAGTGTTAGAAGGGACTCTCGTTCGGCATTACTGGTGGACGTGAGCTGGTTCAGCTGAAATCTCTGTATAGACTGTTCCAATAATCCGTGTCAGCAGAACCTTTATAAGCCAGGTGATAAAGTCCTCATTTGCTTCAACTGATTCGCGGAGACCCCTCAGGGCCAGATGGAGCGATCATCGGTAAGGAAATCAGGCACTTCTGGCCATACAGGACCTCCGTAACTGGCGCGGTTCTATGTGGTCAGCGGCAGCCTGAAAAAAAGATTCCGCGGGAACCAGGTGGGAAGCAGAGGACCCAAAACCACAGAGACCAGAATAGCTGCCGATCCCTAATCCGTCTCCTTCAGGGTTCCTGGGTGACAGTACAGCTGAACTCAACGAGCAACGTCGGTGCTTTCCTGGGTAGCGTGGGGCGTTCTTGGACGGTTACAGGAACCCAGGATGGCTACACTGAGACCCCGATGGGTGGCAGGTGGCCCTATCGTCTCCCGAAAAGTGACATTTTCCATACAGTGTTGTCTGGTTTTCCAGAAAAAGGAGAACCGCAAGTGGATATACAAAGCTGGCCGGCCTGACTGAGGAAACTCGTAACACGAGGTCCCAGACAGACTAGTAACAGAGGTCGCAGCAAGGTTGCGAAGCGACCCAAGGGGCCCAGATTTTCAAGTTTGCCCAAATAGTCACAGGGGCCATACAATTGTACGTGTAGCGGTTTATCCCGCGAGTCGAAACGTTACATACGGGTCCCGGCTGGCCCCACAGGAATGCTGGTTGTCACAGGAGAGCTCCCACCGGCCAAGGGTGCCAGCTGCCTACAGGGCCAGCGCCCATAGGGGCGCTGCTGCAGGAGGGCAGCTAACAGGGGTGCTCTGTGACTACATGGAGACTATGATTGACTTTGAGCCATGGTGGTTACAAGAGGATCAGCTGCCTACAGAGAGGGCCTCGTCTTACAAAAGAGTGCCCGACATCTTCAATGGACCGTCGGCGGGGTCCAAATCGGTTGTTACGGCTGGTTATGGAGGTCCGGCTGTATACCATGGGCCGGCCCGGCAACCTATTGAACCCCAGGTTGTCATTAGGGTGCCTCAAACGCACCATCGAGTTCTTCAAAAGTCGAGTTCAGACAATATTTCCGCCAGAACGCTGTCCAAGATAAAACTCCTGAATACCAGACTAGCAATCCTAGGATATTTTTTCAGCGCCAAATTCAACTGTAGAGAAAGGATTTCTATGCTGTCCCGTCCGCAGACTGTGGCAGTCTCGGTGGACTCGGAAGCCCTGGTTTTGGAAGGGTATAGTTGATCTCCTTTGATTTTTACGTGGGAGTCAAAACCTTGCTGACGCTCATTTGCTTCGCGTAAATGGGTGCGTTTTAAGTACCACAAGGTTTGAATTATTGCACTGTTGTTTTACGCAACCCTGTGCATAAAATAAGGGCATTAGCTAAAAGCCCGTGCCATGCAGCTTCCTGGCCGTCTTTGCAACGTCACATACAGTCGCGAGCATTACTTGCCACTCTTAAGCACATATCAGTAATTGAATTGCACCCATTGGCGCTGCGTCACCGTCTTCAAGTACTCCTCTAATCACAGCCCGCTCTTGTTTGAATTAGCTGTGACGGTCGGGTTTTATCGTAGTTTAGACCTTTGCGACCACCTAAAGGATGCCCTGAAAATATCGCGTATACCTCACTGCGCTCAGGTGATCCTATTCCATTTTATGCCTCCACATTCGGCAGCATTTTTATGACATTCATGGCAGCAGCATATGTAATACATGGCTGGTACACAAACGAATCCGTCCAATCGCCCGCACCCACCTCCACAAACGCCGTATTCAGTAAGAAGTCTGGGAGTGGGTCAGGAGTCTGGACCAGCTCGTCCTGTCAGACTGGCACTGGCTCTCACTAATCAGAAAAGATGGCTTTCCGGACTCATCTTGATAGAACTTTTAGTTTAGCCGAATGAAGAAAATTAGATAGTACTTATAGTCATTCGTTATATCAAATAATTGTGAATTTTAGACTTTTCAGGTTTAGCGTTATCAAACAAGTTGTTGACATCAGAGCTGAGCATTTATACAATATTTCACCTGGGGTGACCTTATGACAAGCATTTGTTTTACGGTTAACTATTTTTATCAGTCCTGTGGTCAGTGACAAATCGAGCTCACTTACCCAATTGTCCATTCAACCAAGCCTATCGTCATTACTCCCAGCTCAACCTATCAAGCAAAAACCCAACCCTTTCACAAATTTTGGGATGAAGGGGGGCATTCCAGGACAGATCGACCAAGGCTTGACACCACCATATCTAGAAAAAATATGAAACTTCGTCTCCGGGGTAGTTTTGGGCCAGAAACACGCCTGTGAGAATTTTAGTCCCCTCCGACCAACGGTGACCGAGTTATAGCCCGAGGCATTTTCGTGGAGGTTACCTATCTTGTAGACTCATCTTTGATGCTTTATAACTCGAAAATGCATTGCCTGATAAACAAGTTTTGTATATCATTGAACTCGTCTTGAATTATACTTTATTTTCTAAAAAGGAAATGTCAAAATTCGAAATTGTTTTACTTTTAATTTGTTTGACATTTTCTTTTTTGACCTAGCTTGACCTTTTCGCAGTTGAAATTGCCCTTTTAGACACCTCTAAAAATTGTCTTCATAAAATATCTTTCGATAGAAAAAATAAATGCGTTTTTGCTATAAGTTACAAATTTTTAGCACCTAAGGTAGGTATGCAGACGGTTTTTCACCACTGCTGTAGTACAGCCTTATGTTTAACCCTTGCCCCGGTGGCGGGTACGAGCCACCTTCGCCCTGGTGGGAGGGGGCTAAAAAGACCCCCACGATCTCAAAAACTAAGAGAGCTAGAAAAAAGCGCAAAACGGCAATCGAAAGCTCTTCGAAAATGATATCGAAAATAATTCGGTCATTTTTTCTTGTCAGGTCAATATCAAGGTCACCAGAGGTCAAAATAGGTCAAAATCGCTAATATGAGGTGTACTAAGAAAACCTCATATATCTCAGAAACTATGATAGCTAGAAACATTTTTCTAACACCATTCGAAAGCTCTTGAAATGCGCTTTCATTACAGTGGCATTCATTTTCGTGTCAGGTCAAAGCCTAGGGAGCTACAGGTCACTAAATATTGGGCATATTCTTGGGAATGTCCATAGCCACCCATGCATAAGGGCGTTTACTTTTTCGCTAATAGCTTCCAAACCAAACAAGATACAGCCATAGTTTATGCACCATTGCAATCTTCTCGTCAATACGAATCGAATGATATATGGTATTGCTATGCCAGGTCAAATTTAAGAATTTGACCTGACCCAGGTCAACGGTCTGACCCAACTTGACCTGGTATAGTCATGATGTATATCATTTGACTTCCAGTGACTTTAAAAACACTTTGGTGACAAAATAAAAGCTCTATCTTAGTTTATTAAAACATTTATAGAGAAAAACACAAAAAATGCTTATTTGACCTAAGGTGACCCTTTAAAGGTCACAAGTCAAAACTGTTGACATCAGCTTCAGAAATGGGCTAAGAGCAAGTCGCAACCGATGTTTGAAGTTGATTCCATCCATACTTACTGAGAAAAGCTCATTTCGTGATTTTCTCCATGTATTGACAATGGGGAGGTAATGCTCTGCACATGACCTTAGGTCACCAATATCAAAAATCCCGGAACAAATGTTGTAGCTCCTGGTGGGCCCAATATGTGGTATGAGTTTGAACTTGATCGATTAACCCTTCTTTTAGTTATGCGGTCCTAAGTATTTTTTGAGGTGAGGTCACTTCACCTGGCCTGGTGACCTAACCTGATATGACCTTGAGCCAAAATTTTCAGGAAAGATGTAAAAATGATGAAGGAACAGCTAGACCAAGTTTGGCGGCGCTGCGCGCCGCCGTTTTTTGGTGACTTCGGAAAAACCCGAGGGGGTCTAAAAAGATCCCCCCTACCTGGGCGAAGGTTAACGCCGCAAACAAAGCGATAGCTTTTGTAATCGGTTGCTTACAATCATATGGCATTGTCTTTACGAAATTTTCATCGTGCAAGTGTCGAAATATATGAGAATTAACACGCGCCCACACAAGGGGGTGCGCAACCGGCCTCTTCAGGTTTCCACAGGTAGTAAAAAAGCACCTTCGCGCAGCGCCACCGTACTTCATGTACCTCTAACTCGAAATTTTTGCAGCTTCTGGAAAAATTTTAGGTCTGGGTCATACCAGGTCAGACCGCCAACCCAAGTCAAGAGACCTAACCTCGAAGAAACTTTGGGAGGTGCATCAATAATATCAAATTTATCCTATCGTGGTTAGATTCACATTACATAGTAAGGCCGCCGAGCAAGATAATTTTTCGTAGCAGGATTTCTATATCGATAACCGGGAGCAGGGTCAGGGTCATTATCTTTCCATTAGAAATGCATGGGGCAATTGGTAAATTTTGATAACTTGCGAGAATTGAGAATTGCTGATAATTGCGATTTAGGTTTTATTTTTACGTTGTCTTGTCTGACTTGCCACTGCAGTTTGAGTAATATTCTTTTTACCATGCAGACCTAAGCCTGGCTCTAGGTCAAAGCAGGTTAATTTTGACATTTGACTAGGCAATATTATAAGATACATAATCCGTTTGGGCTCAACAAGAGTGTTCTAATGGTGCTGAACATTTCTTTCTACGGCTCTCCTCTGTCACCTATTATGCCACAAAATTTAGGTTTCCACGTAGTTCCTGTAAGAAATACTGTGACCTCGAGCAGCCTCAAAGGTCACACGACCAAACGATTGTATGTAACATATCCGGTAGTGATTAAAACTGGCTATTTAGCGGCATCACTCCCAGTGCACTGTGTCATTATTCATCTGGGATTCTGGGATCCGTGTCAGCTATGAAATGATCACCTTGTAAAAATATCATGAGGCAACCTGTTCAAGTGACAAAGTCGTATGTGTTACAATTTCAGGACATTTTTTCGCATGTATGAGCAGATTCAAATTACTTTTTGGGAATGAAAACCTTTCAGACAAGTTTGTTCACATTACATGAATCCTCTCAAATGTATGCTGTGCTGCACTGGGTCACCTTGTATCGATACTATTTTTCCATCTCCGGGAACGATGTAATTGTGTGAGTTAGTGGTGCTCACATGATAAGTTATACTTGTTTCAATTATGGATAAAGTCGCAACATATTTGTAAATTTTCGTTTAAGGCTGAAAGGTCCATTATTAATGAGTTCATTTGCTCTCGTCTCCCCCGAAACAATGGATCCCTTTCTATCACTTTTACTGGCTGCACTTTTTATTTTTATAAATATTGTCAAGTTTTTGCCAGTTCAGTTTTAGGAGTAGGTTTCTCACTAGAGTCATCAAGGGACTTTTTACATAGACCCCGACTCCACCACCCAAACGAGCAACTCCCACGATAAAGTGTTAATCAAGGAACCAAAGTTGAAAGTCCCACAAGGCGTAACGACGACCGTCTACCTCAGGTCACCCCCTCACCAGTCAGTTGCCAGCTGGCCTTCAGTAATTACAGTGCCTACCACCTCCCAGTTGACCTAAATTACTTTTCCAGAAGTTAGAAAATGTTGTGTTAGAGGTAGATGGAGTACGGTGACGCTGCGCGAAGGTGTTTTTTTACTACCTTTAGAGACCTGAGGAGGCCGGTTGCCCACCCCCTCGGGTGGGTGCGTGTTAATTGTCATAAATTCTGACACTCGCACGATGAAAATTTCGTAAAGAAAAAGCAATTTGATTGCCAGCAACCGATTACAAAAGCAATCACTATGTTTGCGGCGTTAAACATAAGGCTGTACTACCGCAGTGGTCAAAAACCGTCTACATACCTACATTAGGTGCTAAATATTTAGAACTTATAGCAAAAACGCTTTTTTATTTTTCTCTCGAAAGATATTTTATGAAGAAAAATTTTTGACGTGTCTAAAGGGGCAATTTCAACTGCGAAGAAGTCAAGCTAGGTCAAAAAAGAAAAGGTCAAACTAATTGAAAGTCAAAAATTTTCAAATTTTGAAATTTTCTTTTTTCAAAATAAGGTATAATTCAAGACAAGTTCAATGATACACAAAACTTGTTAATCAGGCTATGCGTTTTGGAGTTATGAAGAATCAAAGGTGAGTCTACAAGGTGACCTCCCGAAAATGCCTCGGGCTATAACTCGGTCACCGTTGGTCGGAGGGGGCTAAGATTCACACAGGCGTGTTTCTGGCCCAAAACTACCCCGGAGACAAAGTTTCAGATTTTTTCAAGACATGGTGGTGTCAAATTGAAATATTTTTGGTCGTTTTGTCCTGGAATGCCCCAAGGGTGACACTTTTTGGCCTTCCGTGACGCTTTGTCAGTTAGGTATCGCGTAACGGGTGACATTTTTTCATAAAAAGTGATGTTACGGACAAGTTTCACTTCTGTATTTAAATAGTCATAGTTGTAAGGGCTTAACGAAGCGCCGAATGCCAGATCGTGTGGTATCACCAACCCTGATCCGGCCGGGGTGGTGTTCGCGGATCCCATTAAAGTTATTCAGGGAACTGGTCGGGACTTGAACCCGGAACCGCGGCTCAGGATGCGGACGCTCCACGTGCGAGCCACGCGTCAACGGGTTTCTGTGTTCTGTCTCAGTAGAAGAACCTGGCAGATGCCTCTCTCAGTTAGCTTTGTATAGCCGTTTGGTCCTATCATGATGCTGTGACTTTCTATCTAACTTTCTACAACCTCCGGCATTGATTGACACCAGGGCTTCCGGTGGTGTTTTGCAGAAACAGCACTTCCACAAACCGCGGTGGTGGCGCTACTGCTGGCCGGGGCCGCGGTGCCGGGCGGGGCCGGGCCGGCACACGCGGCACCGTGCGCGGCGCGGCTCGCGGCGGAGCCGCCACTGGCGCCCCCAAAAAGTCAGCAAAGAGGACCTGGATGACCAGCTGGATGCGTACATGGCGTCCACCAAGGGTCACCTGGACGCCGAGCTGGACGCCTACATGAAGGAGGCGGAGGACTGAGCGTGGCGGTGCTGGTCAGACGGTGACAAAGGCCCGGGAGAGGTCTGAACGCGGCTGAACTCCGATCTCTGGTCTGGCCTGGCTGGAACAGTCCTCGTGTCGTACTGTCCTCGGCCCGCTGCCGGATGGCGACTCAGACAACACCGGTGTAGCCCGGAGCTGCACTGTCCACGACGCTGGCCCGTCGTGTACGGTCCTTCCAGACGCGCTGACGCGGACTCAGTAAGGGGCTCTCTACTCCCCCCGGACCGGGCAGGATTCTGGGTCCCGTAGCTCTGCTGTGTTCAACAGGGGACGTGTTATCCTGAAGGAGGAATGCGTTAATCTCGCCTCAATAGACTCGTTTCAGGGGCACCTAAGTTGAGTTGTTGAGGCCCCGAGATGCGTTGTACTCTGTCACTTCTAGCTGAGAATGGTACTGTATGCAACACGTGTTTTGTCTCGAGAATGTATTTGTTCATACTACGTTTTTGCCTGGTAAAGCCACCCCTCTTGAGGAAGGATGAATGTGGAACAGCGGAAAACTCGCCCTTGATCCTCATATTAAATCAACAATTCTTCATTTATCTCACACCCAGCACAGACACTATCTACAAACCGCCTGATTCCGGGTTCGTGCTTGTACTCCCCCTGCACAACCGTCCTTGAAATCACAATCGCGACCATCACCCCATCAAGAAGGCCGCCAGTTCACCATCACACTGCATGAATACGGTTCTGACTAGCCTCGCGTCACACGTGTTTGGAACCGTGTGCTATCGATCTAGGACGGTTTTTTCGGACATGCCCGGCGGCTGGGCGGACTGCGGGGTCTGTCGGAACCGTGCGGCGGTACTGGAAAGGAGCGGGCGCGGTCCACGCCGGGCGGCGCCGCGTGCCGGCCACGTGACCTGTGCTCTGGAAGCGCCCTGAACTAATCTCTGCCGCCGCCCGCCATGAATATTGATTGCGACGCAATACCAACCCGTGAGAGGCCGGAACCGGCTCGTTGGTGGAGAGTTGGCTGGACCAGCGACAGACCCGATGCCTGCAGAGTGATCTGGGAACACATTTATTCGAACAGCTCAACACAATGTTTAATGCATTTTGAAGTAGTGGAGTCGTTCTGTGATAACTGTCAACCAAAATTGTTAGTGCTCTCACGTATATAACGAGCGTCCTTGCTGTGCTAGAATTTGAAACGAAATTTGCCTGGTCAGTGGGAGAAGGGTTTGATGGCTCTCCTTGCTTAATTCGACATTCACTCGGATAATGGGGGGGGGCAGGGAGTCTGAACCATATTTGTCAAGGTGGCTGAGTTGTGTTAGGTCTAACTTCTAATAATCTGACTGATAAAGTCCCCTTCTAAAACTAGTGGAGATTACGGAAATGCGTTGAAAAACCGTCAAATCGCGTTATCAATGTAATCCAGGCTACTTTGGCCACTTTTTTATGTCATTGTTGAGGACACTGTATATCACCAAATGTTAACCCGCGCCCCACCGGGGGTCCGGCGCCACCTTCGCCCCACCGGGGGGCCATCGATGGCCCCCCTCTAACTCCGAAAATATGGGCGTTAGCGCAAATCTGCAAAGTGCAATAGAAAGCTCGCGTGAATTCAGTAAGAAATTACTTTACATATTTTAGTGCTCAGGTCAATGGTTTGACCTCCAGAGGTCAAATTAGGTCAAGATCGGCTATTTTCACTCAAATATGCAATGATTAAGCAAACTGGGCATAACTCCTATGTCATTAGAGCTATTGAGGCCTGGTAAAGTACATTTGATAGAAAATTGCCAGTACTTTTTCCGCTATGTGGAACGTAAAGACCTCCCGCCAGTGGTTTGACCTCCAGAGGTCACCTCGTGACCTAATATGACCTGAGGTCACGAAAGGTCAAAAAGTGACCTTGCCGTATATCAAATGAAAGCCAGTGACAAGACAAACACGATGGTGTTTGTTTTACCGCTCTAGCTTAATAAGGTCAAAAGTTATTGTCAAAATACTGTTTTTGACCTCTGGTGACCTTGGATGACCTTGGAAAAGTCAAAGGGCAAATATGACACCTGGGATCCGTGAAAGGGTGTCCAAAAACCCTGTTCTGAGCAGTCTGAGTATTTGCAATCATTTTTGTGGCTTTTATATCATGAAACAGCTTTTCCCCATGCTCTTCCTATGGGAGAGGTCGCCTCGTGCCCTGACCTCAGGGCACGAAATCGAAAAAATCCCGGATATACACCTTGTAGACCCTGGAGGGGTCATGAAGTGTAGGAAGTTTCAAATCGATCGACTTTGAAATGTAGCTCTTACAGAGCTCTAAAGTTGAAGTGAGGTGACCTTGGTTGACCTCGTCTAGTGACCTGACCTTGGGTGACCCGGGGTAAAAAATTTCAGAGATGATGGGAAAATGATGCAGTGAGAGGTAGAGCCCTCAATCGTGGTGCTGCGCCTCGTCGTTTTTCTGCTATCCCGGAAATACCTTCTGGGGGGCGCATCGATGGCCCCGGTGGGGCGAGGGTTAAATTGCCATATTGTCATTTAACACGCGCATTGACGGGGGGCGGATACCCGCCCCCTCGGGTTTTTCGGAGATAGCAGAAAAACGGCGGCGCGTAGCGCTGCCGTACTTGGCATACCTTTTCCCTCATCATTTTTACAACTTTTATGAAAATTTTAAGGTTAGGTCATTTCAGGTCAGGTCACCAGTACAGGCCAAGTGACCTGACATCAAAGTTTAAGATAGCATAAGTCGGAGCAGGGTGAACTTATCCGATTGAAACTCATCACATAATGGGCCCACCGAGTTCTCTAAAATATGTCCCGGTATTTTTGATATCGATGACGTAAGGTCAGGTACGATGCATGACCTCTCTATTGGAAATACATGGGAAATTTGTTTTTACTAAATAACTCAGTAACGGATGGTGATAGAGCGTTTATTTTAGCTGCATTAGACTCGCCTTGGCTTTGCGGTTCTAATGACGGGTATTTTATATAATTTGACCCTGACCTGACCTCAGGTCAGGTCAAATCCTTGATTTGACCTAGGAAGGTTAAATTATATATCATTCGATTTGGCTTCCTGCAAGGATTCATACAGTTTTAGTCGTTAAGATGTTCCCTGGCCTCTCCCCTCGAATCCGGAAATGTAAAAAACACTGAAGATTATATATTCGGGCACAGCCCTTCATCAGAATCGTGGAGTAAATATCAATAATTCTCAGTCCTAGTATAGCCAGACCTCGAATTGAGCTTCACACAAAAATGCCTCTTTAGAATGAATCGTTAAAAATAAGATTGGATGTCGTGATAACAACCATATTGGTACCTCTAACCTAAAAGTAATGCCGACAATACGACAAACCTAGAGCAGTATTTGTGACAGTCTTTTCTATTATTTCAGCCAAACACTAGCTTTTGATTAACAGTGAAAAACTCGCTGAAGTACCTTAATCGTTTATTTGAATATTTCTGTTCTTCTTAATTTTTTTATTACTGTTCTTCTTATTTACTATTTTAGTTAAGATTGTACCTAGTGGTCAAGGTCAACTTTTTTCTAATTGATAAACACATTTTCCCCAGCCTGCTCCTCTGGCCCAACGTTAAGCGTAAAAGAGTATACGTGTGGCTGTAAAAAAACATTATAAATTTTACATTATACTTATTCAACAACCCTTGCCCTTAGTATGTACCTCTTAAACAAATGCAACTTTTATAACTAGTTAATGTGAACCACATTGGTAAATACTTTTCCTCAGCCTGTACCTTTAGCCCAACGTTAAGTGTTGAATGGTTATACGTCTAGCTGCAGAAAAGTATTATCAATAATTAGTTGCATATTTCAAAAACCCCAACCCCAGTACGTACCCCTAAAATCAAAACATCTCTTTGAGCTAGTTAATCTGATCAATCATTAATAAACACTTTTTCCCAGCCTGTACCTCTGGCCCAACGTTAAGCGTTGAAGGGAGAGGCCAGGGAACATCTTAACAACTCATCATCATGCTCCTCGCCGCAGCACTTCAAAACTTATCAGTTTTAGTCGTTTTGCTCTATCCTTACTTGTTCAGATGAAATGGCCGAAAAACGTAATTTACATGGTATCCCTATGACGGCATGTTTTGACCTCTCGTGACCTTAAATGTGACCTGACAAAAAATATTTCAAATATTTTCGATGGAGAAGTGGATGGGCTACCCAACGTCGTGTACCGTTTTTCGCTACCTACCGTGGTTCTCGAGATCTAAGGGGGGCGGGTACCCGCCCCCTCGTCAAAGCGAAGGTGGCTCAGACCCCCGTCAATGCGCGTGTTAAGCTGTCATTTCTTTTCGAGCGAACAAGTTGGTGAACAATTTATAGTTAAAAGCAGCCCGACTTTTCAGATCGAAAAGCTCGGTTTCAACCAAGACCCTAAGCGCACCTGGGCAAATGTTCAGGCTCTAAAGTGCCTGCGGCATTGAAAGGCCGACGTCGTTTCTTTGCGTCATGCGACTCAACATTGGTGGGGTCACTAAACTGGGTTCGACGCCTCATCTGATTTGTATCTTGTAAGCGCCAGGGCAAATAATAATAATAATTATTGGGGCTTATCGACGCACCAACTGCCAGGGTCATATGGCGTCGCCAACTCTCTCCCTGTTGGAAGGGTTGCTCGGGAGCCAGCTTGCTCCTTGTTCAGGGAAGCCGCCGGGCCTTGAACCCGGGTCGGCTGCGTGGAAGCCAGCTATGCTGACCACTCCACCACCGCGCCCCCACGCTCCAGGGCAAAGCTTTTGGCGCTATCCGAAAGCTCTTGGGAAGACGGGGTGCCAACAGTGTTCAGGTCCAGTGAACTGCGGAGTCATCTGAGGTGAAGGCAGTCCCTTAACCTTCGCCCTACGGGGGCATCAATGGCCCCCCTAAGGTTTTTCTGGTATAGCAGAAAAACGAAGAGGTGCAGCACCGCGGTTGAGGGCTCTACCTCTCACTGCATCATTTCCCCACCATCCCTGAAGTTTTTTACCCCGAGTCACCTAAGGTCAGGTGACCAGACGAAGTCAACCAAGGTCACCTCACTTCAACTTTAGAGCTCTGTAAGAGCTACATTTCAAATTCGATCAATTTGAAACTTTCTACACTTTATGGCCCCTCCAGGATCTACAAGGTGTATATCCGAGATTTTTCTATTTCGTGCCCTGAGGTCAGGTCACAAGGTGACCTCTCCCATTGAAAAAGCATGGGGAAAAGCTGTCTTATGATCTAAAAGTCACAAAAGCGATTGAAAATGCTCAGCTTGATCAGAAAAGCGTTCTTGAACACAATTCACGGATTCCAGGGGCCATATTTGCCCTTTGACCTTTCCAAGACCATCCAAGGTCACCAGAGGTCAAAAACAGTATTTGGACAATAACTTTTGACCTAATTAAGCTAGAGCGCTGAAACAAACACCATCGTGTTTGTCTTCTCACTGGCTTTCATTTGATATAGGGCAAGGTCACTTTCTGACCTTTCGTGAACTCAGGTCATCATAGGTCACGAGGTGACCTCTGGAGGTCAAACCAATGGCGGGAGGTCTTTACGTTTCCATAGCAGAAAAAGGACTGACAATTTCCTATCAAATGTACTTTACCAGACTTCAATAGCTCTAATTGCATGAGAGTTATGCCCAGTTTGCTTAAGCATTGCATATTTGAGTGAAAATAGCCGATCGTGACCTAATTTGACCTCCGGAGGTCAAACCATTGACCTGAGCACTAAAACATTCGAAGTAATTTCTTACTGAATTCACGCGAGCTTTCAGATTGCACTTTGCAGATTTGCGCTAACGCCCATATTTTTAGAGTTGGAGAGGGGGCCATCGATGGCCCCGGTGGGGCGAAGGTGGCGCTAGACCCCCGGTGGGGCGTGAGTTAACAATATTGTGAGAGTTTTCTTTTCAGGCGCAGCTTCTATGCAAGACAAGGTAGGTCAAACATTGGGAAATTATTGTAATCCACTCTTAGTAGCACTTAAAATGGTTGCGAAATAACCATGATGAGTTGCTTTCTAAGGCATTTCGAAATTGGCCCGCCCACCACCGACCAGCAACCAGGCTCATTGCTGATGAAGTATTGCCAAATGCTGATGACTAATCTGTTGCTTAGCCAGGGTCCGGACAGGTCTGGCTTAATATTCTGTACTAGCATTGAGGTCGTTGTTGTTTGGGGTTTAATAGCGCTTCTACCGGTCGATCATCTTGCAGTCCTGAGTCTTTTTTCGTTGCAAATGTATCTTGCAATCCGGGGGGGGCCACCATGACTAATTTATTTGCTTACTGTTCCAAGCTGGGCCGTCTTTTACTATTTGGAGGACCTCCATTGCTAGTTTTGGCACCTTTTAGGGAGACTGGGGTCAATTGTAACAAATTTTACATTTCTGGTTCTGGAGCAATATTGCTTTGAGTTAGAGCACTTGTGAACTGTGATAGCACTGTGAACGCATGATAGTGAACTGTGTTGCGGATATGCCCCGGGGCTATTAAGCTATGATAGGCGATTACATAGGTTTCGTTTGTCCAATCTTTGAAAAAAAACTTGATGATGACAAGCTTACAATACACGCCTCATTTGTAGCATGATCAAGCTGATCTGACCTTACATGACTCGGGACTGGGTAAAATATTCGAACTTACGCATGTTCATGGCGTGAAATTATTGGTACCAGGATGCTTTGAAACTGGCGTGAGACATAATCACAACAGCAAACTGGGACTAGATCTGAGGTGTACGGTCTCGATGGCGTTTGAGGATCCCTGATACAGGCGTTGAGGAGACAGAGATGTGACGCTCCTACTCAGTCGGAGGGTGATCCGTCGATAACGGCGATGCTGATGAGTGACAAAACACTGAGCCACTCGCTGCTGCGAGGCTTACTCGTGTGGATGTGTCTTTAGTGAGAACAGTTAAGCAGTTTTAGCACGCGCATTGACGGGGGGCGGGTACCAGCCCCCCTCGGGTTTTTCGGAGATAGCAAAAAAAAAAAGAAACGGTGGCACGTAGCGCCGCCGTATTTGGCATGCCTTTTCCCTCATCATTTTACAACTTCTGTGAAAATTTTAAGGTTAGGTCATCTCAGGTCAGGTCACCAGTACAGGTCAAGTGACCTGACTTCAAAAAAGTTTAAGATAGCATACGTCGGAGCAGCGTAAACGTATTCGATTGAAACTCATATCACATAATGGGCTCACCGAGTTCTCTAAAACATGTTCCGGTATTTTTAATATCGGCGACCTAAGGTCAGGTACGAGGCATGACCTCTCCATTGGAAATACATGGGAAACATGGTTTTTACTGTATAACTCAGTAACGAAGAGTGATAGAGCGTTTATTTTAGCTGCATTAGACTCGCCTTGGCTTTGCGGTTCTAATGATATGCATTTTATATCATTTGACCCTGACCTGACCTCACGTCAGGTCAAATCCTTGATTTGACTTAGCAAGGTCAAATTATATATCATTCGATTTGGCTTGCTGCGAGGATTCATATAGTTTAAGTTGTTTTGCTCTATCTTTATTTGTTCAGATGTAATGGCCGAAAAACTTAACTTACATGTTATCACTATTACGGCATGTTTTGACCTCTCGTGACCTTAAATGTGAGCTGACAAAAAATTGTTGAAATATTTTCGATGGAGAAGTGGATGGGCAACCCAACGCTGTTCACCGTTTTTCGCTACCTACCGTGGTTCTCGAGATCTTAGGGGGGTACCCGCCCCCCTCGTCAAAGCGAAGGTGGCTCAGACCCCCGTCAATGCGCGTGTTAAGAAGAACGCACCCACAGAGTTGACTGACTTCGATTCGCAGTTTGGAACTGAACAGTCTTGACTCCTTCGACCGGAAATGAAAAAAATCATCCGGATACGAACGACGGTGTGACAGGTGCACCTGTCCATGGACAAAATGTTCTGACCCATTTCATCAATGTGAGGGAAAAGCTGTTAAAAGAGGTGCAGGCCTGTGATTACGAAATGGGTGATTCAGTATCCTGATCTAGAGTTCAATGTGAAAAAATATGTTGGCACATCTTGTAGACTGATGCTTTCCAAAGGAACGGTCCCAGGTCCATCAGTAGGGCCAGTGCAAGTGCCACAACAGCCTCTCTCAGAACCAGGATGTTCTGGGCTCCAGAGTGTGATTGAAAGTACAGACCCTTCAACACCGGAAACACAGAACTCCAGCGATGGCGCCCTGGACTTGGATCAATCTGTTGAGGCCATAAATCGATCGGTGCAGGCCCTAGGAGAAATGCCAGTTCAGCAAAAGCGAATAAGAAGGTCTAAAAAATACAGAAAGACAAAATTATAAACAAATTTGTACCTACTTCTCTCCATAGCCAGATGGGGAGGATCGATCCAGAGGAATCATTTTGCATTCTTCAAGCTCAGGAAGAGAAAGCACAAAACTTTGATGATATAATAAACAAATTTCGTTAGAAATTCAAAGACTCGACCAAACCCAGTGACAAGATAAGAATGATGACGATGGTACTTGTACTTGGACTATTCGGAAGATTGCAAAGGAGCTTAGCACATCTTATCATCTACAGGGTGTTTCAGAAAGAATGATATTTTTTAAATGTTCAGTAAAGTACTAAAATTCCTTCAAATCCGTTCACAAAACACTCATTTTAATGGTAAATTGTAGGAAATTTTGTAAATATGTTTCATTTGCATCACATGTTTTCTCTCGTCCTAAATGTACTCGGAAAATGGTGCAAGAAACATAATATATGCCCGCTTATATTTGAGAAAACGGAACTTGCAGCACTCTAAAAGGCTTCAGCACACACAAATGGCACGTAGCATGCACATCAAAAGCAAAAGTCTCAGTAATATTACAAGTTAAAAGTTTTTGGCTCAAGCTCCGTATGGCTCATTGGTTTACCTTCCATATGAATGAGTGGATGCGGCGGACACAGCGCAAAAGACCCCACTGTTCACCGCAGAACCAGGGGGCGGACATGAGATACTTCTCAAAATTCTGGGGGTTTTGAAGGTTCCATTTCTGGTTCTAACAGTTTTTGGCAGCAAAATTTAACATGTAATTCCAATGGGACTGTTTGCAGGGGTTTGGGGCACGGGCCAGTGGAAAATGTAAGTGGTGCTTAAGGGGTATATTTTTGTTTTTGGTATGTAAAATTGATCAGGCTATCTTCTGGGTGCAGTTTTTAGTCTCTAAAGCGCTTTTATAACAAGGAAAATCCACGATGAACTTCATGCTAATTCCTTCAGAATTCTGTTTCAAACGTTTCGATTACCCAATCAAAACGCTGCATTTTACCTTATGCTAGCAAAATCAAAGTTATCTTGAACAAAACCCTTCAAAATACTACCATATCCTCAACGTCCTGCCAAATCAGGCAGTCAGCTGGCTGTCATGTCCGAACCGTATCTATAGGAACCGTGCGCAGAACAAGGGACACGGACCAATTGGGGATTGATTGCTTGGACCCGAGCTTTCCTAAGCTTGAGAAGTGTGTTTTTTTAGAATTAATTTCCAGAGGCAATGTGCATGTGGACTGAGACGTACCATAGTGACGATATCATGTTTGCAGTGCCATTGGCGTGATACTTGTCACGTGATACGCACGTGATTTCTACGAAAATTTTCGATGAAGGCAAAATAGACAGTGCTTTTCCAGTCATTTTTAAGACTACTTTTACTAGCAAAAATATCCAAACAGCTATCAAAATACGAATAATCGTAAATGTCCCAAAATAATCTTTCGATTGATATGTAAATCATACCACAGCAACCTATTTATAACCGCATTATGATCAATTCAAAAATATCATTCTTAATGAAACACCCTGTAGCAAGATGTGCCAAACATCTACAGGAAATGTCGGGCTTCTATCAGAAACTAATCCGAAACCTGGAAAGTGTTAAGCCCCGACGTTTTTCTCCGTGTTTCCTCTGTTTCCGCAATTTCTGACTATTTGACCCATGATACTGATGCAGTGCCATCTGTTCCTACAAAAGCTAATCAATTATCGGGCACAACAAATTGAGAAACGTCCAGAAAATATATTTTATTTTTCAGACGGCACTACTTCGCAATATAAGAGTTGTAAAAACTTTGTAAATGTAGCGCACCATTTGTCAGATTTTGGCATGGATGCTGAGTGACATTTTTTGCCACTACCTATGGAAAGGGCCCCTGTGATGGGGTGGGAGGGCCAATAAAAAGGCTTGCCAAACGAGCAAGCTTGCAGCATACGCAAATCATAAAAACCCTGGAACAACTTTATGATTTTCTAAAGATTCATTCATCGACTACGTTTGTCGAGTACTTTCCAAAAAAATATGATAGTAGAAGACATGGCTGGAAATATCTCCTCGATCCAGGGGGTCCTGGGTGGGTTGACGCTGGTACGGCCATATAAGCCCTATATAAAGCCTATGGGAGACCCAAAATCCAGGGGGTCCTGACCCCCAATCCCCCCGGGATTTCCACCCATGGTAGAAGAGCGCAATGTGTTGAATGACAGGTTTGCTGCTGCCCGCACTGTACCGGGAACGAGAAGTGTGTATGTGTTTGCTCCCCACTGCGTGAGGATGTGTTCGTCAAGCTATATTCATGCAGTGAAACAGGCAGGGAGGAACGCGTGACGAAAAATATATGATGACCTAGTGAGTAAAAGGCCAGCCATTATATTACGTCGGTTTGTCTTACTTTAAAAATTATAAATGTGCACTTGTGATTTGTATTTGTAATGAGGAGTTCGATGTCATATGGCATGAAATAATAAAAAATGACTTCAAAGTTGGAAGGTCTAGAAAGCTGAATTAGACCCATGAACTCACGCATGTTCATTCCATCATGTAGTACCGTTCCTGTGTTTCTGGGCCAAGTTCTAATATTTTGTTGGAACTTTGAATCAGAAACCCGAGAGAAGTAGTTCTTGGGTAAATTCTGGGCCAAGTGTTTATAGTTAAAACAATAATTTGGGACTCAATCGGGTCAGAACTTTTATTTTAACGGCATTGCTTTGCTTTTGTCACAGCTTTGGACACCAGGATTCCAATAATGTCCCAGGACTTGCTCTAGAATAAACAAATAAGAAGCTAAAGGACGACATGTTAGATTTATCCTTTGTCATATTAATATTTTGGGCTTCCTGATACCTCAGGATTGACATGAAGTTAAAGCAGACATTGCAGGCCCATCGTTATTTTCAGAAACCATTGGACACCAGTGCTTTTTTCATGTGCTTCATTCATAGTTCAGTTGCGGGTTTTACCCCCCTCTACTATGTGTGAAATTATCGAACCCAGAGTCATGTACGAGTTAAAAACTGTTCAAGGAAGATATTTGTCGAAGAATTCGGAATATCCCCATCTAAATTCGCAAAAAAACGTATGTTATCGTCTACCATACATCAATTTCTCCGGGGCATAACTTTCGCAGAACACTACCACCTTCAAATATCGACATTTCAGAAATTTTGCAAGTCTCCGCCTTTTATTTTATTGCTCACATGTAGCCAATGGTTAAGTAAGTGGCATGCTTAAATTTCATGTCATTTCAAACGAGCAAAATTAGTAAAAAAACGCATTTATGTAATTTGACCTAGTCAGGTCAAAAGTCAGATATGGGTCACACCCAATTTGGGTAGAGTTTCAGAATTGTGAAGCACTTGACTGGCAATTGTAACAATTTGGTCATCAAAACTTCCTCTTAACACAATAATCATTCATGTTTCGTTGAAGACAAGCCGGCGAAAACGCGTGACATTTGATGACCTCTAGATCTGACCTCAAGCGCTGCTCCAGACTGAAATTTTATGTGTGACGTTCTTTCATATGGTCCTACAGGTGCACCAATTTTTATCGAATTCTGAGGGGGTCGGGTACGAAAATTCAATTTTTTATCGATTTGACGCGGAATGACCCATTAGCTATCCACCGGCCTTGGCATTTTTTCGCTATCCCATATAGGAGCCGAGTCGAGGGGGGGGGTGAACACCTTCCACCAGGGGAAGGTGGCACGGAAGCCCACCACCGAAGGTCAATGACCTTGCATGTTAACCCATAGCTTCAGTTTTTGAGGCTCGTTCTTGACTTCCAAGCCCTTATTTGAAATTCTGACCCGCTGACCTCGGGTCACGTGATCTGTCGCGACACCAAGTACATTGAAAACTGTATTTTGAACCACATATGTCAAATATTTTGATTATTTTTCTTTCGATATGTAAAATACCGAAATGCGTGGTTTTCTATGTCAATGTCAAATATACTTCTTTGTCGGACTTTTTCTTGAAAATATCGACTTACGTAATTATTAGAGCGCTTTATTTTACTCCGATCGCCGCAGAATCCAGCTGGTTGTGTTTGATTACGTGCATTCTGATCTTGATTTTAAACATATGGGGTTTTGAGGAACCAAACAGTTCCTAGGACTGGTAAATTGCATTTGTATTTATTTTTCATAGCTCAATTCCACTCAATGTTTGGGATGTATTCGCTTCTAATTTATTCACACCTGCGAAACAAAAACCAACGTCATTTTACGAACCCACGTTTCGTATGAAACACGAGGACTTAATGTTTGCTCATCTACGAAAGCTGGGTAAACTTGGTGTTTTTTTTTAAGCTAGAGGCGTCTTGCAGATTCCATGACAGTTTAAGAGAATGTATTCACCAGGGGCTATGGCTAGGTATTTAGAGAGGATGTATGCGCCAACCAGGTATTGCCGTGTACAGAATACTGACGCAAGCGGTTCTTCGTATAAAAAGCCATCCGTAACAATATTGAGAGCAGTCAGAATGTATGAATGTTATAAACTAGATTTCAAGTGACAGTTTCTTTGCATATACGGATAGTTTTATATTGACAGGGGTGTTTAAGTTTAGGCAGCGGAACGGAGGGGCACCGTGACACCGTGCCCCCCTTGGAAGGACCAGGGGGCACCATTGAAATGCCCCCTTAAATCGGCGAAGATAGCAAAGAAGCGACGCTTGGTCCGGGCTTTTGGAAAGACTTTGTAAGATTTTTTTATAGACCCTCAAAGATTCACATCGAATCCAATTTGCTATTTTTCCTCAGGTACAACATGTGTTGCACATAGAATCCTGAATCTTATTGTGTAACCGCTCTCATAACCTAAGATGGACAGGGACGCTATCACTGAAAATGATAGACGTTAAAACGTGGCCGTCATTGATGGGGCATGCGGTCATCAGCAAATATGTGTCCGATGTAAAATATCAGACACCAACTTCAAACTGCTTCTAATTTAATGCGACAGTGAAACTGGTAACGAAAATTTTTTTAGGAAAAAACGGTAGGCTGGCCTTAACCCTCGTCCCACCGGGGCATCGATGCCCCTCCCCCGTTAACTTTTTTTTCGAGAATAACAGAAAATCGACGAGGCGCAGCACCGCAGTTGAGAGGCTTACCTCTCACCCCAGCATTTTCCCACATCCTTGAAATTTTTTAACCCGGGCCACCCTAGGTCAGGTCACCAGGCGAGGTCAACCAAGGTTACCTTACTTCAAATTTTGAGCTTTACCATCAGTGACGGCGGAACGTTCAGATTTAGGGTGTATCATGGACTTCTTTAACTCATTTCTTCCAGTCAACGCCATATGGTCAGTGGTAAAATTACCGATTTAACACGCGCACTGGAGGAAGGGGCCTCAGAGGCCCCCACCTGTTTTTCCGAGGTGGCCGTAGAAAAGCTCGTAGCCGAAAAACGATACTTGGTAAAATTCAACAAAATTTAATAACGCGTTGATTAGTGAAAGAGAGAAGATCGGTATAATTTTTTTACTCATGGGCTTTCAAAGTCAGACCTGCATTTTGTGATCGTCGTAATCGCGCGGTCGGACCAGTTCACTTGCATTGGGGACCAAGTGACGTCATAACGCCATATAACCGGGTTGATATGTCAAGGTCACCTCACATAAAGTTCAAGGTCAAGGTCAAATTTCAAGGTCATATCAGCACTTTCAAGGTCACTGACCTCAGTGCTCACGGTCAAATGGCGTTACCCGGTCTGACGTATATTATGCTATGACGTCATAGTTAAGGTACCTCAATGCAAAGGTCTAGGTCAAAGATCAAAGTGAAAGGTCATTGGAAAAGGCCAACAATCCTCGTTTCCCGCCAAACAATTGCTAAAGTGCTAGTAATAGTGTACATTTTAAGTAGTATACCATATTGTGACCTTATAGGTCAATGACCTTGAATGACCTTGGCCCTAAAACTGTAGAGAAGCTTCTTTACGACCTTCCCTCTATGATCCTTGTCTGCATTTAGATTATTCATGCCAATTTCTCGCATAATCATGGCATTTTCTACTCGGTCCCAGTATGGCCAAAGTTTAACCTTTATGACCTCGTTTGAACTTGAATACATTGTCCTAGGTCAATAAAAATTTGTCATGATGTAGTTCATCATAGCTGCCACCCACCTTCCAACCGGCGTTTTTCTACGCTTCTTAGTTTCCGATCTGAGGGGGCCTACCAGGCCCTCTCACCAGTGCCCGTTAGTGCCAGACCCCCCTCTAGTGCGGGTGTTAAGGGGAGGGGGCACCGTGCCCCGGTGCCCCTCAGTTCTGCCGTCATTGTTTACCATGGCTACATTTCTAAGCCGGTCGATTTGAAAAATTATACACTGGATGACTTTTTTACGGTCTACAAAAGGTTTATCCATGATTTTTCTATTTTCTGACCTGAGGCCAGGTCACGCAGTGACCTCTCCCATAGAAAAAAGCATAGGGCAAAGTTTTTTATGATGTATAAAGCACAAAATGATATATTAAAAAATAAAAAATAAATAAATTCAAACTTGACTATCGATATCCTCGTCATCCTGCACGACAGCCCCGACGTCAAAATTAGTCAGCTATTGTGGATGATCCAACAAAATCAACCATGAACAAAGCAGCAAGTTCATGGCCCATCACCAAACACTTCCCATAAACAAGTTGATTTGTTTTTATCAGGAAAAGACACATACATATTTATTTATTATGTGTGCTTCAATATCTAAGACAAATTCTTAACACGCGCATTGATGGGGGGGGCGGGTACCCGCCCCTCTCGGGTTTTTCGGAGACAGCAGAAAAACGGCGGCGCGTAGCGCCGCCGTACTTAGCATACATTTTCCCTCATTATTCTTAAAACTTCTGTGAAAATTTTAAGGTTAGGTCATCTCAGGCCAGGTCACCAGTACAGGTCAAGTGACCCGACCTCAAAAAAAGTTTAAGATAGCATAAGCCGGGGCAGGATAAACTTATCGGATTGAAACTCATATCACATAATGGCCCCACCGAGTTCTCTAAAATATGTTCCGGTATTTTTTATATTAATGACCTAAAGTCAGGTACGAGGCATGACCTCTCCATTGAAAATTAAATGGTAAAAATGTTTTTTACGGAATAACTCAGTAACGGATGGTAATAGAACATTTATTTCAGCTGCATTAGACTTGCCTGGTCCTTGCGGTTCTAATGATATGCATTTTATATAATTTGACCCTTGACCTGACCTCCGGTCAGGTCAAATCCTTGATTTTACCTAGAAAGTTCAAATTATATATCATTCGATTCGGCATGACCTCTCCATTGGAAATACATGGGAAAATGGTTTTTACTGCATAACTCAGTAACAGATAGTGATAGAGCGTTTATTTTAGCTGCGTTAGACTCGCCTTGGCTTTGCTGTTCTAATGATATGCATTTTATATAATTTGACCCTGACCTGACTTCAGGTCAGGTCAAATCTTTGATTTGACCTAGCAAGGTCAAATGCTATATCATTCGGTGTGGTTTTCTGCGAGGAATCATATAGTTTAAGTAGTTTTGCTCTATCTTTACTTGTTCAGATGTAATGGCCAAAAAAATTAATTTACATGTTATCCCTACTACGGCTTGTTTTGACCTCTCGTGACCTTAAATGTGACCTGACAAAAAATGGTTCGAATATTATCGATGGAGAAGTGGATGGGCTACCCAACGCCATTTACCGTTTTTCGCTACCTAACGTGGTTCTCGAGATCTTAGGGGGGGGCAGGTACCCGCTCCCCTCGTCAAAGCGAAGGTGACTCAGACCCCCGTCAGTGCGTGTGTTAACAACTCTCGGCTTCTAAAACTCATTTAGAAATAATATATATATTTGGCACATAATGCTAATTTTTACAATCTTTACCACCATTTTAACGTCAGTTCCATACCTTCTCTGCCACTATAAAACTAATTTTTCAGATTTATCATCATTCACGGCTACAAAAAGTGAAACAATCTTCAGAACTATAGGCTTCTTTATGTAAGCTCAAGTGCAAAACGTCTGAAAATATTTCATTTTTAAGCACTGAAGTTTTCAAAAATCACTGTTCAGAGGATGCTGCAAAATCATACGGAAACGTCCATCCCTAGTATGGATTTTAAAGATCAAGCTTGAAATTTTGATAAATTAAATTGAATTAGTGCAGCTACTTGATGGTTTCAGCTTCATTTACCTCCATTAACCCTCGCCCCACCGGGGGCCATCGATGACCCCCTAAGGTTTTTCCGGGATAGCAGAAAAACGACGAGGCGCAGCACCGCGGTGGAGGGCTCCACCTCTTACTGCATAATTTTCCCAATATCCCTGAATATTTTTACCCCGGGTCACCGAAGGTCAGGTCACCAGGCGAGGTCAACCAAGGTCACCTCACTTCAACTTTAGAGCTCTGTAAGAGCTACATTTCGAAGTCGATCGATTTGAAACTTCCTATAATTAATGACCCCTCCAGGGTCTACAAGGTGTATATCCGGGATTTTTCGATTTCGTGACCTGAGGTCATGTCACGAGGTGACCTCTCCCATTGACAAAGCATGGAGAAAAGCTGTCTTATAATCTAAAAGTCACAAAAACGATTGAAAATGCTCGGCTTTGTCAGAAAAGCCTTCTTGGACACTCTTTCATGGATTCTGGGGGCCGTATTTGCCCTTTGACCACTCCAAGGTCATCCAAGGTCACCAGGGGTCAAAAACAGTATTTTGACAATAACTTTTGACCTATATAAGCTAAAGCGCTGAAACAAACAACAACGTGTATGTCTTGTCACTGGCTTTCGTTTTATATACGGCAAGGTCACCTTCTGACCTTTCGTGACCTCAGGTCATCTTAGGTCACGAGGCGACCTCTGGAGGTAAAAACCACTGGTGGGAAGTCATTACATTCCACATAGCGGGAAAAGGTCGGACATTTTCCTATCCAATGTACTTTACCACATCTCAATAGTTCTAATGGCACAAGAGTTATGCCCAGTCTGCTTATGCATTGCATATTTGAGTGAAAATAGACGATCTTGACCTAATTTGACCTCTGGAGGTCAAACCATTGACCTTAGCGCTAAAACATGCAAAGTAAGTTCTTACTGAATTCACGCGAGCTTTCTAATGCACTTTGCAGATTTGCGCTAAGGCCCACACTTTCGGAGTTAGAGCGGGGCCATCGATGGCCCCCGGTGGGGCGAAGGTGGCACCGGACCCCCGTTGGGGCGCGGGTTAAATACTCGCAGAGTAATAATCTCGCCAAAAGCCCAAATGCTGCCGTGCTGGACCGGGCTGGGCTGAGTCATGTTTAAATTCTTCTACTAACTCAGAGATAGACCTCGCGATCGCTTCGTGACAACTTGGGGAATAAATTAAATTAAAAATCCCCATTTTGAGTTACTAAATTCCAGTGGCGGTGGAAGGTTTCCATCGAAGGGGGCTTCAATGGGGTCCACCTTATCAGCGGGAAATGTTCTAGAGGGTCTTTTAACAGTAAATTTCACAGCATTCATCATATATTCCCAAACTCACCAGCTTATACTTTGAACAAAATAGGTACACATGTATCCTCCAAAGAGATCATTTTTCCTCGCCGATAGTTACTGACAGGAAATGCCCAGCAAAAGCTGGGGAACATAATGCAGATTTCGATTTTTTGGCTTCCTTTGGCTCCTTTAACTTCCCAACAAAAGCACATATCAAGCAAAAGTTAGAACTTTTATGCGGAGGCTACTACAGTAAAAACAAGGTACCTATGATATATATATATATATATATATATATATATATATATATTATTCTGTGTTAGAGCAGTCTCTGACGCTCCGAATGTATTTATGTCAGATTCTGTGTGACCCGTGCTTATGTCGGGTGGTGGCGTAACCGTTCGTAATAGACATGTCTTTACCTTCCAAAGGGATAGCAATATTCAATACCATTATAATTGCAAAAAAAACCACACAATAGGCACCTTTATCAAAACTCAATAACCAATATAAAGGCAATCGAAAGAAGTTATCCAAAGAGACTGTTACAACAGAATCATTAAAATAAACACCCACTTCAGGGGAACCGACCACAGACGCCGAGAAGCAAGACAGGACACGGCCAGTGTGCGCTAAAAAACACGCAAAAGAATATTAACACGCGCATTGACGGGGGCGGGTACCCGCCCCCTCGGGTTTTTCGGAGATAGCAGAAAAACGGCGGCGCGTAGCGCCACCGTACTTGGCATACCTTTTCCTTCATTATTTTTACAACTTCTGTGAAAATTTGAAGGTTAGGTCATCTCAGGTCAGGTCACCAGTACAGGTCAAGTGACCCAACCTCAAAAAAGTTTAAGATAGCATAAGTCAGAGCAGGGTGAACTTATCCGATTGAAACTCATATTACATAATCGGCCTACCGAGTTCTCTAAAATATGTTCCGGTATTTTGATATCGATGATCTAAGGTC
Organism: Lepas anatifera; assembly: GCA_034440635.1. Lineage (NCBI taxonomy): Eukaryota > Metazoa > Arthropoda > Thecostraca > Lepadidae > Lepas > Lepas anatifera. The sequence goes on along the minus strand of JAOTON010001309.1, from coordinate 169,208 downwards.
AGGTACGAAGCATGACCTCTCCATTGAAAATACATGGGAAAAATGGTTTTTACGGCATAACTCAGTAACGGGTGACAATAGAGCATTTATTTTAGCTGCATTAGATTTGCCTGGGCTTTGCGGTTCTAGTGATATGCATTTTATATAATTTGACCCTGACCTGACCTCAGGTCAGGTCAAATCCTTGATTTGACCTAGCAAGGTCAACTTATATATCATTCGATTCGGCTTGCTGAGAGGATTCATATAGTTCAAGTCGTTTTGCTCTATCTTTACTTGTTCAGATGTAATGGCCGAAAAACTGAATTTGCATGTTATCCCTATGACGGCATGTTTCGACCTCTCATGACCTTAAATGTGACCTGACAAAAAATGGTTCAAATGTTTTCGATGGAGAAGTGGATGGGCAGCCCAACGCCGTTTACTATTTTTCGCTACCTACCGTGGTTCTCGAGATCTTAGGGGGGCGGGTACCCGCCACCCCCGTAAATGCGAAGGTGGCTCAGACCCCCGTCAATGCGCGTGTTAAATAACATTATGAATTGTTGCAGTTCAAAGCAGAAACTAAAATTGGCCAGCTACAATTGTAGGGCCATGTCCTTTTATCTAAAAATCTTCAACATAGGCCAGATATAAAGGCAATTCTGGATAATAATGATAGTTTGTATCTCCAAGAGACTTGGTTTGCACAACAGAATTTCCATTATATGAATAGTATACACCCCAACTTTCATGGTGTTGGAACTGCGACCACAGACTGCCGAGATAGCGTAGTACAGGGACATCAGTCCAGTGGTGCTGCTTGAAAAGAACACAGCTGAAAAGAATATTAATCCGCGCATTGACTGGGGTCGGGTACCCGCCCCCCCTCGGGTTTTTCAGAGATAGCAGAAAAACGGCGGCGCGTAGCGCCACCGTACTTGGCATACCTCTTTCCTTATTATTTTCACAAATTCTGTGAAAATTTTAAGGTTAGGTCATCTCAGGTCAGGTCACCAGTACAGGTCAAATGACCTGACCTAAAAAAAAGTTTAAGATAGCATAAGTCGGAGCAGGGTGAACTTATCCGGTTGAAACTCATGTTACATAATGGGCCTACCGAGTTCTCTAAAGCATGTTCCGGTATTTTTGATATTGATGACCTAAGGTCAGGTACAGGGCATAACCTCTCCATTGGAAATACATAGGAAAAATGTTTTTTACTGTATAACTCAGCAACGGTAAGTGATAGAGCGTTTATTTTAGCTTTATTAGGCTTGCCTTGGCTTTGCGGTTCTAATGATATGCATTTTATATAATTTGACCCTGACATGACCTCAGGTCAGGTCAAATTCTTGATTTGACCTAGCAAGGTCAAATTATATATCATTCGATTTGGCTTACTGCAGGAATTCATGTAGTTTAAGTAGTTTTGCTCTATTTTTACTTGTTCAGATGCGATGTCCGAAAAACTTAATTTACATGTTATCCCTATGACCGAATGTTTTGACCTCTCGTGACCTTAAATGTGACCTGAAAAAAATGGTTCAAATATTTTCGATGGAAAAGTGGATGGGCTACCCAACACCGTTTACCGTTTTTTGCTACCTAACTTGGTTCTTGAGATCTTAGGGGGAGGGGCGGGTACCCGCCCTCCTGGTCAGAGCGAAGGTGGCTCAGACCCCCGTCAATGCGCGTGTTAAGATTATAGGCCTCAATGCAGATTGGTGCATTCCCTATCCAGGTTCGGATAGATGAGAGACTATTGACGATTGTCTGTGTTTATCTGCCGTATCGATCTTCGAGAAATGGAGAAGTATATCTAAGAAAGCTAGGAAAGTTAGCAGGAACTATTAATGAACTCTCGCATAACTGTTTTACAATAATTGGGGATTGGAACCCAGCATGAAGGATCCAGACAATTTTATTTTTGCAAGCCATATTTTATCGTTCTGTGAAGACAATCATCCCTGCCTATCGAAATGTTCATTACTTCCTCCTGATAGCTATTCTTTTATTAACAGTGCCTGGAACAGCTGTTCTTGGCTTGAATATACCGTTTCTACTTCTGACTTCCATAATATTGTAACGAAAATAGACATTCGTTATGACATAACTGATAAAGACCATGTGCCACTGTACCTGGAGCTTAACTTAGGCAAAACTCCTTTTGTTTCTAAATCATCAAAATCAGACCCGTCTCATTCAGACAAAATACGGTGAGATCAATGGAACGGAGCAGCTTACACACGGTATTCCTGAGATTCCGGCATTCTTTTGACTTATGTTCACGAGCCTGACGCACTGGGGTGCACTAATCTAGCTTGCAACGATAAAAATCATTTTGCTGAAATTTGTCGTTTTGATGAAAACATAAAAGCAACATTGAAAGCTGCAGCAATTAAAGTGAACAATGCATTCCAGCATGAGGGGCAAAGAAGACCACGACCGGGGTGGAATGAATACGTTTCTGATTTGAAGAGTCTTGTAGTGCACGGAATGAGTGGAACAGGGGCCAAAAAAGTTTCTGTGTGTCACCATTGAAAATATCAAACCATAAATGTGTCACCAAGCCAGGCTGCAAACTGTGACATGTTTTGCATTAGAAGGTGACAAATGGACACTCCTGGACCAGCCTAGTGTTGAAAAACATTGTGAGGTCAAATTGCAGGAGTCAATTTAGGCGATGTGTTCCTCTATTTGCCTGGAAAAAACATGTTGGCTAATTTGTGTCAGCTTGCCCAGCTTGGGCTGTCACTATTTATAATGGCAAAATGGTAGGTTTTTCGACCTCTGGAGTGGAATATGGTTGGAAGGCCTAAATATGACCCAGATTAAAAAATACCGAAAAGTTCGAGCTTTGTGCAAGCAAGCTATTCGGTTCATTAAAAAGCATGACAACACTCTTCGAAAGGAAGCCCTCGCTAAATCATTTGCGTCAAAAAATCCAGCTAGCCTCTGGGGTGAAATTCGTAAGATTAATGATGGCAAGGAACCATTACCTGCCCATATTGAAGGTATAAATGGTGAGACTCAGATATGTGACCTGTGGAAAATCACTATGAATCCCTTTCAAAATGCGTATCTGAGAGCTCAATCATAGGTCTAGATTTAACCCTAACGGTAGATACAGACGACATGGTAGTAATTCCCTCTGAAATAAAAAATGTACTGCACAGCTGGGCGTTAGTAAGGCCTGTGGCATAGAAAAGGTAACAGCGGAACATTTAACATTATCTTCACAGCGAGTGCTACAAATGCTTGGCAAATGTTTTGCTAGTTGTTTGTATCATGGGATTCTTCCAGGGTCTTTCTTATCAGTTGCACTTGCTCATACCGTGAAAAATAAGGCCGGAAAATACCATCTAAGGTTAACTACAGACCAATAGCGCTAGCAAGTGTATTAGAAAAATTTTGGAAATAATAGGTACCCCAGAAGAGAGTGATAAATTACTTAATGCCTGTCTCCAATCAATTTAAATGGATTTAAATTAAAGCATGGCACAGGCCAGTGTATTTATCTGCTGAAAGAAATTGCATGCTCATGTAGGCCGTTAAATAGCTGCGTGTTTGTCTGTTTTCTGGACGCAAGTAAGGCCTTGGATAGGGTGAACCATCGCACTTTATTTAAAAAGTTGATTGCTCGTAACATCCCAGCTTATTTGATCGGCACAATAGCAAACTGGTACTCCCATCAGATCATGGTAGTGAGGTGGAGTACATCTATGGCTGAGCCGTTCCTTGTGACAAATGGGGTCAGACAAGATGACATTCTTTCACCTTACCTCTTCAGCACCTATATGGATGGCCTAAGCTCAGCTCTTAATAAAATTAGAGCAGGCTGCCTCATTTGGAACGAGATCCTTAACCACCTAACGTATGCAGATGATTTGGCGGTTATTGCTCCCCCGGAACGGGCTTTAAAATGCTTCTTCGTGTGGGTGAAAACTTCGGTTCTTCTCATGATGTCATTTTTATTCCAAGAAGAGTCATCTTCTGGTTTTTCGTCCAAAGGATATGAAAAACACTGAAATTCCTTCGTTCTCACTCAATGGAGAAAAAAGAAAATAATGTGGAATAGTTTTATATCTTGGTCAAATGATAAAGAATGATGTTACTGATGACGACGATATCCTCAGGCAGAGAAGACTTCTTATTACTGGGGCAAATGCTTTCATTCGGAAATTCAATGTCTGCTCCATAGCTGTCAAACTTAAACTTTTCCGAGCCTCTTATTCAAATATTTACTGTTGCAAACTCTGATGGAACTACAGTTGTTCAGCCATGGCCAAATTCCAGACAAGCTATCACAATATTCTCAAACCTTTTCTCGGTTTCTTGAAATTTGTTAGTACAAGTCAAACCTGTTCCGCTACCTCAGTACCTTCGTGTGGCAGCATTCTTAGAACGATGTATTACAAATTTTCGTCTCGCTTGATGAAGAGCCAAAATTGTTTGGTAACTTATTTTTTAACTCTTCCTTTGCCCACAATTCCAGAATACCTGCTCACTGGCAGAAATATTTATTATTCATATATACGACATGATATCACTTGTCTACAATCGATACAAAATTGATGTAAATGTACGCCGAGCGACGGTGTGGTGATCTATATGTAAATGAAGTATGTTAGACTAACATATTGGGTTAATTGTTGTATGCATTGATTGTTGTATTCTTCCGGACGCTTTTCGCATTTCTTCATCAGCATGAGAATGCAATTTAGGCCTGAAGGTGCATTCCCACGCTGATGAAGTGATACGAAACGTGAAATCAATGAAACAAAACGGGAATCAATAATATAATTTTTCATTTCTCAAGATTTTTTCCACAAGCTTAGCCCCATTGTCCTTGTGATCTCCAGTCTACTAGAATTAAGAGTACCACAATGCGTCGTTCTTTTTCTGTGATTACTCATTGGTAAGAAATATTTCATTCATAATCACTATTATTGACGAGCAAGACGCCTCCAGCCTGAAAATTACGATGTTTATCCCAGAGGCGGCGCTGTCATGGAGGCACATTAGGCACTGGCTAGCTACTTTTAACCTTCGCCCGGGTGGGGGGTCTTTTTAGACCCCCCTCGGGTTTTTCCAAAATGAACAAAAAAGGCGGCGCGCAGTGCCGCCAAACTCGGTCTAACTGTTCTTTCATCATTTTGACATCTTTTCTGAAAATTTTAGCTCAAGGTCATATCAGGTCAGGTCACCAGGCCAGGTGAAGTGACCTCACCCCAAAAAAATGTTTAGGACTGCATAACTAAAAGGGAGGTTAATCGATCAAGTTGAAACTCATATCACATATTGGGCCCACCAGGAGCTACAACATATGTCCCGGGATTTTTGATATTGGTGACCTAAGGTCATGTGCAGAGCATGACCTCCCCATTGTAGATACATGGAAAAATCACGAAATGAGCTTTTCTCAGTAAGCATGGATGGAATTAAGTTCAAAAATTGGTTAATACTTGCTCTTAGCCCATTTCTGAAGTTGATGCCAAACATTTTGACTTGTGACCTTTAAAAGTTCACTTTAGGTCAAATAAGCATTCTTTGGTGTTTTACTCTATACATTTTGAATAAATAAACGAAGATAGAACTTTTATTTTGCTACCAAAAGGTTTGTATAGTCACTGAAAGTCAAATGATATGCATCATGACTATACCAAGTCAAGTTGAGTCAGACCGTTGAACTAGGTCAGGTCAATTTTTTAATTTGACCTGGTATAACAATATTATATACCAGTCGATTCGTATTGACGAGAGGATTGCAATGGTGCATCAACTATGGTTGTATCTGGCTTGGTTTGAAAGTTATTAGCGAAAAAGTAAACGCCCTTATGCATGGGTGGCTATGGGCATTTCCAAGAACATTCCCAATATTCAGTGACCTGTAGCTCCCTATGCTTTGACCTGACACGAAAATTAATGCAACTGCAATAAAAGAGCAACACAAGAGCTATCGAACGGTGTAAGAAAAATGTTTCTAGCTATCATAGTTTCTGAGATATATGAGGTTTTCTTAGTATACCTCATATTAGCGATTTTAATATATTTTGACCTCTGGTGACCTTGATATTGACCTGATGAGAAAAATGACCGATGTATTTTCGATATAATTGTCGAAGAGCTTTCGATTGCCGTTTTGCACTTTTTCTAGCTCTCTTAGTTTTTGAGATCATGGGGGTCTTTTTTAGCCCCCCACCAGGGCGAAGGTGGCTTATACCCGCCCGACCGGGGCAAGGGTATGAGCCACCTTCAAGCCAGCCACCAGCAAGTATCGAAGTAGGTATGTATTTTATGTGGAATAAATCAAATTTGACTCTATATTTAAGTTACAGAGATTATTCTTTTTCGGATCACTGGGTCAAAGAGCCGATGATCTGCATCTCCACGTTCCACGAGAATCCACGTTCGCAGATCTTACGGTAAACACATGTGACATTAGGCACTTCGCGATTTTGCCGAATCTACCTAACCCCGTGGCAAACCTAACGTGTGCTTTTTGATTGACATCTCTAATACCTCATTCATTTGGACGCGAGTACTGGCTAGTTAAATCAGTAAACCAGGCATAGGTACATACACACATACCTTAGCAGCTAGCACGTGCGATGCTGCGTCTTAGGACCTTGGTAACATCGGAATCATTTGACATTCTTATATTCGCGGATGTCTAGCCTTCTTTAGTGCTGGACAGTTGTTTGGAAGTTATTAGCAAGATATTTAATTTGTGAAACCCTTATGAAAAACGTGAGTCGTGGCAAAAAATCTGGCGGATGAAATAAAAAAATCCGTTCACAAATCGATCGTACAGCGAGAAATTGGACGTCATAAAAAATGAAGTGCCGAAGCTGTCCTTGAAATGGGGAACCCTCGTGAGTACATTGTCCTTCCCGGCTTACTTACCTACCTACCTATCCTTCTTGAATTTTTCATTGTACCTTCACACATAGGCGGATCCAGGGGGGGCAAGGGGGCACGTGCCCCCTCCGATCGACCCTCGGCGCCCCCTGAAATAGTCACGGCGCCCCCTGAAAGGTCTATGGCGCCCCCTGAAATGTCGCTTCCCACCTACCCCCCCAGGATGCGAAAGTCGGCGCCCACCGATAGGATTTGGCGCCCACCTGATAGGCTTTGCCGGTCAAAAGTGGCGCCCCCTGGTCCGGATGGCGCCCCCCGGGAAGGTGCCCCCCCGATCGGCAATCCTGGATCCGCCTATGCCTTCACATACGACTGTAAGCCACCAACATATGTCTTTTTATATTTTTAATTCTTATAATATCAAACATTTAAACATAAATATTATTTTTGCTCATCGATTTGAGCTTGCCCCCTTCTCCAGCCGACCTGCTGGACCCGCACTTGTCCAATATCAGGTAAAAGGCCTGGGCGACGTCCTTACCTCTAAGCCAATGGTGCCTGGCTATCCTAATGCTTAAGCGCCGCCAGTGGTTACCCAGCTTTTGAAGATAGGATGGCACATGGTCATCGTGTCAGATAGAAAATGATAACCGAGATCTTATCATAACCCTTATGATAACCGAGATCATGTGTTTTGTTTTGTAGGTGTGATAGAACTAAAGGCGAAGGCATCCGGAACATGTACTGAATTTGGTCAATAATAAATATATTCTAAGGCAGTTTTCTACCTCTAGAAACTTTATGGCTCTCCAAAAAAGGCATGTTTAAGTTCAGGCCAGCTGAATGCACGAGACCGAATACAACAAACTCTTGATTTTGCGACTATTGGTACCAAATACGGCGACCGAGTTCTGTACATAGGAGATGAGTATTTTCTAAAAACCCAATGCAAATAAGGTTTATTTGACACATCTATACATTTTTTACATATAACCTTAACATAGAATATACATTTACATTTACATATAACGTAAATACGAAAAACTTTTTGCTTATCAAAATAAAATTTATGGGACTAAATTTTCATAAGTTGAAAATTCTTTTTCAAAGCTCAGGAGTCGTGACAGGTCACTGACATTAAGTAATCGGATCAGAATTTCAAAAAGGCATGACAATTAAAAACAAACATCAAAGATTGAAACTATGAATTATTGCAATTCTAACAATGGATTAACCCGCGCCCCACCGGGGGTCCGGCGCCACCTTCGCCCCACGGGACATCGATGGCCCGCCGTAACTCCGAAAATATGGGGGTTAGCGCAAATCTGCGAAGTGCATTAGAAAGCTCTCGTGATTTCAGTAAGAAATTACTTGGCATATTTAATCGCTCAGGTCAATGGTTTGACCTCCAGAGGTCAAGAAAGGTCACGATAGGCTATTTTCACTCAAATATGCAATGCTTAAGAAAACTGGGCATAACTCCTATGCCATTAGAGCTATTGAGATCTGGTTAAGTACATTTGATAGGAAATTGCCAGAAATTGTTCCGCTATGTGGAACGTAAAGACCTCCCGCCAGTTTTTTTACCCCCAGAGGTCACCTCGTGACCTAATATGACCTGAGGTCATGGAAGGTCAGAAAGTGACCTTGCCATATATCAAATGAAAGACAGTGACGAGAAAAACACGATGGCGTTTGTTTGAGCGCTCCAGCTTAATTAGGTCAAAAGTTATTGTCAAAATACTGTTTTTGACCTCTGGTGACCTTGCATGACCTTGGAAAAGTCAAAGGGCAAATACCACCCCTGGGATCCGTGAAAGGGTGTCCAAAAACGCTGTTCTGAGCATTCTGAGTATTTGCAATCATTTTTTGTGGTTTTTATATCATGAGACAGCTTTTCCCCATGCTTTTCCAATGGGAGAGGTCGCCTCGTGACCTGACCTCAGGTCACGAAATCGAGAAATCACGGATATACACGTTGTAGATCTCGGAAGGGTCATAAAGTGTAGCAAGTTTCAAATCGATTGATTTAGAAATGTAGCTCTTATAGAGCTTCAAAGTTGAAGTGAGGTGACCTTGGTTGACCTCGCCTGGTGACCTGACCTTGGGTGACACGGGGTAAAAATTTTCAGGGGTGGTGGGAAAATGATGAGGTGAGAGATAGAGCCCTCAACCACGGTGCTGCGTTTCGCTATTTTCTGTTATCCCGAAAAAAACCTTATGGGGCCATTGATGGCCCCCGGTGGGGCGAGGGTTAAATGTCTATGCAGCTTCACTTTAAACCTGTGATATCAATGAAAGAAAATTGGAGTTCACGGTGACCTAAAAAATTTAATCACGCCATAACTCTGCAGCCATGTCACGGATATCGTTAAAACTCTAAGATCTTATGTTTACGGGCCAGGCAACCCATCGTCCAATCCTGGGGCAAACTCGATAGCTGAGGGTGTTATGCCTTAGTCTGTCTGAGGCATGGAAGGATTAGTGGGTAGCATGAAAATCTCCTAGGCCATCTGTCCCGGACTCAAGTTCTGGCGGAGCCTCTGCACATGTCGATCTGATCCCTAAACTCCTCCTGACAGCGTGAGAGCTGGCGACGCCGTTTAACATTGGTAGTTAGTGCGTTGTTAAACCCCAGAAATTTATTATTGACTAAGTCGGTCTGTCGTGGATCCTACAGCAGTGAGCTTTATGTAACACTAGGGCTAACCCCCTCCCCATGTAACGTTTTGCAGCTCTGAGGCCGACACACCCCAACCTTTCATGCGTATACAATCTATGGACGGTTCATTTCGATCCTTATAATTCAAACCCAAAAGCTTTCCGAATGCACAGACTCCGAAGCTCTTAACAGCTTTCGGCTGGAATTACGAAAGGTTTGGGCCGATTTCACATTTGCTAGGTGGAGACAACGTGACTGGCGCCCCCACACGGAATCGTCCAAATCTGGGTGGAGCCGGGGGCGGGTCCACTGAACCAGTGATGGCAGATAGCCCGGGTACCTAGCTGACTGTGCGGCCGGCGAAAGACAAACGTTTCCCGGCCGTCCTAACACGTGCTGGCCGGCACGCGAAAAGGCCACGTGACTTTTCAGCAACGTGACCGGTGGCGTCGGCCGTGAGCAGGCGAGCGACACCGACCGCCGACGCACCAGCCACCGCCACAGTCGCCTGCTGCACGCGGCGTCGGAGGGTAAGGGTTTCGTGGCGAGCGCTGTCGGCGCCCACCACTTCTACCACGCATCACCGATCAGGCGCGGGGTGACTACGGATCGGCGCCGCCAGCAGTTTAGTGATCACTGTGGATATATCCCATGCATCAGTGGCGTGAGAAGGTGTCCCAGCATGGAGTCGCGCCTAATGTGTGGCGACAGTGGAGCTGTGGCCGAGTGTCGGCGCGCGGATGTAGCGCGTCGCTGCGCGGACGTGTGCGGTACGCCGCCGGACAGAAGGTGTGGGGACACGGCTGGCCTGGCGGCGGAGAGACGCCGCAGGGAACAGGCCCTGCTTTGCACAGACTCCGGGCCGCAGTCCGACCAAATCGCATCGCCCACAGGCATTGTGAGTATCGTCTCGGTGGTGGATATAGGTTAGCAGGTGACTCCGAAAGTCCATGCTGTCCATAGCACGGTGCTAGTATCCAAGAGTGATTTCGTCGATTGTGGTCAGGCCATTGGCGGATCCAGGATAAACTTTTGGAGGGGGCCAAACCAACGTTTTGGCGGTGGGGGGGGGGCTAAATTGGGAATAAATTGCAAAACAGCATTTCTTAAGAAATACCGATGAAATTTTGTTCTTTTGAGGGGGTCAAAACATGCTACTTTAGACTTTGGAGGGTCCACGCCCCTTTGGCCTCCCTTGTGGCTCAGGTTCGGACAACTTGAGAAACATTTATGTGGGGAAAATGACGATGAAATTCGTCTATTAATTTAACCATTAAATATCTAATGAGCCCGACGTTTCAGTTTTGCTTTATCAGGGGCTCAAATATGCAAAATTTGATTAAACACACGGTTCAAATGCAATAAAAAACTGACAGCACTCACAAGCAAATTTCAAATCCAAGTCTGTTTTCGAAGTGCGATGTGATTTAACGTGTTATATGCCTATGCTTCCTGTGTGTTTTTGAATTGCATTTCAATGGTGGGTTTAATTATATTTCTACGTATTGGAACCCCGAATGAAGCTTTAAAAGCCAAACGTTCGACTACTTAGTGATTAAATGATTAAAATAATCCAATAATTTAAACGTAATTTATCTTCCCTTACGGTTTTCTCATGTCGTAGATTTCTGGAGCGAATGAAGAAACGGGCCCAACTGCGAGAGAAATACATCCGGGGCTGCCAAGTTTGATTCATTAATTTGGTTTAACACGCGCATTGACGGGGTCTGAGCCACCTTCGCATTGACGGGGGCGGGTACCCGCCCCCTAAGATCTCGAGAACCACGGCAGGTAGCGAAAAACGGTAAAAGGCGTTGGGCTGCCCATCTACTTCTCCATCGAAAATATTTGAACCATTTTTTGTCAGGTCACATTTAAGGTCACGAGAGGTCAAAACATGCCCGTCATAGGGATAACATGTAAATTCAGTTTTTCGGCCATTAAATCTGAACAAGTAAAGATAGAGCAAAACGACTTGAACTATATGAATCCTCTTAGCAAGCCGAATCGAATGATATATAATTTGACCTTGCTAGGTCAAATCCAGGATTTGACCTGACCTGAGGTCAGGTCAGGGTCAAATTATATAAAATGCATATCATTAGAACTGCAAAGCCCAGGCGAGTCTAATGCAGCTAAAATAAATGCTTTATCACCATCCGTTACTGAGTTATTCCGTAAAAACCATTTTTCCCATGTATTTCCAATGGAGAGGTCATGCCTCGTACCTGACCTTAGGTCATCGATATCAAAAATACCGGAACATATTTCAGAGAACTCGGTGGGGCCATTATGTGATATGAGTTTCAATCAGATAAGTTCACCCTGCTCCGACTTATGCTATCTTAAACTTTTTTTTGAGGTCGGGTCACTTGACCTGTAATGGTGACCTGACCTGAGATGACCTAACCTTAAAATTTTCACAGAAGTTGTAAAAATGATGAGGGAAAAGGTATACCAAGTACGGCGGCGCTACGCGCCGCCGTTTTTCTGCTATCTCCGAAAAACCCGAGGGGGCGGGTACCCGCCCCCCGTCAATGCGCGTGTTAAGGGCTAGCTGCTCTGTAGGGCCATATCAATAAAGCTCCCATCGGTCCTATTTCTTGCACCTAAACATACCGTAGGCGGATCCAGGCGGAAGATGCCCCCATAGACTTACCCAGCGTCTACTTGACCCGCCCCGGCGACTCCCTGAACCCTCGTTTCTCACCCTAACTCCCAGAAAAAAACTGGCAGGACGCAGCTTAACAAGCATCACCCCTACCTGAATGGCGATCCTCCAGGACTAAATAACGCCCTCACTGGAACCAAATGTTGCCCCCTCCCATCAAAAGTCTTCGATCCTCCCATGCCTTTGAATGGTCAGGGGACATACGTCTCAGTGAGGCGGCTATGCTGTGACTGTTCCTAAGACTCGCCTTCACAGTTTTTGTCTTTCCCATGAATGGTTGCAGCACTGCATTCAAGGGCGTCGCCACGGATTTTAGAGTGGGTGGGGGGAACTTAAGCGGGAGGGGACAGTGATTAAACCTTTTAAAACCATACATTCACTTTAATTTGACATGTTCAATGATATTTCCGGCCAAAAGTCGGGGGGGGTCCAGACCCCTGCCTTCCAAGAGTGGGAGGCGGCCCCCCAGACCCCGGTGCTGACGCCCCTACTGCAGCTGCAGTCGGGGGCGGAGATCCGTGGAGATCCTGACAGTCTGGGGATTGGGAGCTCCCTCGATTCGCTATTTATGGACCACGTTTCTACTAAGTCATCACCAGAGGCTAGCAATCCGCTGATAAAGTCTGCTAATAGGCAGTCCACTAATAAGCAGACTAAGATATAGTTAGCGAACAAGCGAATTTAAAAACAATAGATGAGCGATTGTGAAGGCGCAAATATCGTAAGTCTACTTGCGCTTAACTTTCATTTTACTGCTTAAGGTCTTTCAAGTGCTAAGAGCAGTGGCCAAGAACGGTGACTCTATTTGGGGCTAATGAGATATTATACGGGGCCACGAAAGCCTGAAAATTTGAATAATGAACTTCAAGCAATACATCTTGGTACAAGCATTCAATGGGGATGGACAGATTCATTGCACTCTGCCTTCAACGTAATTTCCGAGGAATAATTACATTAATGATTAAAACATTCCCGAGAAGGCGAAATGCTTGTGAACGTAACTGCCGGGGCTGGTGTTCTCAAAATCTTACAGGCGGCTTTTAGGATTTCCAGCGAGCTCCGATCCTTTCTAGTTACGATTATAGAAAACTAATGTCATTTCCCACAGCTCATGTGTGTCAATCAACCAGCTTTCCCAGCAAGGCTGGGGAACAACAGGAACTTGAAATAAATTTTGGTGCACCTGGTCAGTAGCAGAGCTCAGAATTGAAAACAATGAAAAAACACCATAAGTACAAACTAACAGGCGTAGCCTCCAAGCAGCCAGCCTAGATGGAGGATGCCAACACAAACCAGCATGCGACCTCCTGATTGACGTCAAAAATTCAAAGAAGAATAATTTTTAAACCTAACCTTCCCAACTCGAATCGAAAAGTGTCATTATGTTACATGTATTCTGTGTGTGTGTATAACATTGTACCTTATTTAATATTCTGAAGATGGTGAGTGTACACCGAAACGTAAAAATGCATTAAATGGATACCTTTGCTAACCAAATATTTAAACTAACTCAAGAACAGCAAAAAACATGGAGAGAATTGGAGCAGGAAACGACAAAGCTAATTAACACTAAATATTCCTTGGTCTTCTACAAAACATGTATATATATATATATATATATATATATATATATATATATATATATATATATATATATATATATATATATACTGTGCGAATGGCAATATGTCCCTAATAAAGATAAACATTACTTAATAGTGAGTCTCATGATTTTACATTGGTGCATATTGAGTTGAAATCAGTGCCGGATCTAGGCTGAACGCATAGGGGGAGGGAGGAGGTAAAGGGCCTCAAAATTGTAAAAATATGAAATGAGAGGTTTGGGAAAACGCATCTTTTTGCGGCTATCCCCCGATCGGTGCTTGGATGAAGTAAGCACCATAGTTGTTTCAGGAGTACGCACGGCTTTTAAGACAGGATAAACATGTCCAAGTATTCTTGGAGCTATTTTGCTCTTGGTTTTCACTCTCGCAGTTTTACCGTTTGCGATAACACTGGTGATAAAACAGCTGCAACTGTAGACAGAACCAGGAATTTTCAGAGCGAAAGTTTGCACAAACACAGATTCTACATAAAGAATGCTGGCAAAATTGTCCTGGTGGCAGGTCTTTATGACCGGGACTTTGGCAAACAGCCGGAAAAAACTTGGCTGATACCAATTGCTGGAAATGCCTCGATGGGTAGACATGTACGGACACCGCTGTCAGCTGCAGGTCATTGTCCTGCGGCGTTGTGTCCCCCGAGGACGTATCTCTGCAAAGTGCCGTGAGGCGGCCAAAGTGCGGTGCTCCCAACCAAAAGACCATGCCCAAAAGCCCGTGCTACCTGCTTGGCGTCGAGGGATCTGATTGGCAGAGCTGGAGCTGTTATGAAATGTTCTTGGGTGTATTAAATTTACTTGAAAGTATACAGTCACCGTCCTGGCTAAATTGCATAATCCATAAACATCTTGTTTCACACATTATGCTGAATCGTCTAGGATATTTTCTTTCAGTGTTGCTTTGATTTATTCTGTGCACTACATGGAGTATCAAATTCAACAGAAGAATGCATTGGCAGAGATGATAACAATAATCATCATCATTGGGGCTTAACGACACACCAACTTCTGGGGATATACCACGTCACCAACTCTCACCGTGTTGGGAGTGATTTGGAGGATCAAATCAACTTATTCATAAGCTTTGCCGGGACACAATCCGGGACCTTCGACTCAGAAGGCTGGCTCTTTACCACTGAGCCATGTATTGGCAGAGATCAGTGGGTTTCGACTGCGAGGCGTTTATGTAGGCCACAAGTAAATGTGTTTACAAGCTGAAACTTTACGTGATGAGGTACTGTACTGGTCAGTATGCTGACCTTTTGCTAAACCGATTCTGGTTCCAGGCCAGTTGAGTTTCCTTTCCCCTCGAAGTTATTTCTAACAGGGAAAGAGTGGGTGACATAATTACTGTTATCTATGGAAAACAGTAGAAACCAAGTTCCATTTCTTTGCTCTCGTGAAAATCGCTAATATGACGTCCGCAGTAAGTATGTCGTAAAGCAGCACAAGTTATAATGGAAACGAAATCTTCCGTTAGTATTTCCTTTTATAATAATCATATAATCATACACAGGATTATTATTTCATCAAATTAATAAGAGAGGTACAATCAGAAGCCGAAATGCACTGCATCTCCCCTGTGATGTCTCGCGTTCCACGATTGCCGAAATACCACATGTGCTGCGGCGAGCTAACCCGTCGCACTCTTTCCATTGCCTTCGGCTCTCTTTCCATTGACGAACATTATGTCGAGGCCCGGACATATTTTATAGCGTAAAGAGTTTGATTTTGGCAATAGAATAGATTTTAGCTCCCGCCTGAAGCGTTTATATATACAAATATATATATATATATATATATAAAATTATAATCACAGTCTTTTGCAGTGATCGTGAAGTCAAATTGGGGACTATAAGTGATAGATTCTCTTGTTTGTTTTTGTTTCAGGTTTTTGGACATCCTTAGCGTGTAAATGCAGTCACCATTTTCTGAAACTGCACGTATTTATGGGGCTGAAGTTTTGGCGAATTAATGTTTTTTTCTTTATCTAGTTACCTACATCGCTCAAAAGGCCAGCCTTAGAAGTAAGACTGCCATTTCAACTTTGCAGATTGTCTTACCCCACAACTTGAAAATAAAAAGTCAAAACACCCCCTTAAGGGACTATCCTGTGATAGGAATGCATCCAGTTTGGTTTGTTTTGAAGACGCCAGGGAAGGATCCAAGAGGGAATGATATATTTTACCCCCCCTTAGGTCCACTGATACACCCCTGCACCCCCACCCACCTTGTCAGTCTCCGCGTTGGGCGCCCATGTCGGGCGCCGAAGGCTGACTAAATGTTAGGATAACTGCCCAAACTTTGCAAGATCGGCGCCTCAAAATTGACTTCAGATAGACAAGGAAAAGTTCGTCAGCTGCAGATTTCTGTGTGTTCAAATAGACTCCCCTTCTTGGAAAGTTAGATTTGCTACTGATTTGATACGCTAGCTTCCAATAATGCATTTGAAGGGTCCATTCCCTAAAGCACACAACATTTCCGTTCGGAGAGTGACCCTCGTATTGACCAAATGACGCCCCCTGGTGCTTCACCCATCCCCAGAGAAATCTTACATTGGTCAATGAAAGAGATCAGCGGTTTAGTTTCACTTTCTACTTTCTTGCTTGGCTAATGTCCCCTGCTCGTGCTCGCTTCCAAAGGCTGGGAACGATCAAGCCCCGCAATCTCCGCCCACTTTTACGCGTTTCAGACCAAAAGACTGATAGAATGAGATACCCTGGGATTTCTGCTTGGGCAAGGGGCACTTGGGCAGGTTTGAACCAGAGGAGTGACACGTTTTTTTGCGTTCCGACCTGTCACGGGGACGCCGAATTGCTGGGGTGCCACCACTGGCGTCCGAGAGGAGAGGAGGTGCACTTGGCGAAGTTTTTAGAGGATGGATACGGGGCTTGTTGTGGAAATGATGATACTTTATTTTAGGGATTACCTGCCCCCTTTTCCCACCTTGGATCCACCCATGTAAGATATTTACCCATGTATTTACCCATTGTAAGACATCCACCCATGTAGTAAGACGTTTCCAAAGTTGATAGATTTAGATTGTAAGAGTATTATATAATTGGATCATTCTGGACCCATAATACTCGATTCAAGGCAGTGCGGAAGTGATGAAATGGGACTCCGAAGTATGACACAGTACAGTTTTTTGATCACAACGATATTCCGACTAATAATCATGAATGATGATTTAACCCTCGCCCCACCGGGGGCCATCGATGGCCCCCCTAAGGTTTTCCGAGATGGCAGAAAAACGAGAAGGCGCAGCACCACGGTTGAGGGCTCTACCTCTTACTGCATCATTTTCCCACCATCCCTGAAATTTTTTACCCCGGGTCACCCAAGGTCAGGTCACCAGGCGAGGTCAACCAAGGTCACCTCACTTCAACTTTAGAGCTCTGTAAAAGCTACATTTCTTAGTCGATCGATTTGAAACTTGCTACACTTCATGACCCTTCCAGGGTCTACAACTTTTATATCCGGGATTTTTTCGATTTCGTGACCTGAGGTCAGATCACGAGGCGACCTCTCTCATTGGAAAAGCATGGGGAAAAGCTGTCTCATGATCTAAAAGCCACAAAAATGATCGCAAATACTCAGACTGCTCAGAACAGCGTTTTTAGACACCTTTTCACGGATCCCAGGGGTCATATTTGCCCTTTGACATTTCCAAGGTCATCCAAGGTCACCAGGGGTTAAAAACAGTATTTTGACAATACCTTTTGACCTATATAAGCTAGAGCGCTGAATCAAACACCATCGTGTATGTCTCGTCACTGGCTTTCGTGTGATATACACCAAGGTCACTTTCTGACCTTTCGTGACCTCAGGTCATCTTAGGTCACGAGGTGACCTCTGGAGGTTAAACCACTGGAGGGAGGTCATTACGTTTGACATACCGGGAAAAGGTCTGACATTTTCCTATCCAATGTACTTTACCACATCTCAATAGCTCAAATGGCACAAGAGTTATGCTCAGTTTGCTTAAGCATTGCATATTTGAGTGAAAATAGCCGATCTTGACCTAATATGACCTCTGGAGGTCAAACCATTAACCTGAGCGCTAAAACATGCGAACTAATTTCTTACTGAATTCACGCGAGCTTTCTAATGCACTTTACAGATTTGCGCTAACACCCATGCTTTCGGAGTTAGAGGGGGACCATCGATGGCCCCCGGTGGGGCGGAGGTGGCGCTTGACCCCGGTGGGGCGTGGGTTAAATGAAAACCCTGATCTTAAAATTTAAGGGTCACAAATTTGGATCATCATGGTTTTCATGAGATGGTCATGGCTGTAAGCACCAGAATATGCCACATAAGGTAGCCAGATGTCACCTATATGGACTTAGAAGAAGCTGGAAATATAATTGTGCTCCATTGTTTTTAACTGCTTTCCCGTTGTCTATTTTGCATCGCCTAACTTGGATATTGTGACCAAGATTTGGTTTACCCGTGCCATTGTTTTTCGGTATCTGTACGCCGTATAGCAAAGCTGTGAACGTAAGGAGACTGTGAACGTAAGGAAGCTGTGAACGTAAAGAAGCTGTGATGGTAAGGAAGCTGCGAACGTATGGAAGCTGTGAACGTAAAGAAGCTGTGATGGTAAGGAAGCTGCGAACGTATGGAAGCTGTGAACGTAAAGAAGCTGTGATGGTAAGGAAGCTGTGAACGTATGGAAGCTGTGAACGTAAGAATACTGGGAATACTATATTTTATTTTCGTGGACTGCTGATTTTGTTTGCGTATCCTACAATAAGACTGGTATCTCATGAAATATACAGATAAGCTGGGTTTTCCTTGGAATGCGTTTTAAAAGGACAAGGCGAAGCTATTTTTGCGGTAGCGCTTTAGAGGCGCCTTATGATCAAATATGGCGATGGCGGGTAGCGGAGTAATGGGCAGGAAGTTTGTACAACAGGATCCGGTGGGTGCCCTGTTAAACATGTGATTTTGTGACCTGGACAGTCCGAATTAGGACCGCTTAGACAAGGATATTGCTATGAAGGTTTGAGTACGCGTGAGAAATAAAAAATAGAACAGTCTCTCAGTGACAGATCCAGAGAGCCAATCCGGTCTTGCCTCTGCCCTCCAAAGCGGTCAGGTTTTGTACTCTGTCAGTTAATTTTGATACATTTTTTTAATGAAACACAGTTTTCACGATTTTTCCTGGACTGCATCCCCCCCACCAAAATGTTTGGCCTAGATCCATCCCTGCCGTCCTTGCATGATATTTTCGTGGCGGCGCCGAAGCGGTGGTACGGTACTGGCCATACTTGCCCTTTGTGAAGTTCCGCCTGTGAGTTCAGTGTAGCATCCTAAAGAGGCACCCCGTTCCCAGCATACATTTGTCGCATGACTTATAAGGGGCTCGTTAAAGAAGAATGTACAAGCGTGTTGCGATGAATTGTTGAGGATAATCAAACCTGTGGATAAAAACGTATTATGTATGCATTTCAACTTGTAGGTATTCGAGTGACCAGTGTCGCAATGTATTTGTTTGCACAAGCCAATAAAAGGAAGGATTTTCCTTCCATAGTCTGGCTTATTTACCTATTTCGGTGCAAGTGACCACTTTGGGAAGCCGGTCCCTCTCCCCACTTTCCCAGAATGTCTGGTATCGGCCCCACAGTGTCTTCCTAGGTGAAACCAAGGAGAGCCGGCAGAGCCAAATTGCGAAATCAAAACAATGTTTAATAGCAGAAGCAGTGGGTCAGCTGGCTGCCGCTGGGAGGTCAATGGAGGCCGTGCGCACACGTTCCGGATTCCCGGGAGAGCGGCTGCGCGGCCCCATAGCCCACCGTCGACCCTGCAGCCGCGTCAGCCGCTGAGCCGGCAGTCACGTGTAGGCGCACGTGCAGCGGCCAACTCAGGTGTGACGTCACGGCGGCGGCCTCCGTCCGCGCCGCTCAGCTGGGACAGCGCGCAACCGACCGCGCTCGCGGCAGCTGTCGTCCGATTACCACGAGGGGTGGTATTCACAACAGGCCCACTGTGCCCTCCATGAAACCAGTGGCGGATTCAGGGAGGGGGCGGGGGAGGGGGAGCAATGACCCGAAACCTTCCGATTTCTGTAAGAAAGCATTGCGCTCCTCGCTATTTTTGGCCCTGTTGTCCATCCCTCTCCTCCCTCTCTGAAGCCACCTGTTTTGATCCGGCAGTGAACGAATCTAGGTATGCGTAACAGGATGTTCAATGGTAGCATGGTTCAATGATTACGAAAAAAGGATTGGCTAGGGCTTGCAGATTTAGACATATACACTAAAATTTCAACGACACATTTGTTTACCTAATGTGACTTGGTTAAGCGCTTAGCGCTAAAAAGCTAAAGCTAAAAAGCGCTAAAAAGCTTAGTCAGATGGCTAGGCTCAGTGTTGACTTGCATGTTGTTTCTCTCAATTGAAGGGGTTACTGAGTATATTTGACCCGTGCGCTGAACCACGAACACCCTCCCCCCGTCCGTGATGAAAATTGCTGCACTTTTTGCCAGGGGAGTGATTTTTTTTACTGCGGGGCGGAGTCCAGCCTGGTGTCAAAATGGAAGGTTCGGAGAAAGCGTAGCCAAAATGCGAAAGTGCCTCTCCCGGACCAGAATCGTTAATTTCACGCATGTGTAAATCTTTCCATGTTGAGTTACCAATGTGTTTGTGAGACGGTTAGAGCGTTTCCTTCAAGGCATAGACAGATTCAAGATTTCCGATTGGGGGAGGGTGGTGGAGTGAAAGCCTCTCAGGTGGGTGCCAAATCCTACTGGGAGGATGGGACCTTTTCAGGGGTACCGAGGTTCGATCGGAAGGGGCAAGTGCCCCGCTTACCCCCTGGATCCACTTATACTTCTAGGTACCCTCTAGAGGCTCGGAGAGAACAACTATAGCACATATCGACGACCGGATACTCAAGTCTGTATTAGACAAGCAAAAGTGCTCGGTAGATTCCTTGTTAGACGTAATATTGCCGCTGTAGGCTAATAAGATGAGCTAGTGAGAAAAACGCAGACGATGCGGTCAGTTTGATCAATGCTAGAGTGGCGTCATTATGTGTGCTCGGTGAAAAAGAATGACTGAAGTTCAGTTGAGGCATGACGGTGAAAAGCTGGCTACATCGCAGCTGAGCTAGATGTAACTTATGTTTTATACAGTGGCAGATCAGGGGGGGGGGGGGTAAAAGGCATTTTCCGACCCCCAAACGGAAAAGTTCGGGACAAAGCTCTTTTTCCTCTTCTCCAAACCTGTCGGATCCCTTTTTCTCCGAGTCCTTTTCAGTTTATAAGCAAGGATTTGGCGCTTCAAATCTCAACTTCAAAAAAGAACCAGTCAACTTCGGTGTAAACATTGGGCCATGGATAGCAAAAAACAAGCATTTTGTGGCCACATCTTTCAGCCCATGCAGTTTTATTTTCTCTGTTCAAGTTGGGCTTATCCCCAGAACCCACCATCTAGTTAAAATGTGGGAAAATCTGTCACTGTGTGACGTTTTTTTGCGTTTCGGCTTTGGCTTGCCCTCCCAAACCTACCGGCGAGATTCACCACTGTTGTCACTTATATGTGTAGGTGCTATAGAAAGCAGTCGTCATTGGATGATGTTGGCGCTGTAACGCTACAGTCAGGCCGTCTCTGGGTCAGATAAACAGCGCTGAATGCGTCCCTAAACATCAAGTGCCCATATCAAATGGTATTCGAGGTGTTTGGAGCCCAAGCGTAACATTTTGATCACAAGTGCAAGTTAGAAAAATGATGTTTAATGATAACAAGTACACTGAAGACACCCTGTTAATAGTGTACTTTAAGTGCTCAGCAAGCAAATTGCCTCTGGCTTTTTGTTTGTTGTCCGGTTACACGTCGTAAGCCGCTGCCGGCATTAGGTTTTTGCGCGACGCCGTAGTGACTTAAAGCTATTTGAGCCAAAACATGACCTCAAATATCGCTAAGACCTCTTTGCTCCGATCAATCTACAACAGCTGATTCTACCTGTGAAATGTGAGAACTGCTCTGATATTCGTGAAATTATCCAACGGCATCATCCTATTTGGCTGCACCTTGAGCCTGGGTTGGGACGATGACGATTCGGGGGTGTTCCGACCAGCCGAGCTGAGCGCCGCGCCGTCCTTCAGGAGGGGGTCGTTCTGGCGGTGAACCCGGAGGTCACGTGCGGTTCACGCGCTGTCAGCTGACAAGATCTGACGGTGGGAGCGTGCCCCGACTGCGCTGAACGCAGTCGAGCGGCCGACGGGTCCAGCCAACCCATCTCCACATGGGCCTCCAGGGAACAAACCGATGGGGCGTCTGGATCGCAGTGGTGGATTTCTTTTGGAGTGAAATTGGCCTTAGTCTGGCTGATGTTTTTAAAAGAATGTATTTAGCTAGTTTGATTTTTCGATATCTGTATATCATTTTTCCTAAAGTTAAATTTTCCTGGCCTTCCCAGGAATCCCCAAAGCGGCACCATATTCTCCTGAATCCACCTCGGGAAGTCAATTGATTTTCCCAGGTTTATTGTCCTGGGAGAAAAGTGTTGCTATACAGCTCCTAACCAAAGCAATTTCACCTGTAATCCAGTAGAAATGTTTGTTTGCAAATAATCGAAATAGCACCTAAATATTTAAAATGTGGTTATCTTTAAGATATATGTGCTATATATGGCTAAATGGGTGTTTCCAATTTTATGTGAAATATATTGGAAATTACAAACATTGTAAATGTCGTGCGGGGCAGCGTGTATACAGAGGGTGTCGTGCGGTGCAGTGCGGATACAGGAAGTGTTATGTGGTGCAGTGCATAAACAGGACTTATTGTACGGTGCAGTGTGACTACGGAAGGTGTGCGGTGCAGTTCTGGCGGTGAACCTGGGGGGTTAGGTGGGTGCCAGACACCCCTGCACCGCACGACATTCACCACCATACTACCGCAGGACGCTTTTCGTTGACACACTGCACCGCGCAACACTTCCCGTAGCCACACTGCACCGCATAGTACTTCCCATAGCCACACTGCACCGCATGGTACTTCCCATAGTCACACTGCACCGCATGACATAACCTGTAGCCACACTGCACCGCATGGCACTTCTGGTAGCCACACTGCACCGCATGACACTTCCCGTAGCCACACTACACCGCATGGCACTCCCTGTAGGCATACTGCACCGCAAGTCACTCCCCTTTGCCACACTGCACCACGTGATATTTCCTGCAGTCACATTTTCTGTATCATGCAATACATAAGACTGAAATATGTACAAATATATGTAATATATATATATATGAATGTGAATATTAAGCAATAAGGAAATATTGAAAATAGCCTCAGCAACAGAGTTCAATAAGTGCTGCTTGCAAAATGATATTCTGCCGAGCTACTCTAATATATATATATATATATATATATATATATATATATATATATATATATATATATATATATATATATATATATATATATATATATAATAAATACATTGGTTATTGACATTGTTTCAAATTTAGGCACCTCCAATCATTTTACAAAATCCAATCAAATTGCAAAAAGTTGGAGTACGCCTTATTAGAGGTGGTGATCAAGTGCTGGGAAAGGGTACTTGTTTGGGCGTCACCATGGATTTCTGAGTGGGAGAGTACAGAAAAAAAAATTCTAAAGAATTTGCGAGGGACCAGAGAAGAAAAAGGGCACTGTGAGAGCTCAAACGGGTACATGCCATGGCTTTAACGGGCGTTCTCGCTTTCTCTGT
The DNA here is from genome assembly GCA_034440635.1 of Lepas anatifera. Lineage (NCBI taxonomy): Eukaryota > Metazoa > Arthropoda > Thecostraca > Lepadidae > Lepas > Lepas anatifera. The sequence continues at coordinate 145,691 of JAOTON010001309.1, read as the reverse complement.
GAGACAATATTTCCCCCTTAGCAAAGCAAACCTCATTGGGGTCATTGCTATCTTCACTAAATGGCATTGGCATTGTGCAATAGTAATCCATTTTTCAAGACGAAAAGAGCAATGACCCTAGTGGAGGAAAACAAAAAAGGCTATTAGAATGGGCTGGGGAACAAAAGTTGGCCCCATTTTGTATGCAAAAAGGTCGTAGAGCAGAGCAAACTTCAGGGATACAAACCCAGTGATTTTTTTGTCGTATGTGCTTAGTCGGCCAAGCAGAACAGAAAAAGCCTTGGTTATATTCAACATCGCTGCAGTAACACATGAACCTCAAATGAAAATTTGGAAACGTGTTTTATTCGTTTTCACAAGCTCCAGCCCAAAAATGGATTCCAAGTAGCACTGGGGCAGCCCGAGGTGGGATGGGAATGCTCATTTCCCAGGGTGGGGAGGGGGCAGCTCCTACAGTCCCCTTCTCCGATAGTGGTGATTATTTGTGATTGTGGTGACAGGGGCGGCAGGTTCGGTTGTTGAGTCTGAGACCGACTCCGAGTGATGTTCTTACTTCTACCTGATAGCCAATAACGGTGGTCTTTATGGGCGTAAATATGGATGCATTTATTGTTTTTGTTTGAATTATTTTGATTAATATTGACATTGATTGACTATGTAAAATCATTTTTATTGGAACAATGAGGCCCTGGATATGTTCTGTGACCAGATAAATGATCAAAACAGGGCCAACTGTCGGAGTTGGCTGACTGCTCAATATTACGTTACATATGGTTAATCCGTTGAATGAATTTCGTCACTAAGTGGAAGCTACACAGCGAATGGCAGGGATATGGCACTGGATAACGCTGGTGCTGGATAACTAAGGCGCACTGGCGGTGGAACTGGGGGGCACCCGAGCACAGAAGTGTCACTCTTAAAGCAGACTTTTTAGCACTAACCCTATGGCGTTGACTGGAAAGAAATGGATTGACAAGCCCATTGTGCCCTCCCTTAAATTCGGACTTTCTGCCGTCACTGCTAAGGCTTACACTGTATGGAGATGGCAGATCTAACTTGAAATGCGCATATTTTTAATTAACTGGAAGGATATCGTCTTGGAAGGACCGATTCTAGAAGAATGTAAGATTATTGTAAACAAAAAATTGAATCATCTAAGGCATACCATACCTGTTAAAGACGCTTGAATTTAAGGATTTCTAACATGAGACCTGAAGAGTAGAGGAAAATTATATCACCAGCGTGACGTCACAGTAAAGGCAGCTCCGGATTGGTGAATGGCGGCTGTTCCTGGAGATGCTGGTATCGACTCTGGGAAAAGCTCTGCCAGGTACTTCTCCGAGCTCAAAGCCGTACTGGATTCTAGTTTAAAAACGTTAAATGACTCTTTTTCATCACCAGATTCAGCTTCAAAGTATGTATCCTATAGAGGCGGAATATTATGTTACCTACATTGAGACTCTTCAGGGAGTTCCTCGGTTTAGGAACGTAACAAATTTTACCTGCCCTTTTCTGTGCCTTGTGATTTATGTGGAGATTAGGCTGCTTATGATCCTTGCATTAGGTGCTTTGAGATAAAAAGTCATGCGGTGATTGCATAGGTCTCGTATGATTATCATACTATAAACTCTTTTGGCATCCCTTGAATGATGCAAATACGAGACATGCGTTATTACATTTGTAGATACTGCCTACTTAAAACATTTCCTTGATTGGTTGAACTCTTCAATGGCGCCAGCTGCTGACAACAGTCGATCGTGAGCCTCGACTTATTCACTTGTTCTGATATGTTGCTGTTATGAGTACTTTTAATCCTCAGGCTGTATCTCTGGTTCCAAAATATTACCATGGCCTCCCATAATGTCATATTTGTATCGCTTCAGAACATGTTTGCACGATGGCCGATCTGTTTGTAAATATGAGTTGATAAAAGGCAATTGAACGAGAAACAAGCACACACAGGCGCATCATACCTATAGTATATACAACGATAAGACATTAACACCTAAGTAGGTAAGGGGAACAAAGGTTGGTGTTGGCCCCTTCAGTTTGCACGCTTGCGGAATCATTTAGGGCTTTGATTCATGGTCATTTTTTAATACGTCCAGCAGATTTAATCTTTTGGAAATGACCTCAGCAGACTCAGGTGTGTGAAATGGTTGGGCAACACTTACAACTCAGCGGGCATTTTCCCTCCCCTATGCATAATTTCTTGTATTACCAGGGACGAGACGGATCAAGGGTTCCAATCTGGCCATACCCCCAAGCTTACGAAATTTTAACCAAGTTTGAATTTTTTGGCTGATTTTCTAAAGCTAAAAGATCAAAATCTTACCAGGGCGGGCTCCCCAAAGGTTTGGCTAAGATGCATCTGTGTTTTAATTATACCTGTTGAACCTGGAAGCCGTCTTACTATGTTATGTTCTGCTCGCCACCCAAGTCATTATATTATTTTCTTTCCATTGTAAGTACCCGGAGCACTCGAACAGACATCCTTCTTTATCTCCAGACGCGTATATTCCAGCTTCTATGATGCGCAGAAGAGCTCCCGTAAGCAAAATCATGTGTGTACAGAAACTGTATTACAAATACCAGGATGGGTCAAACGAGATATCTTATTCAAGTTTAAAAACCAACAATTTTAGTCGAACAATACAAAAAGAACAACCCTCCTATATGGGTGGACCCTCCAGCAAAGACATTGCAACTTTTGTAACATTGTAACGTGCGTGCTATTGGATCGATCACGCTAACCGCATAGTCTTATACGCCGCAAGGGGGAGTATAGGGGGCTCTGCAGTCGGCCTCAGTCAGCGGTGAGGCGCATGACCAACGATGGGGCGCAGAAATCCCCTCTTGTGTAATTTGCGTCACTGTGTTTGCCCGTTCCAGGGTGCAAGCAGTGCTCACAGCGGGATTTGTGGGTGCCAGATTTCGCAGAGGACACCCTGCGATGCACAGGGCTCTCCACCGCAGCGTCAGAGCAATGTCGTGGCCAGAAGGACCATTGATACTCTCTCCGGCAGTTTTTTGCTGTACGATATAGCAAGTTCCTACCATGGTGGCATGATCCCCAGCAGTTTTCTGTCGTTTGCGTGTATGGCTCCTGCTGTGCACAGACAGAGCCGGGCCGATCTGGATCCCAGAGCCGGCCCGATCCGGATCCGGATTCGGGAGCTTCTTTTAGATCGCTCTCAGAAGTAGCCTTCAGCTCCAGCTGTGGGAGTGGGATAAATCTTGCTATAAATAAATACTACTACATATAAATCCCGCTATAGACTTAGCGGAATTTATATGTATATGTATGTATATATGGGGATTTCGGAAGAAAGTTATTATCTAAACACATTTGGTTGAAGGTCACGGCAGCTTTCACCTTTATGAGTTTTCTTGAAGTCATCTCGATGTTTATAATTTCTTGTCGTAATCGTTCAGGAAGGTTACCCAGGATTGAGCTGAAGGCATACGCATATCAGCAAAAAAATTGTTGATCAGCCTCCGAACAGCCTGAAACGGGCGTTTTTCTAAGCCTCTTGGTTTCGTATATCTTTGGAGAGCCTACCAGGCCTCAATGCAGTGCGCAAACCTTCTCCAATGCGGGTATTAATAACATGTTAAAAAGGAGACTGATCAAAACAGACCAGGTACAGATAAGATAAGGGAGAAAAAACGCACTCATCGAGTGGGAAAAGCAGGCTACTGCTTTCCAATGTACCCAATGTAAGCCAGTCATGGGTGAGCTAGTCATGCGAAACATGAGATGATATCCGTGTAAGCTGTGACTGAACTGGTCGCACCAGATACCAGTCGGCTTTTGTTAAGCAGGGCAGCATATATAAGTCGGAGCCGCTCCTAGACAGGATTCTTATCAACAAGCGCCAAGGTCCACTGAGCCACTTCTTGTGTTCATGGGACCTACGGTTTGTCTCAGCTGACACTAATATTCGAGTCACCGTGCGCAGTGTGTGACGGACGGTCCTTTGTTGAAGTATTTTCCAAATAAGGTATCCTACAGCATCAGACGCTGACCAAGCCGTCCTCTACCAATAAAAAATCGCGCACAAATTTAGTTTGATTTTTTGAACCTACAAGACGCGTTTAAATCGCACAACAGGAACACTGTCAGTCAGTCGTCTTCATTGCGGTGTTCGGTATTACATGATGCCATTTGTTGAAGACAACGATGATCTCTGAACGTATTTGCGTAATCGTACCAATGTAATTTTGAAAAGTGAGATGATGATCCATTAGCAGCCTGAAGTTCTTTACGGCATGTCCGGCACTAGTGCTTTTGACACATGACGGACCCAGTATCTCTGATCGGTCGGGGAGGGGAATACTTGGTAGGATGGGCGCCACTTTTGGACGATGCAGCCAATCAGGGGAAAATCCCCTCACCGATACTCACATTTTTGGGGAAGGTGTGCATCGGCTTTGCAGGGAGAGAACAGGAGCCAAAAGCTTTTCAGGAGGGTATTGAGGCAATTTAGGGGTGCGCCGGGGGTTGATCGGGAGAATGCCCCTATGCCCCCTGGATCCGCCCCTGCTTTGACAGCTACGCTGCAGAAATGCAGTGATATCGGCAGCGAGCTACGCAGCACCACAGCTCGGTGAGCACGTCTGCATCCGGCGAGCGCATCCGGGTGTTGTCATCGCTGAGCTTCATCCTGGTATAGTGGAACCAGGCGGGGATCAATCTTATTCAGCGTGAAAGGGGGAAAAGGAAATAGGGTGATGGGACGGGGACACATGGAATAGGATGAGGGAGAGAAGACAAAGAACAGGGCGAGGGAGAAGGATAAGGAACATAGTGATTGGGATTCAAGGCGGTTTTTCCTAGGCAGCTATAAAAAACGTATAGTAGGGAAGTGGCAGAGATAAAAAACGTATATTGGCTTAGTAAGGGCGAAATCTAAGAGAGAGGTCAGCACGACGGGCATGGTAGGTAACACGTGCAGAGAAATGTTACGAAGGCCCGCCAAATTACGTTCCTGCGTCACATGGAGCTTTATTAAGGAACAAAATTTCATCGCGTAGGCTGTTTCGTCGGTTGAAATTCCAGAAAAAAGCAATTCGTGGTTCAATTTATTATTGCACGTACTTTGTTTACAGCACTCTAATGGTCAGGGAAGTAGCCAGAATTTCGCTCAGGGGGGCGGTCGGCGCTCCGAAAAGGGCCCCTGTGACAGCACCAAAAGGGCCCTGAAAGCCCTGCTTGTTGCAGAATAGAGTGCTGAAGAAGGCTTAAGAGGGCTCTGTCTGGTATGAAGTTTCAAATTTGGCCACAGAGCATAGTGCAGGTGAGCCGCGCTTCGCGGGCCCGTGTCCTCAGGGGGTCCCTTCGGGCCCTCAGAGGGGGGCGGCTGTCCCTGCCGCCCCGCTCTTGGCTACGCCCCTGCTGGTGGTTTCTGGTTCTGTTTCCAAGGCTAGATTTCCAACAACTGCTGTGGAAATGCATTCAAATGTATTATATGGTAGCGTTTCTCAATTACCCCAACATGATGACTGTGAAACATTAAGTTTCAAACATTTGACGCTATAGGATGAGCACAAGACGGACACAGTGTGAAAAATGATGCAATCTTGAAAATTACAACTCAATCGCTGCTCTGTTTGCGTAATTCGTAGACAGCTGTCACATAGTTTGTCACACACCAGGCTAAATATTGAATTATAAAACTTTTTAAGTTTAGATGAAAATATAGTACTATGGAGGTTCAATAAAGATAGTTATCGATACGAAGTATATTTTATCGATACGATGCATCCTCGCATGTGCAAAATCTCATCATTGTTCAATATAACTATGTTCTGTGGAAACATTAATTGCGTAAGATATAATAAATGTAGAATCCCACCTTACCCCACCTATTGGGGCAACATGGTCTCTTGCAGCAGCATTTTTCGTGAAATATGATCACATGGTGCGCAATGTGCTTGAGGTCTAGAACACCTACATGTTCACAGAAACTTCAGACAAAGTTACATCACCGTCATCATAAAAGCAGAAAAACACAGAATCTCATAGGCACAGCTATGCCTGTCTTGCCACCCTGTCCCCTATAAGGTCCCTTATAGCAATTTCGTAGGCTGGAAGACATGTTCCTGAACCTGAAGTTTATATTTACTGTCTCGTTTTCATCAAAATTCCTGTATATTAATTATGATGAACATGCTTCAACCTGGGAAATGGGGGAAATGAGAGGGAGGGGGGGCGTGACTATTTTAGAGGCCGCCAAGGATCAATGGGTGGGGAGAGACAAGTGCCTCCCACTTGTCGCCCTGGAAACGGCTACGAATCTCATCCCTTCTCATCGTGTTCTTCCCTTTGACTGTCCCGTTTATAAATTTAGTTTTGTAATTTCCATCCTGCTCCTATCTCATGCAAACCTTTGGTGGGCATGCATCGCAGTTGTCATGGAAGAGGTATGCTGCGAGCTCTTTGAGACCGATACATCAGGTCAGGTTTCTAGCACATCGATCAACGTCACCATGTTATATGTTCCGTCTATATACCGTATCACGTCATCTTTTGAACTGATGAGAAACCAGAGACGTGCAGACGCCAAAGTACATTAGTCTGCTATTGGCAAGAGGGTATTAGCTAAAGGCACCGTCTTACCAGCTTTCCGGGCAGTTCTTAGTGTCCTGAGAGGTAGTGCAACATGAAATCTAAGATCTGGGCCATTGATCACCTAGGAAATTTGTTGACGGGATCTTGTGAGACTCAGAAGATCCCGACAATCCATGATGCATGACTCAGTTACCTGTTCTGAACAGAGATAGCTTATATCGCAATCGCTGTCGTTGAATTGCAAGTTACTTGCTTGAATGTTGAAGCGTTAACCGTTCCACGTTAAGGATCCCTGTGCGAATTTTCCATATCATGATGAAAGGGACTCCTGGATATGGATTGATGACCTTTGTGTGGAACCGAAATCAAAACGCGTGAAACATGAAATGATCAGCAATATCTCAAGTCGATTATTTATATCTTTTAAGAAAATATATGGAGCGGAATAGTGAGCAATGTAATGGAATATATTTTTTAGCCTGAGGAGGAATTCGTGTCTCAGTGGGAAGTCCTCCTCTCTTCTGAACCATGAGTCCCGGTCTATGTCCCTCAGACCCTCAGAGACTCTGGATAAATCGACCATCAAAATCCCTCCCAAAAAGTTGAGAGTTGGCGACACTGTATAACCTTGAGAGTTGGTTTGTTGTTAAACCCATACAGTTGTGATTTTTGGGGGGTTTAAATTATCAAATATTTGTAATAAACATTATATACTTTCATATATTAAATATTAATAAACACGTATTTGGTATGAGAATGGCCCGGTAAAACAGCTGTCGGTCAATTAGATATAAATAGATAAGCTATTAATTAATATTAATTAGAGGTAATATAAATATTGAATATTAAATATAATCTTAAAACATTATGTAACACACACTCCAAAATATTTAGCAAATAATCTTTTTTACACTTTAGGGGCTGTGCTGTCGTTGCCTGGTGCTGCTTCCGCAGAAAAATGGATTAGCTCTTTGGTTCTTTCCTTCAACACCGACGCGAATTGAAATATACATTTTGGCTGAATGGTTGGGTCCTGCGATCAGCTCTGTAGATACAAAACTTGAAATGTTTCACAACTACGTTTTGTTTGTGCTCGAGTAAACATGTTATTATCGTCTTAAATTTGCCTGATCCAAGGCCTTTAAAGCACATTTTACTCCTTTATTGAGCACCGCAAACTAGGAATACGCCTGCAAGTGCCTGTTTCTAAATACTCTGAAGTGGACTGTGCAGCTCTGTAATGCATCCTGTGTGTTTAACGTGCGCTGCTTGGATCCATTTTGGAGGGTGCTGGTCAGGGTTGTGGGCTTTCTGGACGAAAGTGAATTTTTTCATGGGGATAATGATAATGACACAAAAATAAAAATGCAAAAACTTCTTTCACTAACACGTGTGCTAGATTGGGTGCTTTTTACCCTCTTGAGCGTGGATATTTCAACTTTGACCGCATTTGCTTGCTAGTTTGCTGGAAAGCATCGGCTTTGCCCAGTGAAACCATACAGGGTCCCTGATTGTGACGGGGTCTACTCATTGTTGGCTCGGCCCGACGTCACACCGGGTCGCAGAGGACGGATCCAACTGCCATCGGGTCCGTTCAGTCTTGGCGGGACCCCATCATGTAATCATCATGTATTACTCACTCTTCCACACTAATGAGGTGGCTTTTAAAGTGTTGTCGCGATGAATATGAAGTGATTATAAGCTATAGAAGGAGATGGTAAGGATGAGGAAAGGTGAGGATAAAGAGGACGGGATTCTACCTGGAGAGGTCGCTGCAGCCACAGGCGCATGCGCTCACAGCCTCCAGGTAGAGTAAGGATAAGGATAAGGTATCGGTAAAAACACAGACACAATTGCACACACACTTCAAACATTTAAACTTTAGTAAAATGAGAGTAAAAATGTTTGATTTTTTTCGGCTTCGTGTTCATTTCGTCTTCGAGCTGATACATTTCGCTGTTCGTGCTCAATCTTGTCTGTGAAAGCGTTGACCTTCTTGCCTCACTGATGTTCAATGGTTATCCAAATATCCAACTGTGACCGGGCCTGTTCCGTGTTGTTACGATATAAACGACCCAGCTGTGACCGGGTTCGCTCCTCGTTGGCAGGACCCCAGAGATCCAACTATGACCGGGTTCGCCCCTCGTTGGCAGGACCCCAGGGATTCAGCTGTGACCGGGTCCGTTCCGTGTTAGCAGGACCCCAACGATCCAGATGTGACCGAGTCCGTTCCGTGTTGGCAGGACCCGACGTCACACCGGGTCATCGAGAAGCGCCGGCGGGATCGTATGAACAGCTGTCTGGCCGACTTGGCTCGCCTGGTGCCCTCCTGTCACCAGCGCAAGGGCCGCGGCAGGATCGAGAAGAACGAGATCATCGAGCTGGCCATCAAGCACATACGGCATCTGCAGGCACACCCGTGCACTAGGCCAGGTAAAATGTTCCATTGGGATGACGCTCTTAGCGATGGTGATGAGAAAACGAGCGGGTGAAGGATTTCCACCAACTTTTTTTAAAGAGGACTAGCGGTATCAATCAATCAATCAATCAATGTATTTCAGAACATCCTTACACTCGATACAAGGCTTTTCATGTTCCATCGTCAATTCAATGAAGGGTCGTGGAAAGTGTAAAAGTAACAGTGAAGTCAGCGATACAGGCAGTAAAAACACAAGTACTCAAATGCAATCACACACGTAATATGATATAAAAATACTGCGAGCTTACACTTACAGGCCCAATAAACTTCTCAGTGAGTTTCGGAAACCTGACATTCTGGTATTGGTTCTTAGATCAGGTGGCAGGTCATTATATTGTGCAATGGCAGCATGGCATAATCTTCGCTTCCCTGCGTTGTTTCTAGCACGGGTGGGACGTAAAAGTCCCACCTGTCGCGTACCGTAGCTATGGTCAGTAAAGGTAAACATTTCACCAAGCACACACGGCTCACCGGTAATCAACACGCTATGAACAATGCTCAACCGGTGGTAGGTAAGCAGCTGTGCGGGGTCAGGCAGTCGTAATCTGGCTACTTCCCGAGAAATGTGCTCAAACTTTCTCTTCCCAGTTAAGACGCGAGCACAGAAGTTGATCACTTTTTTAATTCGGTGGAGTTGAGTTGTTCCACAAGTCCCATAAATTGAAATACAGTGCCTGATGTGAGATATGACGAGCGACTGTATTAATAGTTTCAGTACTGACTGTGGAATGATGTGCCGAATGTGCATGAGTCCAATGAGAATGCCAGTACATTTCCTAGTGATGCTATCAACATGCGATTCGAACGTCAGGTTCCGGTCCATATGCACGCCTAGGTTTTTAACTTCCCTTGTTTCTGTTACTACTGTGTTGCCCACCCGAATACTAATTTTTGGCAAATTTTGGAGCATTGCACGGGTTCCGAGTACGATGACCTGGGTTTTTGCTGGGTTGATTTTGAGGGCGTTTTGAGAAAACCAATCTAAAAGTACAGCTATGTCATGCTCAAGCAATGATACCATAGTATCAAGGTTCTGTTTTGGGCCGGATATGATGAGCTGAACGTCGTCACAGAATTGAACCATGGTGGAATTCTTAATATACAAATTCATGTCGTTTGCGAAGATTGAAAACATGATACAGGATAAACTTCCGCCTTGGAAAACGCCCACCGAGTTTTGGAGTGATTTGGAGAGTTTCGAACTGCCATTCCCCTGTGTTGTTGCGCCACCGCTAAAACCGTTCGTAATTTTGACTTGTTGATAGTGATCACGGAGGTAATCCCTGAACCAGTGGTCGTCAACACCATACTGCTCAAATTTTTCCAGCAATTTCTCGTGACTAATTACATCGAAGCATTTTGAAAGATCCGTAAGAACTAGTATAGAAATATGCCCCTTATCCATGGCTTGGTACGCCTGGTCAGTAACTACTGTGAGCGCAGTTTCGGTGGAATGATTCTTCCGGTAGCCGTGTTGCGTGTGTGAAAGCAGATGGTTTTTGGTGAAATACGTACTTAGTTGGTTGTGGACTATACGTTCGGTAATTTTTGTCACTGCTGGTAGAATAGTGATAGGACGCCAGTTAGATGGTTTGGTTGTGTCTCCGCCTTTCAGTATTGGAACAACCATGCCGTGCTTCCACTGTCGTGGTACTAAACCGGTCACAAGACTAGAGTTAATGATATGAAGTAACACATTTTGAACGCCAAAGTAAAAACGCTGAAAAATCACAATATTAAGACCAGAAACATCGACAGAAGTAGAGGGTTTCATGGAACCTAAAGTAATGCACAAGTCGTCAGCTGAAATTGGTCCGATCTTCAAGCCACACGCAGGTACACGCGGGAGCCTAACTGGTAAGTTAGAGAGCGGCGGCGCAACACTAGCTGCGGTGCGAGGTCCAACACTTACAAAGAATTGATTAAGAGCGTCTGGTGTAACATTCGGAACAGAAGTGGTACTTTTCTTACTGCCGATAATCGGCCGAATGACCTGCCATGTCTTGCTCGGACCGGCCTCGTTCACACGCTGCAGCAGGTCATTGCGGCAGTCCCGACGTATAGCTGCCCGACACTGCCGATTGATGACCTTGTACTCGTGGCGGGCTGCCGGCCCGGCCGCCAGGGCGGCGCGGCGCCTGCTGAGCAGCTCACGGGTCGGTCCAGTCACGTGCGGGGCAGTTGGTGGTGGCAAACGCACTCGCCGAACGGGCGCCACGGTGTCTAGCAGAGATGTAAAAATGCGAACAAAAGCGTCCCACTTAGCAGCAGGTCCATCGGCGGAGTAAACCTCCCGCCAGTCGTGATTGGCCAACTGGATGTTAAAAGCAGTCTGGTCGACCCGGTTCAGATTGCGTTTTTCGATGGTTGGTCGCTGTCGGTCACCACGGCCTCCACCGTTCCGCAGGAGCATCCTGGTGTAGTCATGGGTGCTGCCAAAATGGCACTCAGTCACTCCGCTTCTGATGGTCAGTTCCGGCCGATTGGTGAGAATCACGTCAAGTAGTGACCCCGTTCTGTAAGTTGGGGTAGTCGTGTTGACAGGGTTCAATCCATATCCATGTATTAGTCGTCTCAGTCTGGTAGTGGGAGAGTTGGTACCAGCATTATCCTTGAGAAGACACGCGTTGAGGTCTCCTGCGATAACTACAGTCACGCCAGGATGGAGAGCCGAAAAGTGTTGGATCTGCTCCTCTAAGTCATCGAAGTCAGCGCAGGCCTGCGGCACTAGGTCTGTTGGGTGACGGTAAGCAGACGCGAATAATATGTTCTTGGCATTGGGGTTTCGAATTAAGCCCCAAATGATTTCCAGGTTCGAATCTTGACTCCTACATGTTGTTGGTGTCGGCAGTATTTCTACGTTAAGTGTATCCAAAGCCAGTATAGCCACTCCACCATGACCTTTTGCAAGCTTACTGGTGCATGGGCGATCGCAACGGTGAATAGAGTAGCCATCGATATGTAGCAGGCGCGATGGTAGGGTAGGTGTCAGCCACGTCTCGCTAAGAGCAAGTAGATGAAAGCGATGAACATCAAGTACGTCACACCTAAGTTCGGGCATCTTCGATTTGATAGATTGGATGTTCAGCTGTCCTATCATGAGCTCGCCAGTCCTGGCTCCCCTAGGTCCAATCCATCTGAGCCCGCCTCTGTGACCTCTAACACGTGACCGCCTGCCTCGGTGGGTACGCCGGTTGCCGGTTTCTCCAGCCTCCGATGCGGCTCCTCCGCGCGGCAGCGAAGCCAGGTCAGATGACGTGGGTCTGACGTCACTGGTGACGCTGGTTGGAGGGGCTCCGCTGATTGGCTGTTCCTGCCCATGCCCTGAGGGCATTTTCAGGCGGACGGGCCAGGGTTGCGGTGCAGGGCACGCAAGTCGACAAAAAACATGGACAACTAGGAGAAACACGAGTTGGCGCAATATGTCACGATGAGGCATATCTGCAGTAGAGTTGACCAAATGATAAGACTCGTCAGTAGGTTGATCAGCAAATTAATTGCTGGTTGAGCCAGTAAGTACTTATCGATGGTGTCCGTTGGAGTGTTGAGGACTTCCGGCCTGTTCACATACTAATGAGTCTATAACACGAGGTACCACAATCACTCAAGTCGCACTATCATCCTCCCAATCGTCGAATATCACAGTCGCTGTAGAGAAAAAAAAGAAGCACAACGCAGGTCAAGGCCACTGGGTGAGTTGGGTGAGGAGAGCACAGAGGCGCGTCCGGCCACTGGCGCCGCGACCGCTGCACTGGTGACCGCTGCACATTCTTGCTATTGATCCATGAACTGACTAATATTTGTCTTTAAGCTTTTTATCCTGAAACCATGTTAGCATGGCTTTAGTGCCTGTAGCCTTCGAATGCCCACTCAGGAAGCGTTGTGCAAAACATTTATGAAACCTGCTTTTATGTGAGAAGGGCATAGCATACTCAGGCGAAGAGTTGAAGAATTCCGAGCATTTGTCAGAAGCCGTTCATGATATTTGTCCAGAATGTCCGCTCGGGAATTAGTAATTTCACCGTAGTGGAAAATGATAATGAATAGCTTCATTCAATAGCTCTCTTGCTTACTTCTTATCAAAACTGTACGTCTAATTCGGTTGAGTGGACAACTAAAATATAGTTTGGAGAAAAAAGTTTAAAATGTGGTATTCTTTCCTGAGTTAATGGTTGAAAACCAGCAAAGACGTCAGCAGCCATCTAAGGTTATGTATGTACGTAAAGCAACGGGTCCAGGAATGACCACTTGTGAGTTCACATATTTTTTGTCAATGGAATTTTACATACCTTCGCATGTAGCTATTTTAAACAGTTCATAAATTTAAATCCAATGACAGGTCACGTAGTGGTGCATGCGTTCTTACGTAATTTCGTTTGATAAATTCATGAGGGTAATCCATATGGCCGGCCAGGTACGCCCGTGCCGTCCTGAAATATATATGAGAAGCCCCTGCAGTATTTCACGTTTGCTTAACAAATACGGACGTACAGAATGATATGACTGTACGGCACTACTTTACAACCTTGATAAGACTCACTGTGGGAAGAATGACTTGGGCCAGTGGAGCAGTGGTAGTGTTAAAATCCACTTCTTGGTGGGTTTGAACCGACGATCTTTCAAAGGCGATACAGGTATCCATCTCTTTTGTGTTAAAAAGCAAATGATGATACTTTTAGTCATTCTAGAAACAACACGAAATGCCTTTCCAAGTTTGGTTAGAATATTTTCTCCGGCGCTGTGCGGAGAGAATACTTTCTTTAGAGAATGTAAGACTGGCTCTGACTGAGACTATGGTCATTTGTGAATGGTATAAGTGTTTATGATATGCAAACACTAGTGGCGGAGGGTCCTGATTTAAGGGCAGGGGAGGGTGGGGGTGGGGGGGGCACCAGGAACATTTCAGCCCATTTATTTCCAGTTAAAGTCATAGGGTTAGTGTTGAAATTCATTAGTTAAGGAGCATGGCCCGCTGGTGTTCCTCTAGTTCCGCTGCCTATGTATACAAACTGAACAAACGAAATGGATTTAAAATGATAGAAGCAGCCCACGGTCGGAAATTAAATGTTCTCTACTTGTTGTAGGAAAGGAATCAGAAATGTATTACACATCTTATCATGTTGCGTATTAACATTATTAAGTTGTGCAAAAATGAGGTACATGCATTCAAATTGAGGGAGAACAGGAGCATGTTTTAACAACATTAGCCTCTTTTAATAACTGCACCTGGTTCTGACCAAATCAGCATTTCCATCACGTTTCATTCTGTAGCGTGTACTCTTTATCTTATCTGGAAGATGTGTTCAACTCTGCACAGCTCCTTACTTCCTCCTTTGCAATGCCGTTATGCTAGCTCAGGCCATAGACCTATTCCATCCCTCGGACTAAACGGGATCCAGCCGCTTACGCCGTACCAGCCCAAAGGGCAAAGTTCCGCACGTGAGAACAGCATAAAATGTGGCTTCATGACGCACTACACTTAAAGGGAATGTGACACCTTCATAACGTGATTTTAACTGAGAAAGCCAAGTTGTAAAGGAAGTCGGAAAACCTGGTACTCCATATATCATTTGTCATGGAACTCGATATTTCCGTAGAAAAAGCTAAAACCTACCTGACACCAACCCCTCATCCACCCCTCGCCGGGCGGTCATTGTTGTGAGCTGCTGGTGTGACGACATTGTTGACGTCACGATGAGCATCAGCCAATCGAAGCCCTTGAAACATTTCAAGTATGGTAGTGGTGGCCAGATCATGACATCATCCACAGGCAGATATTTATTTATTTTCCTAGAGGAGTATTTTTAAAAGCAAAATACTGAGGTTATTGAAAATTTTTCAGAGTAATAATAAGTGGTTTCATTATTTTTGGCTAAAAGTACGCCTAATTTCACTAAATTCCAGGATTCGGCCAAGGTGCCACATTCCCTTTAACCCGCCGGGGGCCATGAGGCCCCCTAAGGTTTTCCGGGATAGCAGAAAAACGTGGCGCAGCACCGCGGTGAGGGCTCACCCACTGCATCATTTTCCCATCATCCCTGAAATTTTTACCCCGGGTCACCCAAGGTCAGGTCACCAGACGAGGTCAACCAAGGTCACCTCACTTCAATTAGAGCTCGTAAGAGCACATTTCAAAGTCGATCGATTTGAAACTTCCACACTCATGACCCCTCCAGGGTCTACAAGGTGTATATCCGGGATTTTCGATTTCGTGCCCTGAGGTCAGGTCACGAGGCGACCTCTCCCATTGGAAAAGCATGGGAAAACCTGTTTCAGATATAAAACCACAAAAATGATTGAAAATACTCAGACTGCTCAGAACAGCGTTTTGGACACCCTTTCCCGGATCCCAGGGGTCATATTTACCCTTGACTTTCCAAGGTCATCCAGGGTCACCAGAGGTCAAAAACAGTATTTTGACAATACCTTTGACCTAATTAAGCTAGAGCGGTGAAACAAACACCATCGTATTTGTCTTGTCACTGGCTTTCATTTGATATACGGCAAGGTCACTTGGACCTTTAGTGACCTCAGGTCATATTAGGTCACGAGGTGACCTCTGAGGTCAAACCACTGGCGGGAGGTCTTTACGTTCCACATAGCGGAAAAAGTACTGGCAATTTCCTATCAAATGAACTTTACCAGGCCTCAATAGCTCTAACGACATAAGAGTTATGACCAGTTTGCTTAATCATTGCATATTTGAGTGAAAATAGCCGATCTTGACCTAATTTGACCTCTGGAGGTCAAACCATTGACCTGAGCACTAAAACATGCGAAGTAATTTCTACTGAATTCACGCGAGCTTTCTATTGCACTTGCAGATTTGCGCTAACGCCCATATTTTCGGAGTTAGAGGGCCATCGATGGCCCCCGATGGGGCGAAGGTGGCGCCGGACCCCGGTGGGGCGCGGGTTAAAGTCCGGCTTCATTCATACTAGTGACGTCATCCTGACCACATCTGGGAAAACGTTAAACAACTCTGACGTTAAGAAATAGCATCAGCAGGCTGATTCTGCCTCGATGCTTCTCGAGTCCTAGATCATTCAGCGAGAGGGCTAGATAATTTTCCGCGACCCGTAAGTGTAGGCATATTCTCATTAGCTGACACTGTAACCAATTGCGGCGTTGGATTGTGTCACGTTACGTGTCAGCGTGGCCGCTGACACTGCCCACACTCCGCTGATTGACACGTTTCGTCCGGCTGCACCAGCACGTGCTGTTCAATGCGACTGGCGTCGCACCAGCACGCGCGTCTCCACGTGACCATCCAGCCGACTAGATCCGACGAGGATGAGCATTCAGAGCGGCCGTCGAGGCCAGATGAGTGGATTCCGGCGACCCCGGTGGCGTCAGTGCTCTGACATATCCGATTTGGCGGCCAAAGGGGTTGGGCATCCTGGGCCCAGTTAGGCGTGGTCTCCTGTTGTTCCGGTGTGGCGCTGCCTCCGGCCTTCGGGCGGTCAGCGGGTTCAGATCGACTCCCTCTCCTCTCCCCAATACATTTGCATACCGTATAATGTTATGGAAGAGAGCTTCGTGCCACTGGAGGGTATGAGTTCGGTTCATAGGAGCCCATATTTGGGTGCTTGGAGTGAGTAGGAAGTGCATGGCAGAACATATTTTAGGGCAGAAAACAGCTCAAGTGCTGTCAAACAAAAATACTGAAAGCTATGTTACGTTTAATTCAAACCAAACATCACATCATTTGGTCATTTCATACGTCTCGGAAAAAAGCGGAAGGGGGCCTGCCCCCTTACATTTCACTAAAGAAAATCAGACTTTGGCGAAATTCTCAAAAATAGGACAGTTTTTCAACCACTATGTGCGGAAGGTAACAACAAGTTTTGATCTGATATGCTTTTCTTTCTAGGGGAGTACCTTGCCAGCAGTTGTTTCAAGATTTTGTGACTGGCACCTCAATATTGTGTTGGTCGCGACGCTTATGGGCAACCTCATAGAAAGAAAGCGAGCAAAGAGCTCCTTGACCCAGGAGACGGTGATGTTTAACGATATGGCGCCCTGTCACGCCGCGGGGAGCGCACCTTTGAAGGAAAGCTGCCTACATTCTATGAGATGATGCACGTTTACTTGATTAACGACAGAGAGGAAGGGCGAATTCAGTTACACTCACTCTGGAGGTGGTCCCAACTTCTCAACCTATCTTCCGGTTTGACTTTCTGTGCCAAGGAACCGTACACGGCAAACAAGATCTTAATGCAATTTAAGGAAATTGATAAGCACGAAGATTGTTAGATTTAAAAAAAACCGGTGCGTAGTATTTGTGCATTTTGAATTTCAGAGTCAGACCTATGCTGTGAGATGAGAGCAGATACCCTATCGGCCAAGTTCGCCTACACAGTAGAACGATGGTGGTGCCATAGTACCATGCAGTGGAGATCATATCTCGTGGACATCTCATTTCAAGGCCGTAGGTCGCAGGTGAAGGTCATACCAGCATGTTCCTGGTTCTGGAGCCTGGTGCGGCTAGCCATCAGGCCATTTTTTAACATGTTAACTGGGGGCCATTTGCCACCCCCGCAGTCGGCTGAAATGCCCCCCCCAGTGCCCGGAAATTGCCCCCCCAGTGAAATAGACAGATGACTTAAAATTGTCCAAATGCAGACTCGCCGAAAAAATAAGACAGAACACCACCCGATAATTATAACTTTGTTCTTTTTCTGAACCCAAATTGGCAATCCACAAAAATTGTGTTAAACAATTTCCACCCGTGGCTGTCTACTCCATTGTGCGAAGACGAAAAAGCGGGTAGTTACGGGAAATCCCGGCAAAGCAGCCTCAGCATCAACTAATCACAACGCTGGAGAAGAACGCTGGCCTAAAACCAATCAAACATCCTGTTCTATCCGACCTGAAGCCCACATCCCAGACAATAACGTGGCATTGCATGATGCTCTCATTTCACACGCAGTCAGTTGTCAGCGCTAAGAGCTCGTTCGTGGATTAGACGGGACACGGTGTAGTCAAAGTGCGTAAGACTGGTTGCTGGTGTGGCGGTATGAAGTGCTTAGCCTTTTTATTTATTATTGTAGTGGTAGCATACATAAGCGTCGCCACCAGCAAAAAAGTGAGGGGGCCAGCCAAACTTCAGCCTGATGCTGACAGCAAACTTTCCACGTTAGTACCAAAAACTTTCGCGAATTTGGGCTCCTCGTTGCCTTTTGCAGCGGCTGGTTATACAAATTTCCGGTTTACTCCCATCTTGACTGAGATAAGGAAATTGTTGGTCAAAAAAGTGTGGGGGGTGATTGATTATCCCCAAAAAAATTTCTTGTTTTGTGGATAAAACCATTCGATGGCCACGCGGGGTTGGAAGGGCACCCCTGGCTTCCTATTAGATGGGTGGTGTGTTAAAAAATATTGCGTCAAGTCAATATCAAACTGTTAACAATTAGTTTTAAACAGTGATACAAATTGTTTTTTCTGTGGTTTTATGACTAACGCTAGAGGTCGTTTGAGCTTCATATCTGGCTTTTGTGGTGTTTATTTGACTATTTTAGTGAAAATATAATTTTGCGCTTGTTTGGCCCTTTTCTAACTCGGTTTGACCTTATGCGCTGAAAAAAACTGGCAGCCCTGGGCAGCATCTATAATCTCTAGACTTGG
Source organism: Lepas anatifera (assembly GCA_034440635.1). Taxonomy (NCBI): domain Eukaryota; kingdom Metazoa; phylum Arthropoda; class Thecostraca; family Lepadidae; genus Lepas; species Lepas anatifera. The sequence continues at coordinate 127,011 of JAOTON010001309.1, read as the reverse complement.
AATAACTAAAAAAATGAGAAACATTTTTTTAACACTAACGCGTCTAAGTTTTATTTTTTCAGATTTAACAGTTTATTATTATACCGGTCCCATTATCAGCTCACACAAACACACACGTACATATACACCTACACACACTCGCAACACACGCAGATGACAAGAGATCCATTACCGCACTTACAACCCAGCTAAGAAGCACACGTGCTGTCATTTTGCCTCAAGAGGTCGGCTTCGTCCTCTCATTTTTCCTCCAATTCTCAAGCAAATATTATCGATTCCCAAATTTGTACACCCCAAATTGGAGCAGTGTTCACGAGTGATGTCACAAATCCTTTCCATTTTTCGAGGAAATTGTCTAGCTTATTACCCTTAAACGCGGCAGTTCTTTCCGTAAGAAAAAGTTGATCTACGATCTTTCTGCAAGCCTCTACGTTTGGAGCCGAATATGTCGCACCTAATTTACAGTCCACAATATATTGTTTTGCCAATAGAATGATAAGGTTGTGTGCCTTTTCTTCCAGATATCAAACCGAATATTATATTGCTCGTGTTCAATTGTATTGGCAAGTTATTATTCGAAGTTGATAGTTTAATTTTTACATACTCCCAGATAGATTGGACGTCACGACAATTGAATAGAAATGTCTTAGTGTATCAGCATAAATACATGCTGGGCATTTCTCAGAATCGGATACCCCCCTTAAGAACAGATACCTTTTGTGGGAGTGCATCTGTGTAGAATTCTGAATTGCAACGAGTGTAATTTTGTTGACCTTGTACACTAATAAGGTAGTTCATACACATCTAAGTTTTATTAAACCCCCTCAAAACCCGCCCCCTGTCTTGACCCCTTAAAGACAGTATAATGGCCAGCACAAGAAATGCCCCCCCCACTGACTTTTCCTTAAAAAATGCCTTGCTAGCCATAGTTATGACGTCATTACATGTGGCGCATTTAATACTATGACACCATTTTTAAAAGTTGTCTATGCTTAATTCAAGGTCAGAGATCGTGGTCAAAGGTTGGTACTGGTTTTCTCTCCAGTGAAGGTTTTAACACGCGCATTGACGGGGGTCTGAGCCACCTTCGCATTGACGGGGGCGGGTACCCGCCCCCCTAAGATCTCGAGAACCACGGTAGGTAGCGAAAAACAGTAAACGACGTTGGGCTGCCCATCTTTTTTTCCATCGAAAATATTTGAAATATTTTTTGTCAGGTCACATTTAAGGTCACGAGAGGTCAAAACATGCCGTCATAGGGACAACATGTAAATTCAGTTTTTCGGCCATTACATCTGAACAAGTAAAAATGAGGTCAGGTCAGGGTCAAATTATATAAAATGCATATCATTAGAACCACAAAGCCCAGGCGAGTCTAATGCAGCTAAAATAAATGCTCTATCTTCATCCGTTGCTGAGTTATTCCGTAAAAACCATTTTCCCATATATTTCCAATGGAGAGGTCATGCCTCGTACCTGAACTTAGGTCATCGATATAAGAAATACCGGAAAATATTTTAGAGAACTCGGTGGGCCCATTATGTGATATGAGTTTCAATCGAATAAGTTCACCCTGCTCCAACTTATGCTATCTTAAACTTTTTTGAGGTCGGGTCACACCTTTACTGGTGACCTGACCTGAGATGACCTAACCTTAAAATTTTCACAGAAGTTGTAAAATTATGAGGGAAAAGGTATGCCAAGTACGGCGGCGCTACGCGCCGCCGTTTTTCTGCTATTTCCGATGAACCCGAGGGGGCGGGTACCCGCCCCCGTCAATGCGCGTGTTAAATGATATCTAGAAAAACTTTAAACAATGTTCGGGCAGTTGATATATTTTCCCCTGAGGTCGTTGTCTACTCCAGCCCCGCACCGCAGAAGAGTCGGTTGAATAAGAAAAAGACTGGAGCTGTGACATCGCCGATACTCTTGCCCTCCTACGTAGGGGATTATCTGAACACACGTAGGTGATGTTCTGAACATCTGAAAAACTGACCCGTCTCAGTGTGGAGGGTGCCCTTGGGGTCAGGGATCGGCGGCCCCCTTAGAAGCTGGCCCCCATGAACAGTAATTCGTGGTGACGTCCCTTTTAGATTTCCCTATTAGATAGTCCCTATTCTATTTCGATAAAAAACGAAAAACCAAGCAATACTATTACCTCATCACCAGCAAACGAGTAGATCACAAAACATATTTTGCTCCACAAACACCTTGACATCACTATTTCAGAGTCTTGCAACCACTGTCATATACTGACGTATATTATACTGATACTGATATCATTTACTGATATACCATCATATACTGATGTAGGTTAGTCTGGCAACTCTGTTGATTGTAATACAGATGGAAAAGCTACAGTTTCAGAGGATGTCAATACTGTGCTGCAATAAATAAACTGATACATAAATAGGTAGGTGCTTTTCATCGATGGGAGCTAGAACAGTGTTCAGCTCACCCACCAGATAACACTGCTCAGAAACCCAGTCAAAAAGAGAGAGAGGGACCGATAAAAACGCATCCCATCATTTTGGTTACTGTAAACAAGACTGCTCCTCCATTGTTAGTATTTGTTTATATCAGGGCCCTAGGTCAAGTCATATTTCGAACCCCTTTATCACGGGTAAGTAAGTCCATGAAATAGCGGGAGGAAACACATAAATCAAATGAATCTTCACAAATTTGTTCAACATTCAAGAAAAAATTATTTTGCTTCAAACACATTCATCATCAAGTAAACATTTCCTTTGTGTTCTCTCTTGAATATAAGGCCCAAATGTACCCAAAGCTGCAAGACCCAAAGGGCTTTGTTATTTGCCTTCCTTACAAGCTTTCATTGATATGCCGGTTGCGATTTGTACAAATGCCCTCCGTGGTAATTGGAATGCACGCCATGTGCTGGGGGCCACGTATGCCACGGTGATCTGCTGTGTATCAACATGAGAAACGTGTTTTTTGATCACTACAACTCACCATCAAACATACTGAGCCGAAAGTTAACAGGCACATTGACTGGGGTCTGAGTCCACCTGCGCATTGACAAGGGTAGGGGGGCTGGTACTCCTCTCCGTAAGATCTCATAAACCGCGCTAGTTGTCATAAAGTGGTAAATATGTTAGGTAGCATGTGATCCTAAATTCTAGAGGAAGTGTCCTATACAACTTTCTTGTCTGGTCAAATTCAAGGTCACCAGAGGCTAAAGCATGTCACCATAGGCATATAATGGGATATATTGCAAATGCATATTTGTCTGTCATAACATCTGACGTAGAAAAGCTATAACAAAACTATCTACATTTTTAGAATCCCACCAAAAAAGCCGCGTCGAATGATATATGATATAACTTTGCTAGGTAAAATAAAGTATTTGACTTAACCTAGTGTAAGGTTTATAACAATTTGGTACAAAACGGACTTAATCGGAACCGCGGGCATGAGCGAGGAACCCAATGATGGCAAAATAACACCGTATCTCTATTCTCGACGAAGTTATTGAGCTTAAGCCAGTTTACCCCCACATTTTAGATGGAGAGGTCATGGATCGTAACTAGCCTCAGCTCATCGCTATAAAGAGCCTGCAACAAGTGTTGTAGTACCCGACGGGCTCATTATGTGGTATACAGGTCAGATTGATAGGTTAACCCGTTTTCTCTTATACTATTTCAAACCTTTGGAAGTGTGGTCACTTGGCCTGCACTGGTGACCTGACCTGAAGTGACGTGGACCAAACATTTTGCAAACAAGATCAGAGAAAATGTATACCAATTGCGGCGGCTCTGCCCCCCACCGTCTTCAGGTCATCTGCGAAAAAAACACGGGGGCATGTGTCAGGGCCCTGTTAATGTGCGTGTTAGCTGTCTTCGGTTCTTTTTCGATCTCCGAGCTCTCTCTCTCTCTCTCTGAACATCCCTGATATCTGTATGTATTTTGTAGCACAGTATGCTCAATAAATTTGTCTCCACACGACGAAAGGCGACGTATCATGAGCTTTGATTTTCTGAATCAGGGAAATGGAAGATCTTTTATGAAACTCAGAAATTAATGCATTTTACGGAACATTATTATTGCAATGTTCTGGAACATGTGAGGAAGATGCGGGGCAATTCCTCCTCTACCCACTCATACAGGGATTACCCTGTAAGGTTACTGAGTGGATAGAAAAGGAGGAATTACCCCGCATTTTCCCTCAAATGTTCAGATGCAAGGCGGAAATTTCAGCTGGCCCGTGATTGCGTGTGATTAATTCGCGCGTTTCTGGGGATCCCGTTCAGCACAATAGATCTCCGAGCTCAATGAATGGTAAGCATTCAGGTAAAGGAAACTTCCAGGAAGTTCTTATTGACACATGTTTGTTTTTCAATGCCTTGCGAAAAACGATGCACGGACAGCTTCAGATAGGCTCTCCATAATTTCCACGTGCTGTCCGTTTCCGACGCGAGCACGCTGAGTGCCAGGGTCACCTCCAGTGTCATCCTCAGTTCACCTCTGCATCTGACCGCGTGGTTGTTGGCCCCCTCCCCCTGCGACACCACCCGGGGCACGATCGGCCGGTGGGCGGAGCCACCATCGCGCCATCAGCGGCAGTTCGGGAACCTCGCTCGCCAACGTGTCAGCGGCTCACGTGCTCAGCCATTGGGACAGACAGGCAGACCCTGGTCCACCGACTTATTGTTACTAGTCAATATGCGCCCGTCTCCATGTGACGACTTCAACCCGAGCTCAATTTGGATTCCTTAATGGTTCGTAATCGGCTCATGGGCGGAACGTGATTGTTTTAGATTGGAATGGCAAAATGTAGTGCATGACTTGATACACCCGGGTTTTACGGGCTTGGGCTCCATTTAAAGCTGTTCTAACAGGAAATAGTCCTATACACACTTGGATAGGCATTATGGATGAAGTACAGAAACTGCACTGTGCGTTTTTTTCTTTGCAGAGGGGAGAGAGCCAAACAGTTAGGATGGAATGTACCATGGTTATCATATAGGAGAGTCTACCCATGATCTGTCAACTGTCCGTTACATAACCTGTCCTCCAGCCAAGGCTGGAGATCTCTTCTCGAATCAGGGGGGGGTTCCAGGATGGGTTAGTTTTGGTATGGCAATAAAAGTCCTATACAAAGCCTATGGGAGACCCAAAATCCTGGGGGGGGGTTCTCAACTCCCCAACCCTCCTTCGGGAGTCTCAACCCATGCCTCAGCTATACAAACTCGACTGGAAAAATTGCGCGATCTTGCGTGAACCGGGTGCATGCGCATCAAACATCCATTTGAGAATAGTAATAAGTGTTAGGGCTTATCGATGCGTCAATTGCCAAGGTTATATGACTTTGCCAACTGGTTCCCTCTCGGATGGGTTTCTCGGGAGCCAGATCGCTGATTGCTGAGGGAGTCCACCAAACATTAAGGCTGGGTTAGCCGCGTGGAAAGCGACTGCGCTAACCTCTACACCACAGCGCCCCCTCCGATGGAGATTTTGCTTCGCTCGAATTTTCGACTACGGTTAACTGAGGAGGTGCGCATCGTATTTTTATCGTTATACTATTTCCCCAGCCGTCGGTCAAAGGCGTGTTAGCTGATGCACCCGCTGAGAACATATTTAAAATATTCTAATAGTTTTGTTCTCACGATATATTTTCGTCAACGAGATAACCATGAATATTAGGCGATGCTCTAAAAAATAATTCCGATCTCATAATGACTTTCCTAATAGCAATTTGCACTCTATTTTGTCTTTATTATATCGGATCGGGATTGTGGCTTAGTTTTAACTTAGTAATCCTTGAGGGCTGCGTATTGAAATCTTGTCTTTTGCAACATATCTCTTGTGTCCAGTGCGAACTTTCTGGAAGCTCTTTTCACGTAATGCAATCAGGAACGTGAAGTAAGGCATTGGAATTATAACAAAACCGCCTTGAATTTTGGACTTGAACCAAGCAAGACACGAAACGTGAACACAATAAAAGATCATGAACAACTTTGATGTGGCGCTTAAAAAATCAACAACATTGTTTTTCTATTATTTTTTTCTCAAGAAAATGACCCCTGGTCTAGAACCTTGGATGAAACAAAACCGAAAAACCTAGCGGTGGATATTGTTTCTGCTAAGAAAGGACACGATTTAGATATCGCTTTAAAAGACTAGCTGTTGGTTTTTGAAAGGTATCACAGAGCTGGTACCTTCAGAGGGGCCGTCAAATGCCCGTGTGCAGAAGGATTTTTCGCAGGAATTGTGAGCGGATTTAACTGTAAAAGGTGCATTCCTCCACAATGTTCATAACATGGTTCCTTGGTAGGATAACTCTGGTTAGAGACTGAATCGTTAGCGATATACCTAAATTGCTTTATTGAAGACCCAGAGCTGAGTGAAAAATAGCGGCATCATGGAGCACCCGCCTTTGGGATGAGCCTCATCAATACATTAATATCAACCGAAATAGTTAACCCTACTATCTTACCTTGAGTCAGTGATAATGGAGAGTTTTTGATGGGGAGAGAAGATGAGGTAGGGCGCTTCAGTATCTAAAGAAGTTGTTTGAGTTTGTGGTGATGAAGATCACAGTTCTCTTTCGTTTGCCTTGCTCTTGGAGCTTTAAATGAGGCAGTTGCCACATCTGCCTCTTCAGGACTGGGGCGCTTCTCCAGTCACGTTCAGCGCCGGTCACGTGTTTGAAGCGGTGGTCAGTCTGCAGGTAGAAACGTGGCCTGGTTCCTCGCCCCTGGGTCAGTACCCGGGCCCAGTGAACCAGGCCTCTCACGTGTTTCGGAAAGTCAAGTTCAGTTTGGAGAGGGCGGCATTCCCCCCTCCCCTTTGAAGTTCCTGCGATGCCCCTAGGAGGGGAGTTATTTTTTGCGGCAGCCGAAGCTTATTTAGGGCGCCTACTGCGCAGGTACCGGCGCGATTGGTGCACTGACCTCAGCGCAAGAATGCCCTCCAATTGGCTCTTCGTTCATGAGGCTGGGACTCTGTTGTGAAAGCGACCTCGGATGACGAGATGAGGAGCTGAAAGCTCATTTTCTCATTGATTGAGATTCCGTGTCAGTATCGCTGAGGTGTGTTGAGAAATGCTACATTTTATGCGCGCTAATTGGGGCTGCGTGGCAATATCGCAACCAGGGGCTGCGCGCAGGTCAGCTGCACAGGGCAGTCGGCAGCCGACGTCCTCTAGTAAATATTGCGGCGCTGCAACTTGTCAGGGAAATCAATGCGAAACCGTTTCCACGCACTGTGTGGGTCCGAACAAGAGGGTTAAAAGCAGGAGGGGGGGGGAGGCGTCCGCTAAAACAAGTTTCAGGGCTCGACCTATGCTTGTTATACTGTTTTTTTGCCAGCGTGGGCGTACGGATATTTTTTCCTATTTTGGTGTTACTTTTCTGCAAAACTAATGCTCTCTAAGACAGCCATTAACATTGGACTTTATATCCTTCGCCCCCCCTTCCATTTACCCGTCGTCCTGAGTTCTGAGTCATTCACTCCATCCCCCCTTAGTAAAAATACTATGGCAATGCCCCTAGATCTGAACTCATTGGTTCCGACAGTCTACCAACTGAGCCAACGGGGCAACTCAGGTGTTACTTCTTTCAAACCCGAGGGACACGGATGCAGCTCGGGCCTTAGCTAGGGTCCTAATGGCATATAAGAAAATAAAAGTATCGCTTTACTCATTGTAACGTTAGAATGGCTAAGCCAACGAATACACAAGTCGCGTATGGGAGATGTGAAAATATGTCCCTTCTTGTAGACGATTAGTAGGTATGTACCTAACAGAGTGGAATGGATATTATTTGAGTCTCATTCAAATAAGCCGTCTAAACCTTACTGTGGATCACTGAATATGAAGATTAATTTTGTAATTTTTCGGCCTGACTTCAAAGCTCAATGCGTGCCGAACCATTGCGATGTGCTTATGCGAGGTCAGTGTCTCTAATGACCGTAGCGAGGTCTCGAGGATGCCTCGAGTTTACGGCGAATGAAACGCAGTGATGAATGGTCAAGTCCCCTCACCTGCGAGAGCCTAGCTTCAACTGGTTTTCCCATTGAAATAAAACGAGGCCTTTTCGAGCTGTTCTCTGGAGAGTTTGTCAAATATCCGAATAAGCGTGTACATATACGGTCAGTTTTTGTTGTTTTGTTTTCGAGAAAACCCGGTGTGACTTTTTCAAGAGCCGCCTGGGCCATTGGTTCTATATTCTATAGGGTTTTCATGCGTTTCGCGCCGTTAGATGACATGATTCACTAGCGAGATGACTGCTGTGAGATTGGTGGCGCCGGCCATCACCCTGACTGGTCCAGACAGAATTATCCTGACTCTGGCAGTCAGGATTATCGGCTGGCGTCGACAGGTGGTGCCCGTTCGCCGTGAGTGGAGCGGACCGCTAGTCATTGTTCACCATTTTCTCAACAGATGGCTCTGACGAGAATGAGAGCTTCCAGCGCCGCGCAGCGGCAATCTCCAATCGCTACGAAGAGGGCTACCGGGAATGCCTGAGAGAGACCATGCAGTGGATGGTGGAGCACGAGGGCTTCATCCCCGGCGACCCGCTCTGCGCAAGACTGATGAATCACCTGCATGAACATATAGCGCTTGTTCTGCGAGGTAAGACACAATGCCAGTCAGGGAACCATCAGCCTTGTTCGTGCTTATCGTTCTCAAGCTTGCCTGCAAATAGGTTTGTTCTTTGCAACCCAAAACTTTCATTCAGGTTTAGATCTAGGCCTGAGGCTGCATTATGGAGTACGTGGAGTTTTAAGCAGGTCAGGAATGACGCCCTTTACTAACAACAGTGTAAGAAATGTAAACTTTTATGAACCCAGAAGAAGAAATGCATGTTTTTATCAAAGAAATGAGAAGCAGTGTATGCGGAAACACATTCAAACGCTACATAATAGTGCTAACGTGCCATTAACCCGCGCCCCCGGTGGGCCTCCGAGCAGGCCATTTTTAACATGTTAACTGGGGGCCATTTGCCCCCCAGTCGACCGGAATGCCCCCCCAGTGACCGGAAATTGGCCCCCCAGTGAAATAGACAAGAGATGACTTACAATTCAACAAATGGAAACTCACCTAACAAAAATAAGACAGAACACCACCCGATAATAATAATTTAGGTTTATTTCTGGTGCCAAATTGGCAATGCACAAAAATTGTGTTAAGCAATTTCCTTGCGTGGCTGTCTCCTTCATCGTGCAAAGACGAGAAAAAACGCATAGTTACGGGAAATCCCGGCAAAGCAGCCTCAGCGTCAACTTATCATAACGCTGGAGACGAACGCTGGCCTACAACCAATCAAACATCATGTTCTATCCGACCGGAAACCCACACCCCAGCCAGTATCGTGAGATTGTATGAAGCTCTCATTTCACACGAGGTCAGTTGTGAGCTCGTTCGTGGATTAGACGGGACACAGTGTAGTCAAAGCGCGTAAGACTGGTTGCTGGTGTGGCGGTGTGAAGTGCTTAGTCTTTTTATTTATTATTGTGATGGCAGCATACACAAACGTCAGGGTCCAGCCAAACCTCATACATAAAAGTGGCTTCAAACTTCAAACAAACTTCAAACATAAAAGTGAGGGGGACAGCCAAACTTCAACCTGATGCTGGCAACAAACTTTCCACGTTAGTACTAAAAACTGTTCGAATGTGGGGTCCTCGTTGCCTTCCGCAGCGGCTGGTTATAAAAATTTCCAGTTTTCTCCCATTTTGACTGAGATCAAGAAATTGCTGGTCAAGAAGAGGGTGGAGGCAAGCCCCCTGGTCCCCCTTTTTCGACGCTTGTTGTAGTATACGTGAAATTTATAGTGAGGTCGCTGCATCAATTTTTTCTACAAAGTCGATAAGTTGTTATGCTGGCCATTCTCATAGATTCCTTGATGTTTAAAATTGGAAGATATTATATATTCGGCAACAGCCCTTCGTTAGAATCACAAAATTATCACCCGAGAAACCCTTCCAACAAGGAAAGAGCTGGCGACGCCATATGACCCTGACAGTTGGTGCGTCGATAAGCCTAAACAATTATTAACTGTTTTTTTGTACTAGGTACATTCCCTAGAAGATTTTGACAGAAACAGCCACACATCATAGAAGGTTTGTATAAAAACTTATCACGTTTTAGCCTATAAACCACTTGTGTTCGATACTTAAGGAATTTACTAATCTTTCCACACTCATAAAGAAAAATAAGAAAATCACATTTTCATTTGGAATACATTGCACCAGCGTCAGGGCTGCCAGGCTGGCCATTTCGTGGCCAAATACCTGGAACTGACTTTTTTGTCGTGTTTGGCCCCGCAATTTTTTTCGGTTGGCCCATTCTTGGAATCTGGCCTTTTTGTCCCCTTTTCTAGCTGCTGGCACCTAAGCTATTTGTGGTTTGTGCCTTGTATAAAAATGGCTTCTTTTGACCTCTTCCGCTCTTGAACACGATATTCTGACATCAAAAAAGCAGCAGAGCAGCAGCAAAAACTGGTATAGTGTTGAGGGGAGGGACAGAGCTTTGTTAAAAAAACGATCCACAAAAATGATGGCCACTGAAAACCGGGCGCAAAGGATGCCATGCTATAGGTGCCATTCGGGTGAAAAGTTTATGGCAAAGTGCGCCCTCTGAAGCTCCGCTCTCCTGCACTTACCAAAATCCTAGATCCGCCACTGTTCAAGAGAAAAAATGCATAGTTGGAAAAGAGCGAAAACATTAAATGTTAGCGGGGAGTGGTGCGGCCAAGATGATTGATGCTGACAAGTGATCTAGTTATGAGGATAAAATCATTTGATGATCACGCGGGCTTGGAAGAGCACCCCTGGCTTGGTATTAAATGGGTTGTGTGAAAACAAGTATTGCGTCAAGTCAATATCAAATTGTCAACAATGAGTTTTAAACAGTGATACAAGTCGCTTTTCTGTGGGCATATGACTACTGCTAGGGGTTGTGTTAGCCTCAAATTTGGCTTTTGTTGATTTTATTTGGCTATTTTAGTGAAAATGAAATTGTTCCCTTCTTTGGCCCTTTTTCTAACTAGGTTTGACCTTTTCCGCCGACAAAATCTTGGCAGCCCTGGGCAGCATCTATAATCTGGAATAACATGGAATAACACACAAATTGAGAAACATTTTACTAACACTAATGCGTCTAAGTTTTATTAAACCCGCTCAAAATGGGGTCTTGATCCCTGGAAGACACTATAACGGCCAGCACATGGAATGCCCGCACTGACTTTTCCTTAAAAAATGCCCTGCCTCCGAGCTACCTTCGCACTGGTGGGGGAGGAAGCGAGGTGTTTGAACATCCCTCGCGAACTCGGTCGCTACGCAGAAAAGCCAAAAAAAAAACACGAAGGGTGGTGGATAGCTCATACAAGTTCATGATGAAACTATATTTCTAACTTTTGGGCTCAGGTCGATATTGAGGTCATGACAGGTCAAAGAAGTTGGCATTTTGATTGAGGTTTTCGGCTGTAGCATCTGACAGAGTTGAGTTACAATCATTTTTAGGCACCATTCGCTTCCACTCATCGCGACAAATCGAGTGATGTATAATATGACCATACTAGGTCAAAACACATTAAATGACCTGATCTCAGGTCAGGTCAAGGTCATTTTTTAACCGAGCATAGTCAGTATGCATATCAATCGACTGGCAATAGCAATCCAAACGCAATAAAATCAAAATAAAAGCTGCATCATCATTTCATTTAAAGTTATTTACCTAGGTCTGAAAACTGCTCGAGTATCCCCAGATGATTTCTCAGAGGTCACAGGTCAAAAATGGCGACCGGAACCTAGAAAGGGGCCCAGGATACTACGATTTAGAGAATTTGTAGGTATTCTCAGCTGTATCTACTCAAATATAGCCCAATTTCTGTTTTTCCATGTATTTCAATGGAGAGGTCACGGTCCGTACTTGACCTTAAATCATCCATACTTAAAATCTCAGAATTTATTTTGTAGCACTCGGAGGGTCCATTATGTGGTATCAGTTTCAATCTGATAGATTCAACTATTTCTTACTTATGCCAACTCAAACATTTTTGGCGGTGAGGTCATTTGACCTGCACTGGTGACCCAACCCAACTTGCCCCGGTTGCGGGTAGGAGCCACCTTCGCCCTGGTGGGGGGGATAAAAAAGATCCCTACGGTCTCAAAAACTAAGAGAGCTAGACAAAAGCACAAAACGGCAATCGAAAGCTCTTCAAAAATGATATCGAAAATACTTCTGTCATTTTTCTTGTCAGGTCAATATCAAGGTCACCAGAGGTCAAAATAGGTCAAAATCGCTAATATAAGGTGTACTAAGAAAACCTCATATGTCTCCGAAAATATTATAGTTAGAAACATTTCTCTAACACCATTCGAAAGCTCTTGAGTTTCTCTTTCATTACAGTGGAATTTATTTTCGTGTCAGGTCAAAGCCTAGGAAGCTACAGGTCACTGAATATTGTAAATGTTCTTGGGAATGTCCATAGGCCACCCATGCATAAGGGTGTTTCCTTTCTCGTTAATAAATTCCAAACCAAACAAGATACAGCCATAGTTGATGCACCATTACAATCGTCTCGTCAATACAAATCGAATGATATATAATACTGCTATTCCAGGTCAAATTTGGAAATTTGACCTGACCCAGGTCAACGGTCTGACCCAACTTGACCTGGTATAGTCATGATGTATATCATTTGTTTTGCAGGACTATACAAACACTTTGGTGATAAAATAAAAGTTCTATCTTTGTTTAATCAAAATTTACAGAGAAAAAACAAAAATGTTGATTTGATCCTAAGGTGACATTTCAAAGGCCACAAGCCAATTTTTTTGGCATCAACTTCAGAAATGAGGTAAGAGCAAGCCGTAACCGATGTTTGAAGTTGATACCATTCATACTTACTGGGAAATGCTCATTTCGTGATTTTCCCCATGTATTTACAATGGAGAGGTCATGCTCTGCACATGGGGATGAGGTGGCTTAGTGGATAGCACCCTTGTCTTCTAAGCCACCGGTCCCGAGTTCAAGTCCCGGCGGAGCCTCTGAATAAGTCGATCTGATCCCCAAAATCCCTTCCAACAGGGTGAGAGTTGGCGACGCCGTATGACCCTGGCAGTTGGTGCGTCGTTAAACCCCAACAATTTATCATGCTCTGCACATGACCTTAGGTCACCAATATGAAAAATCCCGGAACATATGTCGTAGCTCCTGGTAGGCCCAATATGTGGTATGAGTTTCAACTTGATCAATTAACCCGCCTTTTAGTTATGCAGTCCTAAGCATTTTTTAGGTGAGGTCACTTCACCTGGCCTGGTGACCTGACCTGATGTGACCTTGAGCTAAAATTTTCAGGAAAGATGTAAAAATGATGAAGGCACAGCTAGACTAAGTTTGGCGGCACTGCACGCCGCCGTTTTTTGATCACTTCGGAAAAACCCGGGGGGGGTGGGTCTAAAAGACCCCCACCCGGGCGAAGTTAAGATTTTCAGGGAAGTTGCGAAATTAACAAAGTTCGGGTGCGCCAAATATGACGGCGCTTCGCGCCACCATTTTTTTCGTGCCGCCGGAAAAACCGGAGGGGTGTTCAAACACCCCTCCCCACCGGGGCGAGGGTTAGGATCTGCTGATTTCTAACGCTATCAGCTGTGGAAATCCAATGCTGGTATCTGCGACCTAAGCTTTTTGAATTCGTGAAAATGTGATGCAGAAAGGAGCAAGGATTGGGGATGCTTTATTCATCAACAGGGTTCTGATCAATCTGTGGGTGATCTTGTGAGTGATATATTTCGCGTAATCACTACTTTTTCGTGTTTTTATCTGTCCACCCATACTAAGGAGAGGCATCTCTGGTAAACCACTAACTTTATGGCGATGTAATCTGTCTAGCCATGCAGAGGAATGAACGGTGAGGTACAGAAAATGTCATTTCGTCGTCTTTGTTGCATGATAAGAAGTATTGACCATTTTTACTGAAGGTGTCTCCCCACAAAGCTCACTAAAAGCCAGTTTTCGTTGTTGTATGGATGAGCATATTGTTGAATGATGTGTAATCCCAGAATAATAGCATAGTGTCGCATCCTTGGCAGTAGCCATGCCGCGGGAAACTATCGATGATCATTGTACAGAATCCGTTTATTTATCTTCTCGAACCCGCCACTTGTCAGTTCTTTGGCTCCATCTGCGCTGGCGCTCGTTCTTAGTTCTGCGTTTGATCGATAGGTGGCTTCCCGCCACGGCCGCACCACGGTTCTCGCGACCAATCGTCGGTGAGTGGAAGCACCAGCGGCTACAACGGCGGCAGCAACGGCTCTTCCAGTGACGGCAACCAGGGCAGCCCGCCGGCGCCGCAGCCCCAGACGGACCTCCTGCCGCCAGGTGAGGGTTAGACCGCCCGGCGGTTTCACACGGTGGATGTGTGGTTGTAGCTGGTTGAGACAAATGCCTTAGTTTTTTATTCAGTTTGTGATAATTTTGTATTAGACCAATTGACGTTACTTGCAAAAAACTTCCACTTTGTTATATATAGCTCAAATATGAGCTCGTTGCACCTGGGATATGGCTGATCAATATCTTATTTGGTGATGTACCAGCCATCGTTCATACCTTCGTACTCCCATAGCTTTTCTTTTCACCTCTTGATGGCTCACTCAAATACAATCCCAGAGCTCTTTGACAGCAGAACTTTTGCCAGTGCTTAGCCTCAAACTACTGCCAGTGCCGCCCCGGTAGCTCAGTTGGTAGAGCGTTGGGCTCCGGCCCGCTGCTCAGAAACGTGCAGTGGCAGTGCATGTCCAGGCTTGGGATCGGTTCCCCCGAGATCTACAGTAACCAATGAGGCTATCCGAGGTGCTGTTAGCTAGTTGAAAACTTAACCAATACCCCGCCAGGACGACATGAAATACTGTCGGCCTAGGCAATATTAGTGGCCCCGTAAGGCCATTCAAATATTGCCTAGGCCGACAGTATTCATGTCGTCCTGGCGGGGTATTGGGTTAAGTTTTCAACTAGCAATAACAGCACCTCGGATAGACCTCATTGGTTACTGTAGATCTCAGGGAACCGATCCCAAGCCTGGACATGCACTGCCACTGCACGTTTCTGAGCAGCGGGCCGGAGCCCAACGCTCTACCAACTGAGCTACCTGGGCGGCACTGGCAGTAGTTTGAGGCTAAGCACTGGCTAAGCGGCGCTCAATAGTTTACCTGACGTACAGGTCGGCTGGCAACTGACTGGTGAGAGGGTGACCTGAGCGGGGCGGCTGTCCCTGTGCTTTGTGGGACGTTAAACTTTGGCTTCTAAATTAACCCTCCATTGAGGGAGTTGCTCGTTCGGGTGGTGGGGTCGGGGTCTCCGTAACAAGTCCCTTGATGACTTTAGTGAGACTCCGACTCCAGCAGCCCTACCAGGAACAACTTGAACAAAATTTATAAAAAAATCTGTATTTATGAAAGGTACAGAACGCTTAGGTTGCCAAAAGAGATGTTTATCCCTAGTTCTGTATATGTATGTATGTACATTAGGGTGGAGTGAAAAAACAAACTATATGGATCGCTCCTTAACATTGTTTTTATATTGCGCTAGGCTTTATGAAACTCAGAAGTGAAAGATTTTTGGAAAGCGGACCACGGGAACATGAGCAATATCGAGCATTTATGCATGGATGTTTCAGAAACTTTTGGCGTTGCAGTCTCCATTGGAAATCTTTGGTGCTAGCGTACGGTGGTTTAAGCGCTAGCTGTTAGAGCAGATCACGTGCGGTTTGAAGCGTGGGGATCACCCCAAACACATGTTGGAGGTGGAATATAGATCCCAACTAGTGGAATAATATATTTTGGTTGCAGTGGCGGATGTAAGAGGGAGAGGGACAGGGGCTCAAACCCCTTCCCCGAAATGTCTGAGTGCCTATAGTAAATGCATGGCTGGAGGCTTTCCGAGGTAGTGACGGATTGACGGGGAATCCAGCACGATTACAAGACACAGCAATCACTCGACCGATTTTTGTTTCATGGATAGGTTCATGCCATGCTTCGCATAAGATGTTGGCATCAGTTCGTGAAACTTGATCCCCGCCTTAATGTACCCGTCGCGCCTCTCAAACCCTAGCACGGAACGCGACGCCTCGGTCACTAGTTCAAAGCGAATGTGGCACCTTGGTTCCACAAATTTAGTATACAGGGGCACTTTTAGCCGAAAATGACAAAAACGTCCTTGATTTCTCTGAAAAAATGTACGATGAGCTCAATATTTTGATTTTAAAATGCTCCTCTAGGGTGAAAAATAAACCTCTGCCTGCGGATGACGTCATGATATGGCAACTACTGCCATATCCAATAGGCTTCATAGGCTTAATAGGCAATAGGCTTGCGATTAAAAGACACTGCAGTCACTCGACCGATTTTTGTTTCATGGATAGGTTCATGTCATGCTTTGTATGAGATGCTGGCATCAGCTCGTGAAACGTACTACTACCATATCCAATGGGCTTCAAGGGCTTCAATTGGCTGATTACTCACCGTGACGTCAGTGCTATCGTCACATCAACAGCTGACAACTGTGCCCGCCTGGCTGGGGTAGATTTGAGGTACATTTCAGGTAGGTTTTAGCTTTTATCCACGGAAACTTTGAGTTTCAAGACAAATTATATATTGAATACCGGGTTTTCCGGCATCCTTTACAAATTAGCTATCTCAGTTATAATCACATTTAAAGTTACCACATTTCCTTTAATTACAGTGCCGATACATATCAGGGGTCATTTTTCTCGCAAATCTTGTATGCCATTTCTTCGCTCCAATCGGCTGGTATCTCTTTCAGCAGTCGACCTTTCCGCAAGACATCCCTCAATGTTAGAAGCTCTGAAACGGGAAGCTCGCCCAATGGGCCAATCAGATCTCTGTCCCATAGTTCTCACCTGAGTCGTCTACTCCTATTCCTCGGCATCTTCGGTTTTAAATACAGATGCTTAGGAAGTCGAAAAAAATACTTCTGTTCTCGCTTTTTTAGAGCGACGGCACACAAGTAGCACCTTCCGTGTAGGTGCAGAAAAGAAACACACAGATGTTAATTTGCATTTCCGACGACCTGGTACGTTTTACAAACTGTCTCGACGCAAGATCACTTGATATTGCCTCCCCGTATTTTCCCAGTGTTTGGGTGTGTCACAATCCAAACCAGCGAAAATGTTGTTGTGACTAATGTTTTGCGAGCGGTAACTTGTCTCGGCGCCAAACTTTACCTTCTTATCCCTCCAATTTGCGGATATCTTTCTAAGGTGTGCACTGAACGTGAAAGCTGTGAGCACCTGGTGGCAACTTAAGCTGCCATATCTTCTGGTATAGTGGTCGTTGCTCCGGTAGTATGCCGTGGCAACACATGCCAGCTTCCGGTAACTTAGCCTCCGGCAACTACAGTTGCCATTGGCACTCGCCTTAAAAGATATTCGTTGGTAAGTCTCGCACATGTCTAATACACAATTGAAAAGTGGTAGATCCAGGACAATATTTGAGGGGGTTAGGGGCTCGGGCCTCCCCCGTCACTACTTCGGACAGCCTCCAGCTCTGCATCTAGTATAGGCACTCAGATATTTCGGGGAGGGGTTTGAGCCCCCTGCCCCCCTCTTGCATCCGCCACTGCAGCCGAAATATACCTATCCACTAGCTGGGATCTATTTTCACCTCTTGCATGTGTTTAGGGTGATTCCCACGCTTCAAAACGCACGTAATCTGCTCTAAACAACCAGTCCATAAACCACCGTACGCTAGCACCAAATATTTCCAATGGAGACTGCAACACTAAAAGTTTCCCAAACATCCGTGCATAAATGCTCAATATTGCTCATGTTCCCATGGTCCGATTTCCAAAATTCTTTCACTTCTGAGTTTCATAAGGCCTAGCTCAATAGAAAAACAATGTTAAGGAACGATCAAAATAATTTTGATTTTTTCCTTCCACCCTAATGTATGTACATGTGAACTGTGTTCGGCCTGTTTTTGTCGGAGGTTGAGCTCAAGCGCTGTCTGAACGTGCCGGGTGGTTTTGTTTGGCAGATGCTGGAGGGCTGTTGTCGTCTGGGATGTCGCTGCTACTGCCTCCGCAGACGGAGAACAGTGCTCTGCGGCCCCCGCACCCCCCGCACGAACCTGACCCCGAGTATGAGCAGACACAGCCGTACAAGCTACCCAACGTGAGTGGCCTGAGCAAGACGTATTGGAAAGCCAAAGTATTGTAGAACTTTGAAACTTTGATGTTATCAAATAGCCCTGCGTTTAACCCTCGCCCCACCAGGGGGCATGGATGGACCCACCTAAGGTTTTTTCGGGATAGCAGAAAAACGACGAAACGCAGTATCGCGGTTGAGGACTCTAGCTTTCACCTCATCATTTTCCCACCATCTCTGAAAATTTTTACTCCGGGTCACCCAAGGTCAGGTCACCAGACGAGGTCAACCAAGGTCACCTCACTTCAACTTTGAAGCTCTATAAGAGCTACATTTCTAAGTCAATCGCTTTGAAACTTGCTACAATTCATGAACTTTCCAGGGTCTACAACTTGTATATCCGGGATTTTTAGATTTCGTGACCTGAGGTCAGGTCACGAGGCGACCTCTCCCATTGGAAAAGCATGGGAAAAAACTGTCTCATGATATGAAAGCCACAAAAATGATTGCAAATACTCAGACTGTTCAGAACAGCGTTTTTGGACACCCTTTCACGGATCCCAGGGGTCATATTTGCCCTTTGACTTTTCCAAGGTCATCCAAGGTCACCAGGGGTCAAAAACAGTATTTTGACAATAACTTTTGACCTAATTAAGCTAGAGGGCTCAAACAAACACCATCGTGTTTGTCTTGTCACTGGCTTTCATTTAATATACAACAAGGTTACTTTCTGACCTTCTGTGACCTCAGGTCATATTAGGTCACGAGGTGACTTCTGGAGGTCAAACCACTGGCGGGAGGTCTTAACGTTTCACAGAGCGGAAAAGGTCTAGAAATTTCCTATCAAATGTACTTAACCAGATCTCAATAGCTCTAGTGGCGTAGGAGTTATGCTCAGTTTTCTTAAGCATTGCATATTTGAGTGAAAATAGCCTATCGTGACCTTTCTTGATCTCTGGAGGTCAAGCCATTGACCTGAGCGCTTAAACATGTGAAGTAACTTCTTACTGAATTTACGCGAGCTTTCTAATAAACTTTGCAGATTTGCGCTAACCCCCATATTTTCGGAGTTAGAGGGGGCCATCGATGGCCCCGGTGGGGCGAAGGTGGCGCCGGACCCCCGGTGGGGCACGGGTTAACGCTTATAATCTATATGATATAGTCCAAAACATATTTTATCACAGGTAAACACCGCATCTTGATTACAAAACCAATTTTCTCTTACATTGTTAAAGTTGAGAGCAACGGCAACCTACAAAAACTGGAAAGCCCACCTCCGACCGAAAGAAATTGAGAAAGAAAATGGTAGCTGGCAAAAAGCACGCCTTTGGTGGTAGCGGGTTTATCATCTAATGGCCTTGATGAAGCGTAACTATGAAGCGTTTGAGAGTCAAGTTCGAAATCAAAGTGATTTACTGAGGTCTCATTCATTTATGGATACTATGACTTTGGGTGGGGGGAGCGTGAGAGCGAGAGTGAGAGTTGGTGACGCCATTTTGCTGATAAATAAGAGAGTCATGAAAAAGAAGACCTTTTCAATCCGGCCGATATCAAAAGTTTCCTCGATCCTCTGTCCATTAGCACATCACGATTTTCAAACCAGATCTAATCGATATCCAAAAGTATAAACGCATTGAAAACAATAATGATGACAATCCAGACCCATGTCTAGAGCCGAAATTGTCCGAATTTTCTAGCGAATACAATCCAATATCCGACATACTATGCTCTCCGCCGTCTTTTTAATGAGATTAGATTCGTTTCTCAGGTGATAGCTCTGTTTCCTGCTACATAATTCTGGGGAATTTATCTCTCCCTTGTGTGTCTTTGTAGCTGAGGTTTAAAAAATAGCGCTCAAATCCTGTGCCCGCGGGGAATGTGGTGGCACAACGGAGCACACTCGGCTTCCGTGCTACTGACCTGGTTTCAAATTCCCGGCAGGAATACTGAATAGGGATTTCCTGAACCCAAATATACCCTTCTCACAGGATGAGAATTGGCGACGCCATATGGCCTCGGCAGTTGGTGCGTTGTAAAGCTCCGAGGCTTCTTTCGGTCAATCCCCTGTACGAGTGAGGCTTGAAGCTTTCGGATCTATAGCGGGGAGGGGAGGGGGTGGGGGTGGGTTAAAATGCATAATAGATATTGGGGTGTTCATAGTGTGTTTAGTGCAGCAGGGGTGGGTTATAGGGCCCCTTCTTTTTGAAAAGTTTCGTTTTCTGGGGCAGAACTGAGGTGAAGTGATTCTCTCTTGTGTGAAAGCTATACTCTCTATGGCAAGGGCAAGAGGACGCGACCTTGCATTTTGTGATAGTTTCAGAAGGCTTTGGCAAAATTCGACGGCTTTTACTCTACTACCATTTTATCGGTTTCATCGTGTATTTGTTATCGGCTCTGAAAAAATGGTATCACAGACTTGCTACTTTTATGAAATGAGCCCGTGAATGAGTCAACCATGTGTAAACATTTTGGAATTACCCTAAAAACCTATCAAGTTATGTGCTTCATTTTTCTGAACTCATTTTATGTTTTTGACCCAGAGCACTTAGATTCATACCTAATATTTTAAGTTCAGGAAATTTGTGAATCTTCATAAAAGTTCAAATACAAAATGCGACTTTTTAATACATAGAACCTTAATATTTAGGGAAACCTATCGTCAAAGTTACAGTTTCGAGGTATTTGTAGATATGGCATTAACCGTGTTGTTCTCGGCGCAGGGGTCAGGGGACATGAAGCGCGCTCACGCGCCCAGTGAGAGCAGCAGCCGAAGCTCCGAGGAGTGCAACGCCTTCCAGTACAAGTTCAAGACCAACCTGAAGAAGCGTTTCTCGGCCGATATGGCTGACCGGTTCTGTGTTGGCGCGTCCAAGCGGGCGCGGCTGACGGCGGACCTGCTGGAGAACACCACCAGCAGCGACGACGTCAAGTCGACCCGGCTGCCGGAGAGCCTGCCGGCGGTGTTGCCGCGCGGCCCCGGCCTGGGTGGCCAAAAGGTGCCCGTGTTCGCGCTTCACAGTAAGGGCGCTCTCTACCTGCCAATGGTGGTGGACATCGAGGCGCTGGGAAGCCAAGCCATGCTTCTCACCGCCGAACCGCTGCCCATCACCCACCCCATCAACATATCGGTCTGTTTCTGCGAGGCGCGGCCACCGGACGAGGGCGTAGGCCGTGCCGGCCGCCTTCCCCCCACCATCACCTCCTCCTCCGGCGTATCATCCGCACCGCCCGAGAGAATCACCTCCGAAGAACAGTCCAGCACCTGAGCAGCATCTTCGCCAATATATCTCATCACTTCTTCTGGACAGCAGACTGGAGAGCTCCGCTCGCCGGCCTGAGTGTATGTCTTTCGTCACTGTACTGGGCTCGATTGGCCTCCTGTGGATGGGCTTCTTCACTATGTGAGGCACGCAGGGCTCCGGAACAATCTTGAATGGACTGAGCCACCCGTTCCCAAAGGGAATATCGCCATCGCAGCTTCAGAAAAGGCCCACAAACTGCCCCTCAAAACGACGACGGAAGCGATCTCGTGTAGCATTTGCCATTGATGTTTTGTAAATATTCGCTGTGAAATGTATGATTGTTACTGTTCAGAAGAGCTCAATATTTACGTTCAGAATGAATGAAATACACTTTTGAGTCATCGCATTGGCACTGCTGACTTTTATTGAGGAGATTCTTAGATGGTTCCTATAACCTGTTCTCCCTGGGTAAACCACCACCTAACTGACATGTAATCGAGCGGTGGAGAACTATGAGGAGGGAGGGGATCCAGGAGAACTATGAAAAAGTAACAGGGTCTTGATATCATATTTATTGACACGTGACCCTGAGACTCTGGGTACATTTTCTTTGCGTATATACCCGTTTTGCTTACATCCTCTAATATACGTATTTTTCAAGAAGAACATATTTTCCGCTTAGGGAAGCGGGGACAGCTATGATACGCATTAGCATCGGAATAAAGGGGGAGGACAAGGGGCCTCTTAGCCACTTTTTATCCCAAAATGTACCAGATTGCAGTGAAATGTATAAGGAATCGGAAAATGTTCTAAGCAGTCAGTGGCAAGCAACACTGATCCCAAATCCGATCGGATTTGGGTTCCAGAGAGGAACGTTTCTTGCCAGCAGCAAGTCAGAGATTGGCTGCACTCGTACCCTGTTTTCCTGTAGCAACGCTAATGATAACATGGGACAAATGTAGCTCGGACTCCAGTCAGAAACTCGGTCACGGGTCTCGAGGGGGTGGGTGATAAACTTCAAGGCTTCTGCCTAGAATTGGGGGGGACTCCTTCAGTGGTAGATCCAGGGCTGAAGTTATTTCTCGGGCCGTCTTCGCCAGTCCATTGCTCACCTTTCGGATTTGTGGACCTGCTGTACCTTTTCTGTTAGCAGTGCTTTAAAACAGCTCAAATACTTTTAGTGCCGGTCTGGTCTCTTGCATGGTGGTCCGAACCAGTGACGGATCCAAAGGGGGAGGCAAAAAGGCATTTACCCCCAAACGGAAAAGCTCGAGGCAAAACTACGTTTCTGCCCCCCCCCACCAAAGCGATTGACTTCCGTTTTTCCCCGACTACTTTTTAGGTTATAAGCAAGATTTTGGTACTTCAACTCTTAACTTCAAACAGAACCAGTCAAGTTCAGTGTAAATATTAGGGCTTGGATAGGAAAAAGGTATCTCGAGCCCACATTCCTCACCCTGTGAAGTTTTTTTGCTTTTCGCCTCTAATAACTAAAATTTCCCGGTGGGTCATATTTTAGCGCAATATTTCACTGTGTAACGATTTTTTTTGCTTTTCGACTTTGGTGTGCCCGTCCCAAACCAACCGGCTAGATCCGCCACTGGTCCGAACCTCTTTTGCAATATCTGAGGCCTCCTATACTGTCCGAATCTCTTATGCGTGGAAGAAGGAACCTCCTCTACATAATTCTGCTCTCTCTCTCTCTCTCTCTCTCTCTCTCTCTCTCTCTCTCTCTCTCTCCCCCCTTTTATGCGTGCCGTGGCTCGCAAAACAGTCTGAAGCATATCTGTGCTAGCATATCATCATGCATTTCAAGCACTTTGACACTTGTAAGGCGGCTTTTCAAGCGTTGCTTAATGAGTATGGTCTGACAGGAATGTATGTTAGTAGACGGTTAGGATGAGGATAGGTGAGGACCATGGAATGTGCAATACCACTTGGAGGAGTCGCTGCTGCCCCAGGCGCATGCGCTCACTCCTACAGGTAGAAAAGGGTGCGGGTAAGGATTATTGGCTTAACAGATTGACGGGGGGTACCCGCCCCCTCGGGTTTTTCGGAGATAGTAGAAAAACGGCGGCGCGTAGCGCCGCCGTACGGTATACCTTTTCCCTCATTATTTTTACAACTTCTGTGAAAATTTTAAGGTTAGGTCATCTCAGGTCAGGTCACCAGTACAGGTCAAGTGACCCGACCTCAAAAAAGTTTAAGATAGCATAAGTCGGAGCAGGGTGAACTTATCCGATTGAAACTCATATCACATAATGGCCCCACCGAGTTCTCTAACATATGTTTCGGTATTTTTGATATCGATGACCTAAGGTCAGGTACGAGGCATGACCTCTCCATTGGAAATACATGGAAAAATGGTTTTACGGAATAACTCAGTAACGGATGGTGATAGAACAATTATTTTAGCTGCATTAGACTCGCCTGGGTTTTGCGGTTCTAATGATATGCATTTTATATAATTTTACCCTGACCTGACCTCAGGTCAGGTCAAATCCTTAATTTGACCTAGCAAGGTCAAATTATATATCATTCGATTCGGCTTGCTAAGAGGATTCATATAGTTCAAGTCGTTTTGCTCTATCTTTAATTGTTCAGATGTAATGCCCGAAAAACTGAATTTTACATGTTATCCCTATGACGGGCATGTTTTGACCTCTCGTGACCTTAAATGTGACCTGACAAAAAAATGGTTCAAATGTTTTCGATGGAGAAGTTGATGGGCAGCCCAACGCCGTTTACCGTTTTCGCTACTTACCGTGGTTCTCGAGATCTTAGGGGCGGGTACCCGCCCCCCGTCAATGCGAAGGTGGCTCAGACCCCCGTCAATGCGCGTGTTAAAAGCATTCACATACTTACACATGAGTAGACGTAGGATCACCGTTTAGGGGGGGCAGCTCGGGAGAAATCATAAAAACATAGAGTTTTTTTAAAGAAAATGCACCAAAATTTCGCAACTTTGGGGGACATGGTCCCTTGGCCCCGTTCTGCGTCCTCCAGTGCATACACGTGATTGCTAATACACACACATGGTATTTAACACGCGCATTGACGGGGATCTGGGCCACCTTCGCTTTGACGAGGGGGGCTGGTACCCGTCCCCCCTAAGATCTCGAGAACCATGGTAGGTAGCGAGAAACGGTAAACGGTGTTGGGTAGCCCATCCACTTCTCCATTGAAAATATTTGAACCATTTTTGTCAGGTTACATTTAAGGTCACGAGAGGTCAAAACATGCTGGCATAGGGATAACAAGTTCCCTCGTTTTTACCAGAAATGATTTCGAGAAGAGCCTTTTTTGTCAAGCTATCAAACTATTCAGAAAATCGAAACCAGCTATACTGCTGTGCCTACCCAGATGGGTGCTCCTCCTATCAGCGGAATTCTTCTGCGAAGAAACTGGCCAGGTGGGTGATAATCTGCATTTCTTGAGTCCATACTGTTTTTTTCAAGGAAATCTTATCGGCTTTCTGAGAAACTTTAAAATAGGGTCTGCCATCGATTGAATGCGGATCGTTTCGTCCAACAAAACACTCGGATGGCTACCAGGCTCAGGTCACTCTCTCACCTGTTGCTGTTACTGGATAGACATCAATCCTCGCCCCGGTGGGAGTGTGTGCACACACCCCACGGGTATTTTTTCTGGCGGCACGAAAAAACAGCGTCCCAAAGCGCCGCTGTACTTGGTATACCTTACCCTTGATAAATTCAACAACTTTTCCAAAAAATTAAGGTTGGGTCGTCTCAGGTGAGGACACCAGTGTAGGTCAAGTGGCCTCACCTGCAACCTTTTTAAAGGGAATGTGGCATCTTGGTCGAATTATGGAATTTAGTGCAGTTAGGCGTACCTTTTGCCGAAAATAATGAAACCACTCATGATTTCTCTGAAAAATGTACAAAAAGCTCAATATTTTGATTTTTAAAATACTCCTCTAGAAAAATAAATAAATATCAGCCTGTGCATGATGTCACAATATGGCAACCACTACCATACTTGGAACCCTTCAAGGGCTTCGATTGGCTGATGCTCATCGTGACGTCAGCATATGTTGTCACACCAGCAGCTCACAACAATGGCTGCCCGGCGACGGGCTGTTGAGGGGGCTGGTGTCAGGTAGGTTTTAGCTTTTTTCTACGTAAATATCGAGTACCAAGACAAATGACATATGGAGTACCGGGTTTTCCGACCTGCTTTACAACTTGGCTAACTCAGTTAAAATCACGTTATGAAGGTGCCACATTCACTTTCAGGTGGCAGAAGTTAGAAAAAAGCAAATCTATCAAATTGAAACTTGCATATTGACATATTAAAGATATGCATATTGACTATGCTAGGTAAAAAAGTGACCTTGACCCAACCTCAGGTCAGGAAATTTTTGTGTTTTCGCCTAGTATGGTCATATTATACATAATTCGGTTTGCCGTGACGAGAGGAAGCAAACGGTCTCTAAAAATGATTCTAACTCAACACTGTCAGACGCTAGAGCCTAAAAACTCTACTTGAAATGCCACTTTCTTTGACCTGTCATGACCTCAATATTGACCTGAGCCAAAAAGTGACCAATATATTTTTCCTAAATTTGTATGAGCTATTCACCAGCTTCGTTTTTTTGCAATTCCGCAAAACAGCTGAGTTCGAGGGGGCGTTCAACCCCCCCCCACCAGGGCGAAGGTGGCTCGGAGGCCCACCGGGGCGCGGGTTAAGATATAGCACCCGACCTTGGAAATAATTTGACATCACGTTTGAAGTCGTCGTAAGAAAGCACCACTTTACGCGTATCATCCAGCATAAACCACAGGAAGACTGAAGAGGACTAAATTGAAAGATGAATGATCGTCTTTCCATTACAGTTCAGCGTGGCAAAGACAAGCGAGATACGATCCGGTCCCTATCCGAAGCTTCCCCAAGAAATGCAGGCCGATCCGTTTGCACAAAAAAGTGCCCATTCAGATCCAATCCGTATCCGACCAATACATTTAAATCAACAAAGATTTGAGTCCAATTGATATCGGGATCCAAACTTCCAAAGTGGTCTGAAAAAAATGTATCCTATTGAATCCGATCCATGGATCTGCGTGGATCGGTTATTCGGGCCGCCCAATCCAGGATATACTCTTATTTCTAAATACCACCGTCAAAGTCAGTCTTCTGTTCACTTCAATGATATAAAACCTTGTATTTTATAACTATAACACGGGAAAGCGTTCACGATTCGCTAGCTTAGCGGAAGTTTTGGCGGGTCATTCATAAACCCTGGTCAGAGATCTTTACGAGGATCCCAACCATGTGTATAGTTTCTGATAGTCATTCTTGGCTGTCCCTCTTAGAGCCTCGCCCTCCCCCCTGGGTACACTCATCAGGCCTGGCTCCACTCATCAGCACCAATCCCTCAGCCTCACTGCCCTGGGTCCATTCATCATCACCCATCCCTCTCCGTCTCAGCGCTGGTGAGTCCTCCCAGCATGGCCCCTGATCAGCCACCCCCGGAGCCTCTTCCCCCTCCTCCTGCGGTCTCTTCACCTCCAATCTCTTGTCTGCTTTCTCTATCCCTCTAAAGTCCAGACATCCATCTCTCATGAGCACCGATTGGCTCTTCTCCTGTGCCTGGAGTCCCTGGGTGGAGATCCTGGTCTGCCTCCTCTGGTCAGCACGCTCTCCTGTCCCCATTTTCCACCGTCAGCGGCCAAAGTCGGACGAATCCGCCGGTGCCATGGCATTGCAGCTGCTGAACCTCATGCATGAAGGCCAAAACAATGTATTGATCCAGGGGAAATATCTTAGCCGAAGCTTGGGACTCAGTGCCGCATCAGCATCATGTGAGGATCCGTGAAAAAAGACCGAGTACAGTGCCCCGGCTGAAACTGGGACCAAGGGGGAGGGGGAGAGGAGGTCTCAATCTACCACCTCTGCAGCAAGCGGCGTCCTGACACCCTAGGCCTAAATGAGAGGAGTTGCTTGCCTCTCACTTCGAGCCAATGGTGTATATTGCGCGCTCACGTAGCTCATACAAGAAAAAAACATGTGGGACTATATTGGCCTAACATATGAACAGTAACCTACATACACGAATTGAAAAGAGTGGGCGGAGGAAAATAAAAGTCACTACGGGACCCCTACCCAGAAGAAAAAAGCAAGAAGACCCAATAGAAGTACTGCGGTGTGTTGGACAATATTTTTCAGGTTAACATATTCCCCAAGTCTACCACCATATCATCTACAGTAGGGTGTTCAGGTAGATGGATCTGTGTTTGTGCACCGACATACAGCGGTTGGGCGGGTCTCTTCATACACTAGATGGATATGTTTGCCTAGTTTGCACATGGTTGCTGTGCTTGTTTCCTAAATCTTACCGTTACCGTATGAAAAACACATATTCTACATTCAACCAATGACTTCATCTGTGGACAACGCTGTGTAATACAGACATGTTGAAAAAAGCTGCAACAATAATTTAGTAGGCCAATATAGGATAAATTAAGCCTGCTTTGTGTTCTCAATTGAACCCTTAAAACAAATATCGTTATCGTTATCGCTCGAAGTCACACCTTTCACTTTAAGGCTATCACTTTAAAAACTACTGCCCGCGGAAAAGGATATTGAGTTATCGTTGTCGAAATCGAGACAATGTTTCAATTGTCTACCACTAGTATTGCCTCCCCTTGAGCTTCCCCCCCACCCTAAACAAAATCCTAGATCGGCCACTGGGTTTAGCACGTGCCGATGACTCTAGCCTGCCCTGCCTACCGTGCCCCCAGGGCATAAACACACACCATCCATCCTAGAGCTTTTATATAAGGAGAAGAAGGGCCTTATGGAGTAGAAAACGGTGGGCCCACGCCCGGCGATAACACGGGACCCGGTCTGGAATCACCGCGCCGGTCTGCCGACGCCGGCCGCGTGACACGTTTCGCACGTTACGAGACACGTGGCTGAGTGGCCTACTCAGAGGTCAGAACAGGCCAGATCGTGTCGACTTATGTGGGAGATGTCTCGAAAATTAGAAGATTGAATGTCTTCCGTAGTTCATTCGTTTTTTTAATTGAGACTAGTTCGCATCGAGGCAGAAATGAGCTCTTCAGTAAAATATGAAGCCATATCCTTGTATCTAACTGACTAGGCGTACTGGGATAGTAATTTTATCTCTCAGAAGAGTCAAAACTCTTTTCTTACGGGAATATTTCCTATCTCCGGGTATAAGTTGGTCAGCATTCGGAAACGTTTACATTTTTTTTACTGTTGCTGCTATTAATGTGTTAAACTTTTAGGGAACCCTCTTCAGGCAATTGAATTATTTTGTTCAGTTTCTTTATTCAATTCAACCGGTGGATGACAACTAATTTCGGCCAGCTCAATTCAGTCATTATGAAATCACGATCTTATAAAAGTCAGCTACAGGTGGGTGGAAATATTCCATGGAAACTTCCTTTTAACCATGGATCTGTACGTGAGACAGCTAAATACTTATACTTCACGTATAAGTATTTCCATCTGTACTCCCAATCGCCAGTCGGCCGCCCGCTTCCAAGCTTATATTTGAAAAAATTATTCAGGGTCCCTTGAAGGGGCTTTCACCGTTTTATAGCCTGATCGATTTAACACGCGCATTGACGGGGGTCTGTTGATATTTACAATATATATTCGGGATGATCTAAGAACAAGCTAACATGAGTTATGTTTAGGGTTTTAGCCCACCCACGCACGTGCGTACCTCTCTTCGATATCTCAGAAATTACTGGCTCGATTAGACTTAAATTCGGCATGTAGGGGAAAGTGTCAATATTACGCACAGTGCCTAATGACGCACGATCGCAAGAAAATGCCCTTAGACGGCAGCATAATCCAAATCGAGTCAGCTGATCATGTTTACCACACTCGATGGTCTTTCGTTGCTGCATCGCCAACGTGTTCAGACGTTTAAGTGGGGGCGGTGGTTTTATTCGAGTGTTTGATGGAAGGGTGTTTTCTGAAAGTTGTGAAAAATGGCGCATTGTTAATTACAATGTCTCGAATTTCATCGTTTACTAAGCATTCATATTGTTCAGGGAATTTTACCTACAGCGACAAAACGTACGGAAAGGAACAGTCTTTCGATGTTTTAGGTTGTTTTGATTATGCACAGCTAGATTGAGCACAAATACTGAAAAAATGGATTGTGCGTCTTCAGAGCATGGGCCTAATTACGCACAAATCGAGTGTTCCTTATCGCGCACACGTCAAATTTGACATTCATTCTGGAAGAAAATTATTTATTTTAGAAACAAATTGTCATTGTGGTAAACAAACAGTTTTATTTATCTACCTCTGCCACATTTTTAACCATAGGCGTCGCCAGAAATGCTAGTAGGGCTATGAATATATAATGATGTCCAAATTAGCTGCGAGGGACCCGCACGTTTATGCATGGTAAATGTCCAACAAAACGGGAGATGGCCCAACATAGACGTAGGAGCTGTGCGGCATTGGATCCTCTCCCCACCATTTCTCTGCGGTGGGCCCCTGGATGATCACAGTTTTAACTGTTATATGAAACATGAAATAAACGGACCCGAAATAATATCTAAGGGACTTCTTTAGGCGATCTGGCGGCTCCCTGGGCTTGTCTTGGGGCACCTCACCTGATCTGGGGCCCTCTGGACTGGCCTAAGACACTATGAGCAGATCGGGGCACCCTGAGCTTGTTTTGGGCTCCTTGAACTGGCCTGTCTGGGGCCTCAGAGCTGTTTTGATTGTAATTATTTGCAAAACCCCTGACCTGATCTAGGACTCCCTGAGTTGGGCTGATGGCTCAGGAGCTCATATGGTGTCACCGCGCTGGTATTTTAATCTCAGAGCGTTTAGAGCCTTATTGACACCGATGAGTGATATTAAACTCCACCACAAAATGGGATCCCTTTGGTATTCCCTGGTCTGGCTCCATCTAAGCGATTTCCTCCACTTTTACTCGTAGTTTTTTCCTGTGGTCCAATTGGCCCACCACTACACCACTATTCCCAAACATTTTCTCTGCCCTTATCCCAGATATTTCCTTTCCAGATCCTGTGCCCACAAGACCCTCTGATGGCAAGACTGAAGAGGAACGAGTGCTACATTCAGGAACAGGCAAATACCAAAACAGAGTACAATAAAATAAATATGATAACATAAAACTAAAAATAATAATCCACAAAATTCAATGAGACCATGCAATACATTGCGATATATTAGTTATCCGATGACTTGGTACGGTCTGTAAGAGTTGTGGGAAATTAGGCACGCAGATTCGACGGGTGCGCGTAATAAGGCACTCTGTTCCTAATCACGCACGAATGCAGACTGTTCGTAAAATTGTTACCAAGCAATGACCATGACAGCTAAAACTTCCGTATTCTAGCAGATGTTAGGCAACACATCGAACTAAGGTATTACGAGATTTCTTTGCTCAGGGCTGCCTCATCTCGGAGCAATTGCGATTTTTCCGTTAGGTGTGCGTAATTAGGGCCCTTTCCCCTATATTTTCGCCAAGAAAGTAACGTCCCGATTAGTACTAGAACCATGCCGCACGTGCGTACGTGCACACCCCTTTAAAAACGAAAATATGAAATTTTCGAGAAAATACAGGGATGTGCCACGGGAATCCAAGAATATGATTTGGCGTGAGTTTTGCACTGAACTGTTCTTAACACGCGCATTGATGGAGGTCTGAGCCACCTTAGCTTTGACTGGAAGAGGTGGATACCCGCCCACCCTAAGATCTCGAGAATCACGCTAGGTAGCGAAAAAAACGGTAAACGGCGTTGGGTAGCCCATCCACACCTCTATCGAAAATATTTAAACCATTTTTGTCAGGTCACATTTAAGGTCAATAGAGGTCAGGACATGCCGTCATAGGGATAACATGTAAATGTAGGTTTTTGGTGAACAAGTAAAGATAGAGCAAAACAATTTACACTATTGGAATCCTCGCAGCAACCCGAATCTAAAAATACACTGTACTAGTATCAGCAACGAATCGAATGATATGTAATGTGAACTTTTTAGGTCAAATTAGTTCAGGTATGGAATTTGGCTTGAACTGAGGTCAGGTCAAGATCAAGCTAGGTAAAATGCATATAATTATAACTGCAAAGACGAGGCAAATATAATCCCGTTGAAATAAACGCTCTATCACCATCCATTACGAATGTATTTTGTTAAAACCATTTTTAACATGTATGTTCAATGGAGAGGTCATGACTCGTATCTGACCTTAGGTCATCAATATAAAAATACCAGAACATTTTTTTAGAGAACTCGGTGGGTCCATTATGGGATATGAGTTTCAATCGCATAAGTTCACCCTGTTCTGACTTATGCTGTCCTAAACTTTTTTGAGGTCAGGTCACTTGACCTGTACTGGTGACCTGACCTGAGATGACCTAAATCAAAGATTTTGTAAAGAGTTGTAACAATAATCAGGGAAAAGGTATGCCTAGTACGGTGGCGCTTCGCACCGCCGTTTCTGAGTCTTCTCCAAAAAACCGGGGGGAGCGGGTACACGCCCCCCCGTCATTGCGCGTGGTGAGGATGTTGGTTAAACGTTAGATCACCGGCGGATTCAGTGGGGAGGGATAACCAGCAATGACCCCCACCCAAATGCGGATTGATTGCTTAATTGCTCCACTTCATTGAATTGCATGAGAATTAACGGAATATTGTTCTGTTCAAACGTCGACTTTGTGTGTTTTCCATTGTGTATTTTTCAGACAACCACGTTGAGCTTTGACGTAATGCAAACCTGAAAGAACCAAATATTTTTTAATTCAATTCTACAGAGTATTTATGTTGCATTTATAGTTGCCACATTTTTCAGACTACCAATGTTAATATTACGGAGAGTAGCACTGTCGTTTATTTTCAGTCAGTACACGAATTGTCTCTTGTTTCCTAAATGCAATGCCCCATGGTCCCGGGTCCCGGGCTAAACATTAATTTGAGGATGCACCACGGCCAACGGCTAGAGCAAGTGTTTAATTATGTTCCTAGAGCTAATCCCGCTGCTGCTGCATGTGGCTCATCTCTTACTCAATCACAGTGGAGGCTTGACAAACTCAAACACAATATAAAAATAGTCCTATTTCATGGAGGAATAGAATCGAATCCAGGCCCCTCCCAAAATAGCTTAACTATAGCATACGCAAACATTAACAGTATTACATCCAGAAACCGTTTACATGAACTCGAAACATTTGTAAAAGAAAACAATATCGAAATTATGGCGCTATCTGAAACTAAATTGGACGAAAACATACATACCAGTCTCTATTGTCTCCAAAACTTCCACGCTCCACTTACCCACCATAGAAATCGTCACGGTGGAGGCACAGCAATTTACGTCAAAAACAACTTACCGGTCTTACGTTTGCCAACACTAGAGGAGTTGGGTAGGGAAGAATGGATCTGGTGTAAAGTCAGCTTGAAAAAACATAACCCTTATAATTTGCTGCGTATACGTTCCCCCCCAATCTTACCGCTGATCGATTAACAAAATTCCTTGAAAGTCTAACTGAAGGTGTAATGCTCGCAAACACATACTCACCAACATCAATTACGATCCTAGGCGATTTCAGCTCTGGAAATATATACTTGAAAAACTCTGTGTACTTTTCTAGATCCAACGGCACCACTTCTTTCGGAAAAAATATTCACGCCACGACCGACTCATTATGACTAAGCCAACTTATTCATGAACCAACAAGGGTGACAGATACCTCGACTAACCCTCGCCCCACCGGGGGCCATCGATGGCCCCCCAAGGTTTTTCCGGGATAGCAGAAAAACGACGAGGCGCAGCACCGCGGTTGAGGGCTCTACCTCTCACTGCATCATTTTCCCATCATCCCTGAAATTTTTTACCCCGGGTCACCCAAGGTCAGGTCACCAGACGAGGTCAACCAAGGTCACCTCTTTCAACTTTAGAGCTCTGTAAGAGCTACATTTCAAAGTCGATCGATTTGAAACTTCCTACACTTCATGACCCCTCCAGGGTCTACAAGGTGTATATCCGGGATTTTTCGATTTCGTACCCTGAGGTCAGGTCACGAGGCGACCTCTCCCATTGGAAAAGCATGGGGAAAACCTGTTTCATGATATAAAAGCCACAAAAATGATTACAAATACTCAGACTGCTCAGAACAGCGTTTTTGGACACCCTTTCACGGATCCCAGGGGTCATATTTACCCTTTGACTTTTCCAAGGTCATCCAAGGTCACCAGAGGTCAAAAACAGTATTTTGACAATAACTTTTGACCTAATTAAGCTAGAGCGGTGAAACAAACACCATCGTCTTTGTCTTGTCACTGGCTTTCATTTGATATACGGCAAGGTCACTTTGTGACCTTTCGTGACCTCAGGTCATATTAGGTCACGAGGTGACCTCTGGAGGTCAAACCACTGGCGGGAGGTCTTTACGTTCCACATAGCGGAAAAAGTACTGGCAATTTCCCGTCAAATGAACTTTACCAGGCCTCAATAGCTCTAATGACATAAGAGTTATGACCAGTTTGCTTAATCATTGCATATTTGAGTGAAAATAGCCAATCTTGACCTAATTTGACCTCTGGAGGTCAAACCATTGACCTGAGCACTAAAACATGCGAAGTAATTTCTTACTGAATTCACGCGAGCTTTCTATTGCACTTTGCAGATTTGCGCTAACGCCCATATTTTCGGAGTTAGAGGGGGCCATCGATGGCCCCCCCGGTGGGGCGAAGGTGGCGCCGGACCCCCGGTGGGGCGCGGGCTAATCTTCTGGACCTCATCTATACTAGCAACCTCTCTATTGTGACGTGCTCTGGCACACTATCGTCCTTTTCTCACCTAGACCATTATCCAGCTTTTCTGTCGTTAAACGTAGAAATGCCTCCATCTGGACATATTCGGACGACTGTTTGGGAATATAAAAAACTTAACATTAAACTCTTCATACAAACATTAACAGCTACTGACTGGGACGAGATACTTCTTGATGACGTAGACACTGCAACTGAGAGATTCACGGCTTCAATTTTGAAAGCAGCAAAATTGGCAATTCCAACCAGGCAAATATTGAATAAAACTCGCGACAGACCATGGGTAAACGGGGACTTAAAACGACAGATACGGAAAAGAGACAGACTATTTAGAAAAGCAAAACTGACACAAACCGGGCTCAGCTGCAACAGGTGCAACATTAATAGATAATAATAAATTGATGCCGCTGGAAAACACAATGAAATCACGTAACTAAACTCAACAAACAGCTTCACGAACAACATTTGAAAAGCGAAACAGACAAGCTCTTGCAGAAGAAAAGTACTCCTTTCAGATATCACCAGATCCTCAAAAACATGATACGTCGGAAACAAGAAAATCGAATCCCACCCCTACTCAAAACCAATGGCGATACTGTCTACGATGACTACGACAAAGCGACACTTTTGAACGAATACTTCATATCTCAGACCAGACTTGACATTCCTGCCTTTTGAACCCCACCCACGATCAATGCCGGGCCGGTGCCCGCCCTGTGCACCATTCAGGTTTCGGAACACGAAGTTTTACAGCAACTAAATTATCTAAATATTAACAAGTCTACAGGCCCAGATGAAATACCTGCCAAAATCCTAAAAATGTCAGCAATAATGATAGCAGAACCACTTTCAAATCTCTTCAACAAATCTCTTCGAGAAGGAAAATTTCCTTCAATCTGGAAAAACGCAAACGTGAAACAAATATAAAAACAAAGGTTCAGCCTCAGATCCCTCAAACTACCGCCCTATTTCTTTGTTAAGCTGCTTGTCGAAAATTCTTGAAAAAATTGTATTTAATCGTATATATCACCATCTAGTTCAGAATAACTTATTGACTGACAGAAAAAAACAGGTATCGGCCAGAGCATAGTACGCAACATCAACTTCTTTATCTCACCCACAAAATCTACCAATCTCTTGATCTAGGAATGGATTTCACCGCAACTTACTTCGATATTTCCAAATATTTTGACAAAATTTGGCACGCACGCATAAATGCCAGAAGGAATTTAGACTAACTGACAATCTTTTGACGTGGATCAAATTTTATCTTACTGACAGAAGACAACGGGTAAAATAGGAAATTCAACATCTTCATCTGAAACAGTCAAGGCTGGATATCCTCAAGGATCTGTATTAGGCCCCATACTCGCTATAATCTATTTGAACGACCTTTCTAACAAGACGACAAATGACGCTCTTTTCTTTGCCGACGACACGTCTCTTTAAGCCACACACACTGCCGACGACATTATCAAAACTGAAACATCTCTCCAAAGCGACCTGTATGCAATAGAAAAGTATGCACAAGAGTGGGCTATATCTTATAACCCATCGAAAACTATGCAACAGACTTTTTCATTCAAGAGTAATCCAGAGGCTCCAAAACTATATTTTGAAGGCGATGAAATTACCAAACAATCATCCCACAAACATCTAGGTATCCACCTTTCTTGCGACCTAAAATACCATGAACACATAAACCAAGTTATCAAAAAAGTAAACCGAGCCCTAGGACCAATTTGCCCGGTGTCTAAATTCTTACCAAGGCCCACTCTTGAACAAATTTATATGACCTTTATAAGACCATATTTTGACTATTGTGACACAATCTATGAAGGACATATAACACAAACGGACGTTATGAGACAAGAGCGCCTTCAAAATCGAATAGCCAGACTAGTGACCGGGACATCACGAAGGACACCAACAAACCATCTACGGCAAGAATTGGGATGGGACTCCTTAATCACCAGAAGAAAAATTCACAAAATTAAGATTGATCACAACCTTAAGAATATCAACTCCACAATCCCTCCGTACATCAGGTCCATTCTTCCCGAAACACGTGTTCAGACAACAGGCCGTCTGCTTAGAAATTCTACTCACCAGACATTACCTCCCCGTAGAACCACTGCCTACTAAAAATATTTTGTCCCAGCAACGACTAAACTATGGAACCAGCTCTCAGTATCAATCAGATCTGAGACGTGCACAAAAATATTTAACTGTCGTATTGATAAGCGTTTCGGAAGTCCCCATCAACCCAAATTCTACAGTATAGGTACCAAATTGGGAAATACATTGCATACAAAACTAAGACTGGTCATGTCCAGCGTAAACTCTCACCTTTTCAAATTTCAACTAAATGAATCTCCAAAATGTTTATGTGGCCATAAAAGGAAACAAGTGAACATTTCATTCTGAACTGCAGAACATTTCAGCATCACAGAGATAAGCTTTTTGCAACAATGTCAGCCATCATTCAAACAGGCTTTAGATTAATTCGAAAAGCTGAACAGATAAGTATTCTTCTTCATTGTACTTGTTTACGTAAGAGCCAGGAGGCGCCAGTGGCATCAGCATTTCAAACATTTCTAACGAGCTCCAAGATATTTTCTGAGTAGTTAATTAATTTGCAGCAGCAGCGGGATTTCTAAAATTTCTAAGATTTGTAAAATTTCTAAAATCTCTAAAATTGTGTCTGGTGTTGGCAGTGGTCCCTCAACCGGCGGTGACAAATCATGGTCACCTGCACAGATGAACATGTGTGTTGGTGAAAGTGTGTTTGACTTAGTGTCATGTGTGTGTAGGTGTGCAAGAGAGAGGCGCCAAGATTTAAGCCATCTGGCTTTTGCGCCGGTCTCTATTATTTTCCTCAAAAATGTCGTTGGACAAATAAATATGATGATGATGATGATGAAATGCCCCGATTTTTGTCGATTAAAACAAAAATGTTTTCCACGATGTTGGGCCTCGTTGCCCCCCCCGAAACGTTGGTCTGGATCCGACCCTGCGTTAGACATCAAATGGCGTAAGCACGTGCATTTAGCATTGATAGGGACAGCGTCTCTGGGGTAGGGTATATGATAATAAATTCTAATTTTTTACCCATTGTTCGAAAAATGTTGGTGCCAATGACACAAAAAGCTTATATGTCTGATGTATCACAGG
This sequence comes from Lepas anatifera, assembly GCA_034440635.1. NCBI lineage: Eukaryota > Metazoa > Arthropoda > Thecostraca > Lepadidae > Lepas > Lepas anatifera. The sequence continues at coordinate 89,651 of JAOTON010001309.1, read as the reverse complement.
GTGCAGGGTCAAATGACCGGCACCATGCTATGCCATTTCCAAGTTATTTCTTAGAGGAGAAGGAAGGCTCAAAAACTTTGTATAACGAAAAACGCCAAAACCTGGGGAGGCCTTTGAATTCGAAATGGGATGTGTCTTTCCGAAACTAATGATACAGAATCACGAATTAGCGAGCCAAATCTGTATCCATGGTACTGTCTACACGATGGAAATACAAGCAACGCTCGTGCCAGGGCTGTCACATGTGAGGCACGTGCCAGCCCTGAGGATAGTTGGTCCTTACTCTATCTGAGGATCCTTACTACCTGGAGGCTGTGAGCGCATGCGCCTGTGGCTGCACCGACCCCCCCCCCAGGTAGAATCACATCCTCTTTATCCTCACCCTTCGTCATCCTTACCGTCTCCTTCCATAGTCCTTACTAACGTCCACTTCATACTCATCACACCACTTTAACACCCATCGGTGCATACGGGGGGTCGTAAGATCTCGAGAACCACGGTAGGTAGCGAAAAAGGTAAACGCGTTGGGCGCATCTTCATACATTAACATTTTTAGGTCATTAAGGTCACGAGAGGTCAAAACATGCCCGTCATAGGATAAATTAAATTCAGTTTTAAATCAATTTAACGATCAGGTCAGGGTCAAATTATATAAAGTGCATATCATTAGAACAAAGCCCAGGCAGTTAATGAGCTAAAATAAATGCTCATCACCATCCTTACAGTTATTCTAAAACATTTTTCCATTATTTAATGGAGAGGTCATGTACTGACAGGTCATCGATATCAAATACCGAACATATGTTGAGAACTCGGGGGCCATTATGTATATGAGTTTCAATGGATAAGTTCACCTCCGACTTATGCTATCTTAAACTTTTTAGTCGGTCAATACGTACGACCAGATGAAACCTAAAATTTTCACAGAAGTTGTAAAATGATGAGGAAAGGTATAAAGTAGCGGCGCACGCGCCCGTTTCTCTCGAAACGAGGGGGCGGTACGGTAAGCGCGTGTTAAAAGCCACCTCAGTAGTATGGAAGCGTGGGTAATAAATGAAAAGTTCAGGTAGGGTACTGTCAATTTGTGGATTTGCATGTCTTCAACTGTAAATCGTAAATCACGGATGGTAAGAGGACAACATAAAAACAGTGGAATTATTCCAGCCACTGGAGATTTTTTGAACTTATACCAACCCACTGTGACGAAAAACTTAAAAACGCAAGTGAAAAGATCAGCGGCGGCGCTTGAACATTATGACAGCCTAGGCACGATTGGCTAAGAGGTAAGGACATCACCCAGACTTTTTAACTGGTAGAGGACAGGGGCAGATCCAGCAGGTCACCTGGAGAGGGGGCAAACTCAAGTCGATGTCCAAAAATGTTCTGATCTCAGCACAATTGGAAAGAAACCGGAAAACTTTAACACGCGCATTGACGGGGGCGGGTACCCGGCCCTCCTCGAGGTTTTCGGACATAGTACAAAATCGGCGGGGCGTAGCGCCGCCGTACTTGGCATACCTTTTTCTCATCATTTCTACAACTTTTGTCAAAATTTAAAGGTCAGGTCATCTCAGGTCAGGTCACCAGTAACGGTCAATTGACCTGGTCTAAAAAAGTTTAAGATAGCATAAGCGGAACAGGATCAACTTATCCGACTGAAACTCATAGCAAATAATAAGCCCACCGAATTCTCTAAAATATGTTCTGGTATTGTTTATATCGATGACATAAGGTCAGGTACGAGCCATTACCTATCCACTGGAAATACACGGTAAAATGGTTTTAACGGAATAACTTAGTAATGGGTGGTGATAAAGCGTTTATTTTAACTTCCTTAGATTGACCTTGTCTTTGCGGTTCTAATGGTATGTATTTTGATCTAATTTGATCAGGACCTGTCCTCAGGTCAGGTTAAATTGCATATTTGACCTGATTTGACCTAACAAGATCATATTTTACATTATTCAATTCAGCTTGCTGGGAGGAGTTAAATGGTCTAAATTGTTTTTTCTCTTTCTTTACTTGTTCAGATGTAATGACCGAAAACCTTCATTTACATGTTATTCCAGTGATAATGTTTTGACCTCTGGTGACATTAAATGTGACCTGAAAAAAATGATCGCAATATTTTCGATAGAAAAGTGGATGGGCCGCCCTACATCGTTTACTGCTTTTCGCTATCTAGCATGGTTCTCGAGATCTTAGGGGAGGGCGGGTATCCGCCTCCCGTCAAAGCGAAGATGGCTCAGACCCTCGTCATTGCGCGTGTTAAACAAGCAGAGCGGAAGGCAGCGTGGAGCTCAAATACGAAGAGCTTTTGGTCTTAGTATGGAAAGATTTTTTGTCAACAGCCAGTAGAATATTGGCTGCCTCCCCTCCCCCATTTTTTTTTGTCTGTGGATTATGGAAACGGTTATGCGGCAGTGTATGTAGGTACAAGGAAGGTTCCAGAAGGATAGGTAGGTAGGTAGGTAAGTAAGCCGGGAAGGAAAAGGTACTCACAAGATGTTCCCATTTCAGGGACGGCTTTCGCACTTCATTTTTATGACATCCAATTTCTCGCGGTACGATCGATTCGAGAACGCATATTTAGAATTTCACCCACTAGATTTGGTACCATGACTCACGACCTTCATATGGGTTTCACAAATTAAATATCTTGCTAATAATTGCCTAAGAATTGTCCCACACTCGAGAAGGCTAGACATCCCCTAATACAAGAATGTCAATAAATATGTTAACCCTTGCCCCGGTGGCGGGTTCGAGCCACCTTCGCCCTGGTGGGGGCTAAAAAAAGACCCCCACGATCTCAAAAACTAAGAGAGCTAGAAAAAGCGCAAAACGGCATTCGAAAGCTCTTCGAAAATGATATCAAAAATACTTGGTCATTTTTCTTATCAGGTCAATATCAAGGACACCAGAGGTCAAAATAGGTCAAAATCGCTAATATGAGATGTACTAAGAAAACCTCATATATCTCAGAAACTATGATAGCTCGAAAAGTTTTTCTAACACCATTCGAAAGCTCTTGAGATGCGCCATCATTATAGTGGCATTCATTTTCGTGTCAGGTCAAAGCCTAGGGAGCTACAGGTCACTGCATATTGGGCATATCCTTGGGAATGTCCATAGCCACCCATGCATAAGGGCGTTTAATTTTTCACTAATAGCTTCCAAACCAAACAAGATACAGCCATAGTTTATGCACTGTTGCAATCCTCTCGTCAATACGAATCGAATGATATATGATATTGCTGTGCCAGGTCAAATGTAAGAATTTGACCTAACCCAGGTCAGCGGTCTGACCCAACTTGACCTGGTATAATCATGATATATATCATTTGACTTGCAGTGACTATACAAACACTTTGGTGACAAAATAAAAGTTCTATCTTAGTTTATTTAAAATTTCTAGAGTAAAACACCAAAAAATGTTTATTTGACCTAAGGTGACCTTTTAAAGGTTACAAGTCAAAATGTTTGGCATCAACTTCAGAAATGGGCTAAGAGCAGGCCGTAACCGGTGTTTGAAGTTGATTCCATCCATACTTCCTGAGAAAAGCTCATTTCGTGATTTTCTCCATGTATTTACAATGGGGAGGTCATGCTCTGCACATGACCTTAGGTCACCAATATCAAAAATCCCGAACAAGTGTTGTAGCTCCTGGTGAGCCCAATATGTGGTATGAGTTTGAACTTGATCGATTGACCCTTCTTTCAGTTATGCGGTCGTAAGCATTTTTTAGGTGAGGTCACTTCACCTGGCCTGGTGACCTGACCTGATATGACCTTGAGCTGAAATTTTCAGGAAAGATGTAAAAATGATGAAGAAACAGCTAGACTAAGTTTGGTGGCGCCGCGCGCCGCCGTTTTTTGGTCGCTTCGGAGAGACCCGATGGGGGTCTAAAAAGACCTCCACCCGGGCGAAGGTTAAGGCCATTGGAGGTTGTTAAGTGCATTATATACGGTAGTGCACCAGATTGAAGAGTCACTTAGGCACTTCTGATTTGCTGATTTAACGAGTCCGTACTCGCGTCCGAATGAACGAGGTATTACAGAGTTCAATCTAAAAGGATACGTTAGATTCGCCACCGGGTTTTCCGTTTGGGGTGGGCGGAATACATTTCCTCCCTAGATCTGCCACTGATTCTATTCGCCATTTCAAGCCGTAGTATAAGCATTGTTCTTTAACACGTCCACTGGATGGGGGAGGGGTGGCTCGGAGGCCCCCACCTATTTTCCAAGGTGGCCGGAAAACCGCTCGTAGCCAAAACACGATACTTGGCCACCTTTGAGAGCTTTTAACATCGCGTCGATTGGTGAAAACAAAATTGGAAAATTGGTCGAAAGCTATTTTAACTTATACGCTTTCAAAGTCAGAACTGCATTTTGAAATCACCACAATCGCGCAGTCGGACCTGTTCGCTTACATTGGAGACTGAGTGGTGACGTCATAACACCATATACCCGGGATGATATGTCAAGGTCACCTCACATGAGGTCAAGGATCTGCACTTTCAAGGTAGTTGACCCAGTGCTTCCGGTCAAATGACGTTACCCGGTCTGACGTATATTATGCTGTGACGTCATGGTAAAAATACCTCAATGTTAAGGTGAAGTTCAAAAGTCAAGATTCAAGGTCATTTGGAAAGGTCAATCCTCATTTACCTCCAAACAGTTGCTATAGCGCTAGTCATAGTGTACATAGGTCGTATACCAAATTATGACATCATAGGGCAATGACCTTGAATGACCTTGACCACAAAATTGTAGGAAATATTTTTTTCGACCCTCCCTCTATGACTTTTGTCTGCCTTTAGCTTATTCCCGCTTTTTTCCCCGCAAAATCATGGCATTTTACAATAGGTCCCCAGCATGGCCAATATTTCACCTTTATGACCTCGTTTGACATTGAAGATAAAGAGCTAGGTCAATGCAAATGTGCCATGATGTAGATCAATATAACTCCTACCCACTCACTAACCGGCGTTTTTCTACGTCTCTTAGTTTCCCAGATCTTAAGGGGGGCTACCAGGCCCCCTTCCAGTGTGCGTTTACTAAAAAATATTTGACTACCCATCACCCTCTGTCCAGCTGTGCTACCTCATTTTAATGTCGTAAGACCAGCGCTATACGACATTGGAACCAACCAAACACGTCGTAATCTCGAACACCGGCGACCGGTACGACGTTGAAAGGTCGTTCAAACTAGTGCAGGTGGTGGTAAATGATGACATCATGTCGTCTGGAGGTAGTTCAGCAGAACGACCCTGCTACTACCTCCTGATTTTGCAGTGTGGGTTTCACGCGGCGCGCGCCATCTTGAATTAGTGGCGTTCCTCGATCGGCCGCGGCGACACGCGTGACGGCGTGAGCCCTATTTTTAGAGAAAGTGAAGTAAATTTGGGAGTTTTCTGGGCCTAAGGCAAGTGCGAGCGACGATACTTTTCTCAACACAGTCGTATCTTCTGTCGGCAGTGCCAGGAAACAGCTTATGCTGAGGATTTACATCTCTGAAATCGATTTGTAGCCAATTGCAGTGCATTCAAATTCACACGAGACATCGAGACGGAAGTGCGTTGTACGGGCCAGAGGGGCTATTGCCATTTGCATGTGCCAGTGCGATTGTCATTACCATTGTCATATCGGTATTTTTGCCCTATAATATACCTCACCACATTGGCGGATCCAGGAGCAACTTTTGGAGGGGCAAAACAACGTCTTGGGGCTAAGTCGAGGAAAGAAAATCGTGGAAACAGTATTTTTTACAGAAAACGGCCAACATTTGGTCCCTTGGGGTGGGGGGGAATACACTAATTTAGGCTTTGTGAGGGCCACGACCCCTTTGCCCCCTCTCCCCCTTGGATCCGCCAGTGCCTGCCGTCAAATGAAAATGTGTTTTTGAAGCCCAGCTAGTTCTCATTCCATGCAGGCAGACCAAGTCAGATTTATGAGTCTGAAGGAATTTTGTTGTTTCGATTGAAAACTTTGTTTTTTTCAGTCTAGATACTATTTAACCCCACGGGGGATGTGGCAAGGTTTGGGATAGCAGAAACGACGAGGCGAGCGCGGTTAGGCACCTTCACGCATCATTTCCCATCATCCCGAAATTTTCCCCGGGTCACCCAAGGTCAGGTCACCAGACGAGGTCAACAAGGTCACCTCACTTCAACTTTAGAGCTTGTAAGAGCACATTTCAAAGTCGATCGATTGAAACTTCCACACTAGACCCTCCAGGGTCTAAAGGTGTATATCCGGGATTTTCGATTTCGTGCCGTGAGGTCAGGTCAGAGGCGACCTCTCCCATTGGAAAACATGGGGAAAACCTGTTTCATGATAAAAAGCCACAAAATGATTCAAATACTCAGACTGCGAACAGCGTTTTGAACACCCTTTCACGGATCCAGGGGTCATATTTGCCCTTGACTTTCCAAGGTCATCCAAGGTCACCAGAAGTCAAAAACAATATTTTGACAATAACTTTGACGTAATTAAGCTAGAGCGGGAAACAAACGCCATCGTGTTTTCTTGTCACTGGCTTTCATTTGATATACGGCAAGGTCACTTTTGACCTTCGGACCCAGGTTATATTAGGTCACGAGGTGACCTGGAGTTCAAACCACTGCGGGAGGTCTTTACGTTCCACATAGCGGAAAAAGTGCGGCAATTTTCTATCAAATGTACTTTACCAGGCCTCAATAGCTGTAATGACATAAGAGTTATGCCTAGTTTGCTTAATCATTGCATATTTGAGTGAAAATAGCCGATCTGACCTAATTGACCTCGAGGTCAAACCATGACCGAGCACTAAAACATGCGAAGTAATTCTACGAATTCACGCGAGCTTTATTGCACTTACAGATTTGCGCTAACGCCCATATTTTCGGAGTTAGAGGGGGCATCGATGGCCCCCGGTGGGGGAAGGTGGCGCCGGACTCGGTGGGGCGCGGGTTAACAAACATATAGACTTAGCAAAGCTGTGGCCAAAAGGTGGTACGGCCCAAAACAAGGGGTGGTTTGGAGGTCGTAGGAGGTAGTAAAAATATTGTACAACGTTTGGAAGGTAGTCAATAGGTGGTACAGCGCGGAGGAAGAGGCGGTCATGACTTCGTAGGTGGTGGGCAAGAGGTGGTATCTCGCGGAGTAAGAAGTGGTAAGGAAGGAATAGTGGGCTGGTAGTCAAAGGTAGTCCAAAAGGTGGTAAAAGTACTGCAGTAACGGTGGTACAGAGGTCGCAAAAGCCAGATTACGACCTTAAAAGATCGGTCAAATGGTTCTATGGCCCCAGAACTAGTTTTCTACGAGCTTAAAGGTCGTGAGATATTCTTTCAATGTAAGGTCGTAATCTGGCATATTTTTTGCTAAGTATATTTGCTATATATTTGCTAAGCCGTATCGAGACTTAAAAAACAAAGTTGTAAAAAGAGACCAAAAATTCCTTGATACTCATAATGCCTGCATGGAATTACTAGCTGAGCTTCAAAAACACATTTCTCCTCTGACGGGCTGGCCAGGCACTGGCGGGTCCAAGGGGTAGGAGGGGACCAAGGGGCCATGGCTCCCACCAAAGCCTAAATTAGTGTCTTCCCTCCTCCCAAAGGACCAAATGTTGACCGTTGTCTGTAAAATGCTATTTTTGCATTTTTTTCCTATTTAGCCCCCCAATACGTTGGTTTGGCCTTTCCAAAAGTTGCTCCTGGATCCGCCAATGTGGCCAGGTATATTGTTGGTTGCAATCAGTTGACCGGCAACGGGCAACAAGAATGATATGACAATGGTAGTGGCAATCGCAATGGCACGTGCAAATGACAATAGCCCCTCTGGCCCTTACGAGGCACGTCCGTCTCGAACGACTCGTGTGAATTTGAACGCACTGCAATTGGCTACAAATCGATTTCAGAGATGTAAATCCCCAGCATAAGCTCTTTCCTGGCACTGCCGACAGAAGATACGACTGTGTTGAGAAAAGTATCGTCGCTCGCACTTGCTTTCGGCCCAGCAAACTCCCAGATTCACTTCACTTTCTCTAAAAATAGGGCTCACGCCGTCACGCGTGTCGCCGCGGCCGATTGAGGAACACCACTAATTCAAGATGGCGCGCGCCGCGTGAAACCCACACTGCAAAATCAGGAGGTGGTAGCAGGGTCGTTCTGCTGAACTACCTCCAGACGACATGATGTCATCATTTACCACCACCCGCACTAGTTTGAACGACCTTTCAACGTTGTACCGGCCGCAGGTGTTCGAGATTACGACGTGTTTGGGTAGTTCCAACGTCGTATAGTGCTGGTTTTACGACCTCAAAATGTAGAAGCACAGCTGGTAAGAGTCAATGGGTCGATGGGTGGTCAAATATTTTTTCAGTGTAAAAGATTGGACAAATGGTTCATCACTCCAGTAGGTACTAGTTTTCTACGAGCTTAACACGCGCATTGACGGGGGTCTGAGCCACCTTCGCATTGACGGGGGACGGGTACCCGCCCCTAAGATCTCGAGAACTACGGTAGGCAGCGAAAAACGGTAAACGGCGTTGGGCTGCCCATCCACTTCTCCATCGAAAACATTTGAACCATTTTTTGTCAGGTCACATTTAAGGTCACGAGAGGTCAAAACATGCCGTCATAGGGATAACATGTAAATTCAGTTTTTTCGGTCATTACATCTGAACAAGTAAAGATAGAGCAAAACGATTTGAACTTTATTAATCCTCTCAGCAAGCCAAATCGAATGATATATAATTTGACCTTGTTAGGTCAAATCAATGATTTTATCTGACCTGAGGTCAGGTTAGGGTCAAATTATATAAAATGTATATCATTAGAACCGAAAAGGCCAGGCGAGTCTAATGCATCTAAAATAAATGTTCTATCACCATCCGTTACTCAGTTATTCATTAAAACCATTTTCCCATGTATTTCCAATGGAGAGGTCACGCCCCGTACCTGACCTTAGGTCATCGATATCAAAAATACCGGAACATATTTTAGAGAACTCGGTGGGGTCATTATGTGATATGAGTTTCAATCGGATAAATTCACTCTGCTCCCACTTATGCTATCTTAGATTTTTTTGAGGTCGGGTCACTTGACCTGCACTGGTGACCTGACCTGAGATGGCCCAACCTTAAAATTTTCACATAAGTTGTAGAAATGATGAGGGTAAAGGTATGCCAGGTACGGCGGCGCTATGCGCCGCCGTTTTTCTGCTATCTTTGAAAAACCCGAGGGGGGGTGGGTACCCGCCCCCCGTCAATGCGCGTGTTAAAGGTCGTAGGATATTTTGTCAATGAGGCCCCTCTCCAGTGCGGGTGTTCACCACATTTAATTGCAGTTCTTACTTTGTTCGTTGTGCAGTGTAACCAGCTCCACTAATTTATACTGGAAAAACTCTTCTGCCATCGTTAAGTGCAAAAATTTATAGTCGAAAAAATGTGAAGGGTATCCTGCAATAGCAGTTCAATATGCTAACTGGCGCCAGCGTAATCGGCTGCGCAACACACCTGGCCTAGACTGCTGCGGAGAAACAGCCCTTACTAGGCCGGGGGCGGGAAACCAGACCACGTTTCTTGCTGCAGACTGACCACCGCTTCAAACACGTGATCGGCTCCCAGCACGTGGCAGGAGAAACACTCCTGGGGAAAAGTAGCAACCACCTCATTCACAGTTCAGAGACCTGTACAAAGGAAAGGGAGCTATCGCTTACACTATTATAAAGCTGATTCGTAGTGGCTTAGGAGTAAATTACAGAGGGAAATTTTCACACAAAGCTCACTAAAACCAGATAATGTTATCCGTCTAATTCACTGCGCTCCTTCTCTCTCCCTCTCTCCGCCTCCCTATCTCTATCTGTCTATCTCCCTCTCTCTCTACCTCTTTCTCTCTCCTTTTGGTTTCAGTAACGCAGATTATTGGGCTAAATCAACAAAAAACGTAACACATGAGGTTTAGAAACTACATTTTATACCAAGACCAAAGTTTCAGTTTGTGTATAGCAACCTGTTTGAAACTGCAGCGTGTATCAATACAATATTCTGGGGTATACGAGCTTGGCGGGTCTTCCTGCACCGGACAAATACATCACGTTGGATCAAACGCATTCCATTCGGTCTATTCAGCCGATATCTATTCATTCTTAGTCTATCATCATCCAATGGCTTCTTGTTGATTCTCACGATGGCAACCCATCTCTCCTGAACCCCAGCACCGGTTCAAATATGCTGTAAAATAATATTTTTCCGTTCCAGCTCATTATTCCGACTTTTGCGTTACAGAAAAGTCATAATCAAAGAAAGTCAGCATTAACACACGCATTGACGGGGGCCTGAGCCACCTTCGCTTTGACGAGGGGGGGCGGGTGCCCGCCCCCTAAGATCTCGTTTGTCAGGTCACATTTAAGGTCACCAGAGGTAAAAACATGCTGTAATAGGGATAAAATGTAAATTAAGTTTTTCGGCCATTACATCTGAACAAATAAAGATAGGGAAAAACGACTTGAACTATATGAATCCTCGCAGGAAGCTGAATGGAATGATATATAATTTGACCTTGCTAGGCCAAATCAAGGATTTGACCTGACCTGAGGTCAGGTCAGATTCAAATTATATAAAACGTATATCATTAGAACTGCAAAGCCAAGGCGAGTCTAATGAAACTAAAATAAACGCTCTATCACTCTCCGTTACTGAGTTATACAATAAAAACCATTTTCCCATGTATTTCCAATGGAGAGGTCATGCCTCGTACCTGACCTTAGGTCATCGATATCAAAAATACCGGGACATATTTTAGAGAACTCGGTGGACCCATTATGTGATATGAGTTTCAATCGGATAAGTTCACCCTGCTCCGACTTATGCTATCTTAAACTTTTTTTGGGGTCAGGTGACTTGACCTGTACTGGTGACCTGACCTGAGATGACCTAACCTTAAAATTTTCACAGAAGTTATAAAAATGATGGGGGAAAAGGTATGCCAAGTACGGCGGCGCTACGCTCCACCGTTTTTATGCCATCTCCGAAAAACCCGAGGGGGGTGGGTACCCGCCGTGTCAATGCGCGTGTTAAGCGTCGCCACCGGAAAAAGGATGGCATCAGGCATTCCTTTCTGAATAAATGAAATGAAAGCCAGTCAAATGAAAGCCAGTGACGAGAAAAACACGATGGTGCTTGTTTCAGCGCTCTAGCTTAATTAGATCAAAAGTTATTGTCAAAATACTGTTTTTGACCCCTGGTGACCTTGGATGACCTTGGAGAGGTCAAAGGTCAAATATGACCCCTGGAATCCGTGAAAGGGTGTCCAAGCACGCTTTTCGTATCAAGCTGAGCATTTTCAATCGCTTTTGTGACTTTTAGATCATAAGACAGTTTTTCCCCATGCTTTTTCAATCTGAGACCTCGTGACCTGACCTCAGGGCACGAAATAGAAAAAATCCCGGATATAAGCCATGTAGACCCTGGAAGGGCCATAAAGTGTAGGAAGTATCAAATCGATCGACTTTGAAATGTAGCTCTTACAGAGCTCTAAATTTGCAGTGAGGTGACCTTGGTTGACCTCGTCTGGTGACCTGACCTTGGGTGACCCGGGGTAAAAAATTTCAGGGATGGTGGGAAAATGATGCAGTGAGAGGTATAGCCCTCAACCGCGGCAGTGCGCCTCTTCATTTTTCTGCTATCCCGGAAATAACCTTAGGGGGGCCATCGATGACTCCCCGGTGGGGCGAGGGTTAATAAATAAGTACAAAGTTTGCTGTGAAATAAGGAATCATTTTAACCTGAAGGAAATGATCAGGAAGCCCCCGAAAATCATAAAGGTATTCTTAAGCATTGGCAAGAGCATGATAACATTGTTTGACATATCAAACAGAGCTCTACCACCAAAGGCATTAGCAGGCCGAAGGTTCCTTGAAGGTCAGTGAGAAGCTCGTAGGTTGTGTATTAGTGGCTTGGATGCAGTCGTGACAGACCATTGGAGACAGCAGCAGCTGCGGTAAGCTACTGCTGCTGCTGTTGTAGCTACCAGAAGCCGAGCGGCTGAAGCTGCGTCAAAACGCAACGGCACTATGAGAAGCATGGTGCCGTTGCGGCTGCTGGTGGTAGAAACATCAGAGAGCTTCCCATTTGTAGTTTGCCGATGCCTTTGATGGTAGAGCTCTGCTTGATATGTCAAACAATGTTGTTATGCTTTGTCCATACTTACAATATCTTCATGTTTTGCAGGCGCCTCCTGATCGCTTCCTTCAGGTTACAATGCTTCCTTATTTCACGGCGAAGTTTGTACTTGTTTCTTGCTGGCACAGATGCTTTTCTGTAAGTCTCGGGAACTTCATCAGCGGTGTGATTGAATATTTAAGATATTGAAACGTGAAATTCGTCCACTTCCCTGGCCTGCATCTCTTCAAGCTGCAGCATCATGATGCGACCGACAACGTCACCCCCGATCGAGAGCTGATTATGCGGCTGGCTAGATTATGCGGAGAGCTGATTAGCCAGCTCCATGGCTAGACGGCAAGCTGGGTGTGGTGTAGCTTCATTTTTCTCGAAATACGGTATCCTCCATGTTAGTGATAGCAGTACTAATCTAAACATAATTGACTGGCTCTTGCATGCATTTTAATACTTGAAATTGATCCACATTGACTGCATGCTTAGATAACACTGATCAACAGCCAAAATGGATCCGGCACGTGGTCACATGATTCTACCCTTTTCGATACCGATGATTTCAAATTTAGTAAACGTTTTTTGCCATAAGATCTAGTTTCCTCTCCAGATCATACCTGGTGTATAGCCCCTACACGTTCCACACAGTCATGAGCCTAGCCATCTGTGGAAAAATCTAGATCAAGGATGTCGAGAACTCGGATTATCTGCACCCATACAATGCAGCTTATCGCTATACATGTGAATTTATTGCAACGGAAGACTACCTCTGATTCAGGTGCATGAACATTGTACATTGAGCAAGGCTTGCGCTCGGTCGCACAAGCTCGCCGGTATTGTAGACCGAATGGTGACGTCGCAACATTATATGATGAAGATTTTATGTCATAGTCATTTCCCTTGAAGGTCAAGTCCAAATAAAAAGTCACAGGTCAAGGAAATACCACCATTTCAAGGTCATTGACCCTAGTGCCTTCGGTCGGATGACGTCGCCTAATATGACGTTTATCATTTTATGACGTCATAGGCTAGGTCACTCAATCTTGAGCTCAAGGTCGCAGGTTCAAGTCAAAGAACATAGGTCAAGGTCAAACCGTATTTCCCGCCCGACGGTTGCCATAATGCTAGTTGCAGTATACCTTTAAGGAAAAATGTAATGTTTAGATGTCAAAGGTCAATGGCCTTGAACGACCTTGACCTAAAAACTTCAGAGAACATTGCCTCAGACCTTTCCTGCGTTACTTCAGTTCATTTTCTCTCCACATCCGGCTTATCATCGCAAAATCACGGCATTTCCCAATGACTACCCTGCACATACAGAATTTAACCTATGTGGCCTCGTTTTACCTTGAATATATTTACCTAGGTCTATGAAAATCGAGTTTAGAGTAGAATACCTTAGCCTCCACAAACACTCAAACGTTCATTTTCCTGTACCTCTTGGGTTTTGCACTGTCAATGTCTATGATGCTAAGAAGGCTTGCACAAAGACGACACACAGACATACTGGATCTCAAAATTCTGATCTGATACGGCATTTCTGCTGCCAGATTCGTGTTCAGCGCCACAAATTACCCTCAAAACGCACTATTTTGTATTGGATCCACAACAAAAGTTAAAGTTTGTTGATCGGTGTAATCTATAAATGACTGGCTGATCTGAATTGCACCTGCTTTAAAGGCATCCGTTACCAAGAAGATTTAAAACTGCAAGCGAAAGATATCGGGATCATCTAGCTACGGTAAATGTTCATTCATCGAATTCATAAATGGTTCAAAACCCTATATCCAGCTCCTTTGGCTAATAGTTTCTTGACATAAGCGACATAGCGTGACAGTGTATGACGACTTCGTTAGGATAGATGGTGACCTTGATCTGATGTGAGGTGAGGTATTTTTACATTTTGACCTAGTATGGTTATATTCCTATTTTACGTTTCAAACTAGTCAATAAAGAAAGTTATACGCCATTGTCAGCAGGCGAGGTCAAACCAGGCCACCTCACTGCCATTTTTGAGCTCTAACATAGCCACATTTTGAAGCTGATCGAATTAAAACTTCCTGCACTTCGTGACCCCTCCAGGCTCTATAACGTGCTTATCAGGATTTTTCGATTTCGTGACCTGAGGTCAGGTCAAGAGGTGACCTCTCCTATTGAAAAAAACATGGGAAAACCTATTAAAAAACATGGATATTATGATCTAAAATTCACAAAAATGAGTACAAATGCTCAGAGTGCTCAAAAAAGCATTCTTTTTACGGATCCAGGGGAAATATTTTCCCTTTGACCTATATAAGGTCATTACAGGGCACCAGGGTCAAAAACATTATTTTAACGATAACTTTCGACCTAATCAAGCTAGAGCGCTGAATGAAACGTCATCGTGTATGTCTCATCATTGGCTTTCATTTAACCTTCGCCCCCACCGGGGGTCATCGATGGCCCCTAAGGTCTTTTCCGGGATAGCAGAAAAACGAAGAGGCGCAGCACCGCGGTTGAGGGCTCTACCTCTTACTGCATCAATTTCCCACCATCCCTGAAATTTTTTACCCCGGGTCACCCAAGGTCAGGGTCACCAGGCGAGGTCAACCAAGGTCACCTCACTTCAACTTTAGAGCTCTGTACGAGCTACATTTCAAAGTCGATCGATTAGAAACTTCCTACACTTTTTGGCCCCTCCAGGGTCTACAAGGTCTATATCCGGGATTTTTCGATTTCGTGACCTGAGGTCATGTCACGAGGTGATCTCTCCCATTGACAAAGCATGGGAAAAGCTGTTTTATAATCTAAAAGTCACAAAAAGATTGAAAATGCTCGGCTTTGTCAGAAAAGCGTTCTTGGACACCCTTTCACGGATTCCAGGGGCCCTATTTGCCCTTTGACCTCTCCAAGGTCTTCCAAGGTCACCAGGGGTCAAAAACAGTATTTTGACAATAACTTTTGACTTATATAAGCTAGAGCGCTGAATAAAACATCATCGTGTTTGTCTTGTCATCGGCTTTCGTTTGATATACAACAAGGTTACTTTCTGACCTGTCGTAACCTCAGGTCATCTTAGGTCACGAGGTGACCTCTGGAGGTCAAAGCACTGGCGGGAGGTCATTACGTTCAACATATCGGGAAAAAGGTCTGAGATTTTCCTATCCAATGTATTTAACCACATCTCAATAGCTCTAATGGCACAAGAGGTATGCCCAGTTTGCTTAAGCATTGCATATTTGAGTGAAAATAGCCGGTCTTGACCTAATTTGACCTCTGGAGGTCAAACCATTGACCTGAGTGCTAAAACATGCGAAGTAATCTCCTACTGAATTCACGCGAGCTTTCTAATGCACTTTGCAGATTTGCGCCAACGCCCATACTTTCGGAGTTAGAGGGGGAGGGCATCGATGGCCCCCGGTGGGGCGAAGGTGGCGCCGGACCCCCGGTGGGGCGCGGGTTAATGTACGGCGAGGTCACTTTCTACACTTTTGTTACCTCAGGTCATTATAGGTTACGAGGTGACCTCTGAAGGTTAAACCACTGGTGGGAGGTCATTATGCTCTCCATAGTGGGAAAAGGTGTGGCATTTTACTAAAAATGTACGTTACCAGTTTACAATAGCTCTAACGGCCTGAAAGCTATATCCCGTTTTCTTCAGCATTGCATATTTTAGTGGATATAGCCTACCGTGACCTAGCTTGACCTCTGGAGGCCAAACCCTTGTCCTGAGCGCTTAAATACGAAAAATAAGCTCTAGTTGAATTCACACGAGCTCTCAAATGCACTTGGTAGATTTGGGCTAGCCCCCATATTTTCGGAGTTAGAGGGGGCCATCAATGGCCCCGGTTAGGCGAAGGTGGCGCCGGGTCCCCGGTGGGGCGTGGGTTAATTAACTCATTCGAGCAAAGCATATATTATTAAACATAACATCTCGTTGAAGCCAATGCGGAAGTTTTCAGTCATTATACTGGTCATCAGTCTGCTTCAGTCTTCTACTTCGGTCATTACAAGTAGGGGGAGAGTGGGGCAACATGGACAGCTCCTCAAAGCTGTCGACTTCGTTTTTCCCGGACTCATTTTTAGTCTACAAGCAAGGTTTTGGTGCTTCAAATTTCAACTTTAAACACAGCCACTCACCTTCGGTGTAAAAATTGAGCCCTTAATGGCAAAACAAGCATCTTGTGGCTACAGTTTTGACCCGGCGACGTTTTTTTATTTTGCTTATCGACTCTTCAGCTTACCCCCGCGGCTTACCGTCTAGTTAAATTCTGGTATGCTATCACCGCGTGACGTTTTTTTCATCGACTTTGGCTTGCCTCCCAAACCTACCGGCTAAATCCGCCACTGCTGTCGGCTCTCCTCACTCTTAGTTAGGCAGCCGACATAGTCATTTATCAGCCTAACCCCTCTCTCCGCTGCGTTGTTCGCCAACTGCAGATTTCGGATGAAGGCCTCCAGCCTATCGTAACCTGGGATACCGTCCCATGGCGGGCACTCAGCCAGAAATGACGTGTCAATCGATAGGCTTTCAAACATGAGATGGGACTGCGTGCCCACAAACTTATCCAGCGTCTGATCCTCCACGCTTTAAAGGGAATGTGGCACCTTCATAACGTGATTTTAGCTGAGATAACCAAGTTGTAAAGCAAGTCGGAAAACCCGGTACTGCCACCCGGTATTGGACGCTGTTGTATCGAAGGAAATCACCTGGAAATTGTCCATGGGGGTACATTTCCTGTAGTATTTAGCTTTTGTCTACGGAAATTTTGAGTTTCAAGAGAAATGATATACTGAGTACCGGGTTTTCCGACCTGCTTTACAACTTGGCTATCTCAGTTAAAATCACGTTATGAAGGTGCCATATTCCCTTTAAAGCGTGGAGGATCTGACGCTGGATAAGTTTGCGGGCACCCAGTCCCATCTCATGTTTGAAAGCCTGTCGGTTGACACGTCATTTCTGGCTGAGTACCCGCCATGGGACGGTATCCCAGGTTACGATAGGCTGGAGGCCTTCATCCGAAACCTGCAGCTGGCGAACAACGCAGCGGAGAGAGGGTTTAGGCTGATAAATGACTATATCGGCTGCCTAACTAAGAGCAAGGAGAGCCGACAGCAGTGGTGGATTTAGCCGGCAGGTCTGGGAAGCAAGCCAAATTCGATGAAAAAAACGTCACGCGGTGATAGCATACCACAATTTAACTAGACGGTAAGCTGTGGGAGTAAGCTGAAGAGTCGATAACCAAATAAAAAAACGTCGCCGGGTCAAAGCTGTAGCCACAAGATACTTGTTTTGCTATCCAGGGCTCAATTTTTACCCTGAAGTTGAGTGGCTGTGTTTAAAGTTGAAAGTTGAAGCACCAAAACCTTGCTTGTAGACTAAAAATGAGTCCGGGCAAAAACGAGGTCGACAGCTTTGGGGAGGGGGTGCAACCATAGTATTGTCCCCAGATTTTCTGTTTGGGAGCAATGTATTCCCCCCCCATCCACCACTGGCCATCAGCACCTACAGCAAGTTGTAGAGCATTACCACAAGCCGTTTCCCGACACTAGGAAATCAGTTCTGGCGTACACCTCTGGCCAGGGACCCTCCAGAAGGATGTTTATATGTAGCAATGGACTTTTGTTCCATATTGAATATAGCCGCCCCGGTAGCTCAGTTGGTAGAGCGTTGGGCTCCGGCCCGCTGCTCAGAAGCATGCAGTGGCAGTGCATGTCCAGGCTTGGGATCGGTTCCCCTGGGACGCTCCGGCGCTAGTTAATAGTTTGCCCGACGTAGGTCGGCTGGCAACCAACTGGTGAGAGGGTGACCTGAGCGGGGCGGCCGTCCCTGTGCTTTGTGGGACGTTAAACTTTGGCTTCTAAATTATCCCTTCATTGTGGGAGTTGCACGTTCGGGTGGTGGGGTCGGGGTCTTCGTGACAAGTCCCTTGAAGGACTTTAGTGAGACTC
Organism: Lepas anatifera; assembly: GCA_034440635.1. NCBI lineage: Eukaryota > Metazoa > Arthropoda > Thecostraca > Lepadidae > Lepas > Lepas anatifera. The sequence goes on along the minus strand of JAOTON010001309.1, from coordinate 71,563 downwards.
CGACTCCAGCAGCCGTACTGGTAACAAGTTGGACACAATTTATAAAAAAAATAATAACGTGTATGTGTCTTGACAATGTGTCTTTCTAGTCTGGGGATCAAATATAATGTTTATAAAACAGTATTTGTCTGACTATACCAGGAAAAACGACCAGTTATTCTGATAAGGGTTGTGTACCTTATAACAGAATATGGCTCTATGTAAAACGAAGAACGTCAAGTAATTGAAGTGGAAATAAGTCGAAATGGCATGCAAACAATAGCTAAAAGAAAATTCTTACAAAACATAGCTTAAAAGAGAAGAAAACATAAGACGCCCTACGCTGGAGTCCCGCATTACGATGGAACTACCGAAATAGTTCGTGTTGAAGCGTTGCAGTCTCCATCAAGAGCTATGGGTAAAACTTTAAGCGATTTGCGCTGGGGTCAAATATTAATTTAAATACCTAATTTTTTGCACAATTTCGTTTCATATCACACTGCACGGGAAAAAGAAAGGTAAACATTACATTTTAAAAATTTGTTTATTTTGGGACACCATGATGGACACCCTAAGGACGACTGGCCTTCTCGATGCTTTATTGAACTCAATTAGCCTCACCCAGCTGCTCTCCTACAAGCTGGCACATGACTTAAACACAGCTTTGATTCCACGCACAGAGACAACGGCGAAAACGATGCAAGATAATCAAGAACATAAGGCGGAAATATCAATGTGAAATGTCAAAAATCCTTTGAGTAATATGCTTACAATTTTAACCCGAGAAAAAACACATGCAACTAGTTTTTATATTTTTTTGAAAATTGTGCGGAAACTAATGAGATTGTTAGCACCAATTAACTCTCAAGGACTAAGCGAATGAGTGCAAGCGTATTACACCCTTTTGCTACTTATCGAACTGCCAGTTCATCAGAGAGAGGGAGTGTCCATCTTGTCCCCAGTGTCCATGTTGCCCCACTCTCTCCTACTAGTGATAGAGAAACAATGTTTTTTTAGCTTTTAGGCTGCAGTCACCAAATTAAAATACAAGTAAATAAATAAGCCATTTAAGTATTCAAACGAATTTTTGTTGATTTTTGTTTGAAGATAGTGACTGCTGAAACAAATGAAAGGCCTGTCACAAAATTACTGGTCGAGTTTGCTGCATTGTGAGCACAATCCTTAGGTTAGAGGTAGCCATAATATTATTATCACATCAATTTTTTAAGAATTCGTTCCAAAAGGCATTTGTATGAAACCCAATTCGAGGTCTTGCCACAGTATGAGCGGGAAATTGTGGCTTTACCTGTTGCATTACGCTGATTCTGATGAATGGCTGAGCTAGAGATCCACTCGCAGCCGGAAAACATTACTCGGCCACATTTGGGAAATTGGTTTCGGCGTCGATTGGTGAAACAATTTTGAAATTCGGTCGATTTTTTCGACTTGCAGGTTTTCAAGGTCAAACCTATATTTTGAGATCATCTCAATCGCGCACTCAAACCAGTTTGCTGGCATTGGATACTGAATTAGAAGGTGATAATGCCAAATAAACGAGATGATAAGTCAAGGTCACTTTACGTGAAGATCAATGTCAAGGTTAAAGTTCCTGGGTCAAGGTCATACAAACGTTTTCCTGGTCATTGGCCCGACTGCTTCCGATCAAATGACGCCACCCAGTATGACGTGTATTATGCTGCGACGTCATGGTTAAGGGAAACTCAGTGTAAACGTCAAGGTCATGGATCAAGGTCAGTCCTCACTTTCCGACCAATTAGCTATGGTGCTAGTGATAGTGTACTTATAGGAAATATAGGGATATTGTGACGTCATAGGTCAATGACCTTGGATGACCTTGGTCCAAAAATTTTTGAAAATTTTTTTGGGGCCTTCTCTCTGTCTCTCTGACCTTTGTCCGTTTTTTTAAGATTTCGGACTTTTTGCGCTTAACGATGGCATTTCCCAATGAGTCCCTAGCACGGCAAATATCTATCTGATATGTATGGCCACGTTTGAAATTGAAGATATTGTCCAAGGCCAATCGCGCTGGCGGCTCGTCTATTTTCAATGAACGTTAACAGCGTTAGAGCCGACTGACGAGTGTCTATTTCTCTAGCAAAATTGCTCGGTTGCGTTAGTTTTCAGAGCTGGTATTATTGGACACCTTACACAAGGGCGCCGCCAAGGAGTTTCAAATGGAGCCCCTTCTTTCCAAGAGTGGGGGACCCGGCCCCCCAAGAACCCCGGTAACGACACCTGCCAACTTACGTACATATAAAACTATACTTTTGGAAAACTATTTTCATACCCTACGTATATGTATTTTCTTACGTACTTCTTGGTACGTACTTATTCTTACGTGCTTTGGCATGCAAACTTTATACCTTACATACATCTGCTTCGAGACTTTTGCGTACGGAATATTTCCTACGTTCGTATGGCACACGAACTGTATACCCTACGTTCATTTGCTTACGTATTTTTGCTTACGAACTTTTTTTGCTCGTAAACCGCCAAATGCACCAGCTAATGCGCCCTGCGCGCCATCTATAGAGCGCGCGCATCGCTCGGCGGCTGTAACTTGCCGCCGTTGCGGTATGCAAAGTTGTCATGGGGTCATATCGTCGCCGCTCCTTTCGCCACGTCGTGTTGCCGTCTCCCCTTCCCACCGCACTCTAGACATCGCCGCACCGGCCTGTTACCCCACCACCGCCAGCGATCCGCTCCCCGGTTCCGCCTCCGCCGCCTACTTGCCTACGTCAGTCCATCTTTTGCCGTATTTTCCTCTGGTGGTTTATAAAAATCCATTATATTTTCCTCTCCCCCAAAACATGTCCACCCCGCAGGCATCCACGACGACGGTGTCCTGAGCCATGACGGCCGATGGGTGCGACGGACTTCGCCTGAGCTGAGCCCCGTCTCACGCGATCGGCCTCCGAGCTGAACGATGAGGCGGGACCCTCTCCATGTAGTCCCTGTTTCATGCCTCTTTTCACGTCTCAGTGTTCTCGTGCATTCAGTGTATCAATACATGCACACGACGTCAAGCTGTGGACGAATAATTGATGTGGGTAGGACGATTTATTCGCCACGTATTTAGATAACCTTTCCATGCAGAAACGCTGTGGACCTGTTCCATTTCGGTCAATAGTAATCCAATTAAACTCAACTCCTTCTGACCATGAATAATTTGCGATATTAGTTATTTAAAGCCTGACAGGCCAGGGAACCCCCTTTGAGTCTGTCCATAAATCAGGCAACGCGAAGGGGGTAGGGATGGGAGAGCCAACGTTATCAAGGGTTGCACAGGGACGTCAAAACACGTTAAACGGGGTCCTAAAATATCTTAAGATATTGGTTAGGTACATACGCAACTCATAGACGGCCCGTATCCAGCGTGACAAACTGTGCGGCCACACCTTCAGTGTGACTTTTCAAACATGCTTAGGACGACAACTCGGCCACTGTTGGTTAACGGGCGCTTACGCTTTTCGATTGGTGCCCAGGGCCAAAAACATTCACGGACAAGGTATTTCACGATTATTCTTTAGATACGACAATCTACCATGGAGTATTTTGACCGCAGCACCCTGTGGTCGCAAAACGAAACAAAGCCACTGAATATGAGGAATCTGGCTGGCTGGTACAAACATTTTTCACGACCGTCATGGAAGAATATACCACGTGCAAGAGTGTTGAGGCCAGGGTTGTCAATGTACGTTTTCCTTCCAGCCCGCTCAACTGCAAAAGTTCCAAATTGTAGTCATGTAACCTTTGTAAATAGCACAACAATCCTTGGAGGAAGGGAGTCTTCCCCACGGCAACAGTTCAGTTGCACGTGCAGTGCACCATGAGACATCTTCTGTACCATTCTTCCTGTCTGGGCAGGGCGGAGGCCTAAAACGCACCGCTCGGGGGCGAGGCACCAGGGTTAGCGCACGAGGTCAAGGTCACGCCTCAGGCACAGAAGAGTAGCCGCCAGACGATGCGGCACCGCTGCAGGCGGACGGTGGCAGCATGACGTGAATGCACGTGCTGCTCACGTGATATGACGACGAGGGGGTAACAGAAGGACAGGGGAGGGGGGGCGGCCACTCCCATCAAGGCGTGAACTGGAGCAAGTCGCCGCGAGTGGTGAAGTTGCTACAGCGGGGGACGGGGACGGGGAGAGGGAACAACATGCTTTGAGCTAGCAAGATAAGATGCAGAGGGCTTACAAGGGGCGTGTTCACCATCTGTTGAGAAGGAGAGAGAGAGAGAGAGAGAGAGAGCACTCTGCCGGCTGTAGCCTGAATATAAAAGAGGACGTGACGAAACAAGCCATAGCAACACAGTAATAACTACACAGTGGCTGAGCATCAAAATGTTCAACCTCACCTCTATTCTCAAGAAAACCCTAGAACCCGTACTTCGGGCCATAAGTGTTCGCAGTTGAAATCAAACACACCCGACCTGGGAAAGTTTATTTACACCAAGAAACGAAGTTGACTAGATATTTGTATAAGCAACAATGATATAATTATCATAAAATTCATAATTACAAGGTCATCAAAGGCTAAGACAAACCACGAGACACGGGAAAAGCGACGTGAACAGGACGGCGACAACACCGGGTCGTGTGACCTCTCTTGATCCTGGTGACCTGGCGTGAGCTGGAACCCCTACGGACTCCGGCAAACAGGGAGGAGAAGAGTCTGTCTCAACTCTTGTGTCTAACACATACTGATATTTTTCTGTTTTACCCAGAAATGATGAAGCTTTGTGCAAAGACAGCAGTCAGCGACTGCCGATTTTCGATCAGGGGCCGTAGCATGCCTACACTGTGGAAATAAGACGCCAGTACTCCAATGAGCACTATTGCCAATTTCTTGTGACGCGCGTGAACAGATGTTGCGGCTATTTACAAAGTTGTGCGACGTTACAGACGGAGGTTTTGGCGTCGCGGTTAGAAGGTGATCTGACGCGATGCGCAGTGCGCGACTGCGAACCGGAAGCGTGCCAACGCCGTGACAGCAGTGTAGATTGCTGACCGTTTTGGAAGCCCCCCACCCCTGCAATGATAGCAGCGCAGTGAACCCCGCCTGTCTGCGGCGTTAGCCAGCTGGGACCGGCAACGCGTCTCCACGCACACAGACACAGACCGAGAACAGGAGCAAACGCGGACCACGCTTCCCCTAACCTGCCCTGACCGGAACGCAGCACCAGACTGCAAAGCACATGAAATATTACAACCTGCGGCTGAGGTGGTGGGGGGTTGCGGCGACACAGAAGGGGGCCTGCGGGCACGATGCACGCGTGTAGGCAGGAGGCCATGAGCCCTTTTGACCTCCTGCCTAATCGGGGCGCCATCGTCCCAACTGAAGCGCGGCACTGCATACTAGCGCCTTTGTACTCTACTATAGAGATTCGTAAATAAAACCAAACAGCGCTCCATCGGGTAAAATACCGGGACTGCAACACAGAGCAGGAAACACTCCATGACTCCAACAAACATCAGACGCAAATTTTGACCAGGAAAAAATTGGGACTGTTTTCATCGTGTATGATCCAAAGTGCGAATTCCAGTTCAAGCGTTTGCTTGAGCTGAGCTTGTACAAAAGACAAAGGGGAGAACCTTAAATTTGATATCAGTGGTAAAATAAGCACGAACGTATCTTTAAAAAGAGAGGGGGAGTGCAAAAGCGTTTTCTCAACACTCAAAGCACATGAAATCGCGTCAAAACGCATACATGATTATCGCCGTATTGGCAATATTACCTTAATAAGATACACCAACAGAATGACACATAAACAGCTAACCCTGCTCCACAACCAAGGGCATTCAACTTGTAAATAAGAGCATTGGAGTAGCAGGCTGATGAGACACCATGGAAGAAGGATAGAGGCATATATGTCAAAGATGGGCTGTCTTCCCAGTATTTGTAACGTACACATGCAGCAGATTTTATAAGGACGTTAGTACATATTTATACAATTTTGAGTATCTCCAGTAAAATCTTAGGGAGTGTGTAAGCGTGAAGTCCACGTAATAAAAGGGAAGACAAACTCTTCCCAATGCATAGACTGATTGGTGCGATTTGGTATGGGAGGCATGACCGTGGGAAGAATATAATGTCAATTCATCGAATTCGAGTCTAACTCTATGTTTGGCTAAGGTAAGACTTCAAAGCCCTGATATTTTGGCACAACTTTTTCATACGCATGTGCCCAACGCGGCGCGAGCCATCACCGACAAAAACAACGGACGAGACAGCACCGCCACATCAGCACCACCCCACACGTGCATGCAAAACACACGTCGTCCTCTTCTTTACGCTGGTAGCACTACGACGATAATGAACTACACGTACCCAACGGCGAGTGCTAAAGATGAACTATGGATAGAAAGTCTGGCAGAACATACAGCAGCGTGCCGTACCCTGTGAGCCAACTCAACCAGGTGGCACACCGCACGGAGCGGCCTGCTGGCATCGCCAGGAGGGGGAGGGGAGGGGGCCGTTACCGCCTCTGCCTGCTCGGGACAGCTGTGACTCCGGCGTTGCCGGCACCTTCTCTACTCGTATGCTGGCTGTGGCATACAGCTGGTCCCGCTTGAGGGATCCCACACCGGGCTGGTCCCACTCTGAGGTAAACTTGCAGCGTATTGTGGTATCAATCTAGATGTCTAAACCCGAAAGTCACTCGCTCAGTCTTGTCAGTCGCCCCCCTGTACGTAGCACGCAGTTCCATCCGCCGACACGATCGCCGCTCATCTAGACACTTGTACAACAGCCAAACCCAGCGTTCCAACTTGCACACATGCAGTCGCTCTCTACGGCGGCGGGCCCTCTAGCAGCCGATCTCGACTGCCGAAGATAAGCGTAGTGTTGCGGTCGCGCTGAGGCGAGCCGAGCATGCTTCACTTGTTGCGCATGAACCGGAAAAGGCCACTCGTGCGCGACGAAGACGGAGGGGCCATCAGCATGGGAACCTGGTTCTTGTGCGTGATCTGGATCTGGGGATAGAAAGTCACAGATTGAAGTCAGACACTGGTCGTAATGTAATTGCCAAATGTAACATACATGGCAGTGGGGGCACATTTTGTGCAGCTTGAGAAGAACAGTTTGTTCTGTATGCAGACGTCCGCTCTATAGATTCCATAGAACTGTCCTATACATCTTTTGGACCCCAAAATATTTTCAAGTCACGTCGGTATAAGCTTCTTGACGTCGGATTTTATTTAGGAACTTAATTGAAAACAGTTGGATCATTTGGCGTTGAGACTTGTACAGAGTTCTAAAAAAACATGCAATCACTTATCCGGAAAACCAGTAAGTTTCTTTTATCTTGATTATAATAGCTCGGTCGCAATGGTTCCTCGTCAAACTATTTTCAAAATCAGCACGGTTCTCCAGTTTTGTAACCCAACGTTCCAAGTTTACAGGCTTTAATCAGTTTTTCAGATATTTTTGCTAATTAAAGATCAATTGGGACAACACATTATATTTTTCAAGATCTGGAAATGTCTGGGTTGAGGGCTTTCATCGTTTCATTTCCGCATTTTTTCACACTTTAACAACTCTGATGTTTTCAGTATGTAACACTGACGTGAGATATTTTTTATACTAAATAATTACCACAAGTTTATGACTGAACGTTTGAGCAGTGCATTTGAAGGCATTTCAACGTATTTTCCGCGTCTCTTTTCAGGCCAGGGAACACCAGATTCGTTAGTGGCTCTAAAGGCCTGTCACCTCACTCTGCCGGCGCTTGGTTACCACGCGATACAGAATGTTGGAGAATAATGTTAGCCTATTCAATAAAAGTCGCATTGGGGAAGTGCGTGCAAGAGCACGCACTTTACTTTCTAAAGGCTTTCACGTTTCTCCTATATGTCTAACAGCTAAACATTTTATATGGTTGTTTATCCTGAAAAATTGTCTATGTATAGTCCATGTTTCAACTCGATGTCTCTGCGAGGAACTCGCCACGAGCCCATCAAAAATAAGAAGTCACGTGGGTACTATTACCGGAGTGGGTCGGTAAGAGTACGCAAAAGAGGAGGCTGGTGTACGCATTGATGCCCCGCTGTGCTTTAGGTGCATACCTATGCCATGTGGCGAAGTTTTTTTTTGTCGCCAGACTAGGCGATTTTAGGATTTTATATCGTTCTAAATATACAAGAGCTATGTTGCAATGTTTGGTTTTCCAAATATGAATTACGGACTTTGCCCCGAGTGAAAAAAATTCCGATCTCTTAAGCATGCACACTCTTGCACAACGGTCTACTGCGTACTCTTGCCGGACATGCTCCCTTGGACAGGAAGTCTTCATAAACATGTTGGCAGGCGTTTTAGCGTGAGCTCCAGTCCTGCAGCACAGTTCAAGCTCAGCCTTCTTACTGATGAGAGACCGTAATACAATACTATTGAGAATTTAAGCATGGTCTACAAGTTTACCCAGTTAAGAAATATTATATCAAGTGTGCCCAGAATCTAATTCTGCTCTGTACACCCACAGAAAAACAGGAGCACGTTGAATTTTTTTAGCAGCCAAGGCACTGACCTTACTTTTTATACCAGGGTATCCACCATCTCAGTGGTTGCTTAGTAACCAAAACAACTCCTGCGTACTCTTATCTCCTGCGCACTCTTACCCGCTCTTACCCTATTCCACACGAATGCCGACCTATGAAAGCGCATGGGCCCAAAAGTGGGGAGAGAAGGGATGGGAACGCATCCCTGAACTGATGAACGGAGGGGAACATGCGTAAAATCCTAGGGCTCAACCTTGTTTTCCCGCGTTTTCTCTCTATTACCTGCGCGGACCTACCTAAATGATCCCAATTTTAGTGCTGGTGAAGTGCATCAATAGCGTTTTCAAAGACAGGAAAAGTATTCAAATCCCAACACCTCCTCCTTCCAGCCTTCACCAGTGCAGGGTTTTCCACCCCTGTCAAGTAAAAATTCCGTAGCGACGCCCCTGCGTAGGAGACATACAAATTCGTGGCCAGTCACTTTAAAAAGAAAAAATCCCTCATATGACTGATTTTGCTACAACCGCAAACCATTTAGCTCATGGCACCTGCGCAAACGATGTTTTCAGTTGGACTGAGGTGAGGGTGTGCACTGAGCCATGCTCCTTTCTGGCCGAGATTTACTACACAATCACACCGGAGTCGCTGCTAACCAGCTTCGGATGCCGTACTTTGTTGGGATGTGGGCTTACATCCCTTTGGATGTGCCCAGGCATCCCCAATGGAACGTTGAAGTAGTGTAATAACATTCTGTAACTTTTGTGTTTTCATTCTGAAGATTTTTTATTGGTTTTATATACTTCAACAGCGCTGTTGGGAGGCTAATATACTCATTACACGATCTCTTTTAAGACTGCACATTGACATTGTTTACATCTCATACATCTCAAACATTTTTTAATAATCCACGCCCCTCTTACTAAGCCTTCTGAGACAGCGTTCCGTTGGCCACACCATTGGCTGCCAGATTTCCCTTTCAATTGCACACTGTAGATGCAGCAGTGACATGCTTACCGTGCATGGAGGTTGCATCCAGGGCTCGCCGTCGATCTGCATGGGAAACCGCTTGCGCGTGCGCACCACCACTGAGGAGCACTGCGCCAGCCTCCGGCCGGAGGCGCGCAGGCCCGTCTTCACCTGACCCATGTGCAGACAGTTCTCCAGGCCGATCACCTCAATCATCTTATCGCCGATGTCTGTCGGAGTAAACACCGATCGAACGACGAGTTAAACGGGATGATATATATATATATATATATATATATATATATATATACATATATATATGACAAATCTTATTACAAAACTAATCAAATGCATTAGCATGCACCCCGTTGGGGTACCTGGTATGGTGCCTCCGCTAAGGAAGGAGCATTGTTCCACCCCGACAATCGATTTTTTTAGGTTCTGGTGGTATTCCTAAGCTCTGGAGACTGGAATTTTTCGAATCATTTCTATGTCAAATCGAAATTGAGATCACCAGAGGTCAAAACAGGCTCCACAGCAGAAAATATGATATTTAGGGTCGTATATTCTTACTGAATGGTGCTAAAGTATAAAATTAGGGGAGACTGGATTCGTCTTCCTCTCGCAACGAATATAATAAAGTATGATATGGCCATGCCCAGTCAAATTAAAATGGCCTAGCCTTCAGTTAGGCCTAGGTCATATGTTGAACTGTGCCATCATAACACACATAACTGTGCCATCATAACACATCTCAATAGATTTCCAGTGAAAAACCAAAGGGTGAAGTCAGAATGAAAACATTTTCTCTATTTGGAAGCAAGTAATTAGAAAACGAATTCGGCCTGATCACGTGTCGGCAAATGACCTCCGAAAGGTCAGCGGCTAAAATCTTTAACCTGATTCTCGTGAACGTCTTAAAATGACATGGTTTGGAATTATAGGATGATTCTTCAGGGGCAGGCAAATCCAGAGGGAGGGGTGTACATTTTCATTTTCCACCCAAAACTACGACCTTCACAAATTTTCTTAAAATCCAAAAATATCATGCCTCCGTTGCCCCTCCCCCCAAACAAAAACATTGTGAATTTTAAAACTTTACTCTGTCCGTATTTACTAAAAATGAGACCTTCCAATATTTCTTAATGTACACATGACGTCGTGGCAACAAAATCGACCCCACCTTATTCCAGTAACGCCAAAATACCGAAATTCCAGATAGCAAGTTTGTGAATTCTCATGACCCCATTATATCAAGGAAGTTTTGTAACGATCGGTTCGCAGACGGCTATTTAACACCGCTTCAAACTCAGAATTTTACAGTTCACGGTTGGGCCGTTTTTGATAACTCCAGGTATCTCTTTATAACTTCAGATATCATACATGACCTTGACCAGCTTTTTGAATTGACAGAACCTCACCAAGAAAAAAACGACGAGTAGACGCATTATACATAGAGACGCATTATAGCGATCAGGATTATGCTAATGCAAATTTCGTTGTGCTACGTTGTTTTTTGTGCTATTTAGAGATATCACAAGAAGAGAGATGAAGCTCCCCGTCCAGGTGGGGCGCTCGGTGGATGTCGCCGCACAATACAGCTCAACATGTTTTTGTTTTCTTGGCCAGTGCTGGCTGCAGCCATATTTAACATTAGCATTCAATTATGGTTACAGTACACACGTTTGATAAGTAACCAGAGGCAAGCATTCCGGAGGTAATGTCACATACAAATAAAAGTTAAGGAAACACACATCCAAGAGATATTGAAGCAAAGAAAAACTAGACGGCTGACCCTGTATGGCGCAGTTGAGGTCAAGCGAGTTGAAGGAGTTGCTACTAAGCTCCCGGTCGCGGTCCTGTTTTTTCCGTTTCTTCGACTTCTTCTTTCCCTGGTCTCCCCACAGGTTGGAGCCGCCGTGCGTGTATGGTATGTTGAGAAGCAGAATGCCCTGCAGCGATGGACCGTTGGCCAGGTCCAGGGAAATGCCGTCACACTGCCAACAAGACCAGACCAGTCAATCCCAGAAAAAATCCTGAGGGAGAACACTGCGTGTCTGTCGGTGCCGGAGTGAGCGGAGGGAGCATGCATCCCTGACCTGGCAAACATGCAAACCCTGAGCCTCAAATCCCTTGTCCTCCGAAATTTGAGGCTCGGTTAAGGTCTTTATCTTTTCTCTTGTTGAATCAACATTGACTTTGGTTCACGTTTCCTAATAAGTTGTAAAAGTAGTGTTTTGATTTGAGCTCTTCAATGTTGAACTCTTGATTTGAACTCTTTACTCTTCAACTCGCATGCTTGCTTCCTATCTCTTCCCTAGTCGCCGACGAGGTAAGTACACTTAGTAACCCTGTGCTAAGTCTGTGCTCCCACCAATCAATACCTAACTGTAATCAAAAGTGACTCCGTCGAAAAAAACACATGATAAGGGAGGTTACATCAAATACCACATGAGCTGTTACGGTTAAAGAATGACGTTACCAGCTCCGACCCTGCTGGTAATAGTTGCAAGTCCTTGCAACTATTACCATCACAGCCCTGAATCACATTCAACTTTGTTGATTGACCCCACCGAAACTTGAGCATGTCCGCCAAGCGGAACAAGGTTACGCAACCAACTACATATGGAGAGAGTGCCAGACTGCCAGTGGATAGCGTGCCCCTTCAACCACAACGTGTCTCACGTGCGTCTTCCGTACGCAAAGACACATTCTGATGTCACAGGCCATCTGATGAATAAATGTACAAGTGAAGTTAGAATACTCGCAGATGTTAGTCTGGGTACGTTGGGAAAGAGTGCTTACCATGATGTCGATTTCTTCGTGTAGGTTTTTACAGGACGCAGTGAACGTTTCTGACGTGGCAAACTCAAAGTACCAGAGCTTGTTCTTCACGCGGGAGTTGAACTTCTCTGGATTTTTCTCTCTCTCCAGGTGAAACTTGACGCAGATGGCGGCATCCTGCCGCACAACACCGTGCCTGGTCTCATAACCTATCCATTGTGCTTCAGTACCACATCTTGGAAGCAATATACTCTGATGACATACGCTACTAACGCATGTCATGACAGTACAACTGCACAGTGCGCACTGCCACAGGTCAGAAAAAACATACATTTTCCACAGCGGAGACCAATTTTCATCTCGAGATAACAAAAATATCACAAAAGAAAATTGCGCGTTGAATCTTGCGAGACAGGAAATGACTCTCCCCTACACACAGAATGAGTAGACCAGATGTCAAACTGGCATACCATACTATAATGAAGGGCTTATTTGCACTTCGATGGGCGCCAGTCTCAGTATTGCAAATATGAAAATGCTTCGGTTCTCCGAGATTCTCTCCAATTCGGTTGACAAGATTGAAATTTTTCTGACCTCTGCACACTGCCCTGCTGTTGTTTTGTCCATTCTGCAGACAATACCCTCATTAGAGGTGGGGCATCGCTGAATGACACCGAGAGGTCAGTATGGAAGAATGAAGTAATTTTATGTTGATATTATTGCGTTTGGATTGCTATTGCGAGTCGATTGATATGCATATTGACTGTGCTAGGGCAAAAAGTGACCTTGACCTAACCTGGGGTCAGGTAGTTTTTGTGTTTTGACCTAGTATGGTCATATTATACATCATTAGATTCGCCGTGACGACAGAAAGCTAACGGTGCCTACAAAATGATTCTAACTAAACTCTGTTAGATGCTAGAGCCCAAAAACTTTGCTCAAAATGCCAAATTCTTTGACCTGTCATGACCTGAATATTTACCTGAGCCCCAAAAGTGACTGATATAGTTTCCTCATCAATTTGTATGAACTATCCACCAGCTTTCGCTTTTTTTGCTCTAGGAGCCGAGTGCGAGGGGATGTTCAAACACCCCCCCAGCAGGGCGAAGGTGGCTCAGGAGGCCCAGCAGGGCGCGGGTTAAGTACCGCAAAACGAAATTTAAGCGAAAGCAATGCCACATAAATTGGTACTTCACGCATACTAACAGCTTCCATTTTCGCTTGGTCCCACTTTGTGCTGTTCCATTCAGTCGCTGAAAATGCGTACAATGAGTCCACTCTGTCCCGTTTCGGTCCATTTTGCCCCGTGATATTTTCAGAAAATTATCCATCGTCCCGGAACGTGCCAATAAAACCTGGAAAAGCTCATGCAATTCATTGCCATTTTTTACCGTTCTGCAATTTCTATTGCACGTCCCCATCCCCGTTTCAACCAAATCCCTCAGCCATTTCAAACTACTCCATATCACTTTCCCATTAGTTGCAGGTAAGTATCAATGTGCTCAAGCATTTTTTTCAAGCTCTTGGAAGAAGGTGCCAAAACATCCGAACCTGAAACCTGTTTCTCATCCAAACCTGATATACTGTAACCAGTTGCAACGGTATTTAATCAACTTCCATTACTAGATTCTGCGGTGCTGCAACGCTGGTCATGATTGTTTGACGTTAAGGTGTTATTTGGCCATATACTCGAGCCTGGGATGCGTAATTCAACAAATTCAGAACAATTTACGGGCGGAGCCAGGATTCAGATCAAGGGAGACATGTTGGGGGCCAAATCCGGACCCGAGGGCTTCACTTTTGGGTGGAAAAACCTATCAGGTGGGCGCCAAGTGCTATCGGGGGGCTACGATACTCGCATCCTGGGGGAGGAAGACGGGGGGCTAAGATACTCGCATCCTGGGGGAGGAAGAATGTGCGAGAAGCGAAAATTCAGGGAAGTACTCTCGTCCTTTCAGGGGGCCACGTGATCATTTCAGGGGGTGCAGAGTAGCGGCGGACACAAGGATGGGGGCTGGAGGCTCGAGCCCCCAGTGTCGAGAGTGCCTAAAATGCATAGCCGGAGGCTGTTCCGAGGCAATGACAGGGGAGGTTTAAGGGCCCGGCCCCCCAACTCTCAATCCAGCGTTCGAGGATACAGGCTCAATACTATTACCCGACCGAATTGCATTGCCTGAAGGAAACAGTCACAGACTTGGACAAATCCAGACTGGCCCACAATATACAATCTCCAATCCGTTGACTTGATGGTATGCTCCAATAATAAGCTGGCATCTCTGTTCATCATAGCCATCAGCTCCATAGCAACCATGTCATAATCAATCGATGCCACATTATGCACCCTCCCTGTCAGCGTCCACACTGCTATGGCCAGTCAGTGCAACTGCGCAGCAGCCAGTCCCCCCGCCTGGCTAATGAGGGCTGAAGAGGGGGCGGTCACAGCGGCTCCCGCTGCGAAGAGGGAGGAGCAGGGGTGATGGGGAGGTCAGAGCAGTACCCCGGCTGCAGGCTACGATCCATCAGGCCCGGCCTTGACACCGGCGTGCTGCCGACTGCATCTCAGTAACGGGCCTCAGCTGACGCAACAGTGGCCGTCTGGCGGCGCTGCCCCGCCCGCCGCCGGCCGCCCGGCCGCGCCGCAACTGTAGCACCCCAACAGACCCGGCTGGGGCAGAAGCCGCTGCCCACTGTTTGTATGGAGTTTGAAGCAGATGTACCGACAGACTGAATGAATAAGGCTGGTGTAGGAGACGTGAGCTGAGTGACGTAGCTGAGGGAAAGGGAGGTGAGGGAAGGGGTCAAGCACGCCCCTTGCTGATATTTGGTATGCTACCTATAATGGTCCATGGTCACATAAGCGACTTTGACTTATATGATGTTGACCCTGACGCATGTCTGACCGCGTAACAAGATCTGTCCGATACCAGTAGAGCACGTGTACCGCTGAGGAAGTAGCTGGTAGGTGAAATCTTGTCTCACCAGGCTTTTTGCGATAGGTTATAGTAGTGGAAAACATAGATTGTGTCGCAAAAAATTGAGACGAAATCAGCTGGCAAATATTCAGGAACTCACCACTCCAATGGAGAAGTAGTTGTTGATGATGTTGTAGGGTATGGGCTCTCCGGGCGCCTCATCATCCTGAACCTGGCTGTCCGAGACCTCGATTCGCCACCGGTCCATCATCACAGGGGTCGACTGCTCGATTTTCTGCCCGGTGGGAGCTCAGTGTTAGCTTAACTATTGCAGAAGTGGCGCTGAACACCTAGCGCGTGAAAGATATTTGAACATTTCAGAGACACAAAATATGATGCAATAAGCCAGAATGACTGAAGAATTTTTAATAATCGAACGTAACACTTAACTTCAAGGCTTCGTGTACATGAAATCGGAAGATATAATACCCCGGAATAAAATAAGACCATTAAGTGCAGAACACTTACACTCACTGTCACTTCATTAATAGAAACAAACCAGCACAATTATCAATGACACTATGGTGAGTTCTTGCCGACTTAATACCCCGGAATAAAATAAGACCATTAAGTGCAAAACACTTACAGTCACTGTCACTTCATTAATAGAAACAAACCAGCACAATTATCAATGATACTATGGTGAGTTCTTGCCGTCTGTATTCCCTCGCAATATATTCTTTCGTATATCTACAGATATTAAGAGACTGATAGATATTCACGATTATACCATAGTGACCTTTTAACAGCATGCTTTTGGAAATCAGATTATCGACTATACAGCCAGAGGTAAACAAAACCTGCTCTGCCCAACTTGATTGGACATAATTTAGGTGAACCAGAAAGATGTCCATTTTCAAAACTTACACTATTGCCCTTCGGGGCATATATAATGCCTTCAATGTATAACAATCTGGTGCCTAACATAATCATTCATTGATTTAGAGGTGACCATTTTATCTCTCATGCGACTCCATCAGCCCTTTCTGCTCGGGAACTCCACTTTCGTGGGTTAAAAATTAAATTCCGTGGGGTAAAATAATATTTTTTTCCTGACCTCTGTATAATATAATGAATAACTAAATACCGCCAAAATATATTTGTGATCACTGCTCGAAACTTAAAATAGCTTTTGAAAACAAATAATTGAAGAGCAGGTTCCAAACTTTACCCGGTATCGTTAACATATTTCAATAATAGTTGAGTGGCATCCAAAAAGTTCGCCGAAGATACAAAAATAATTGTCAGCTTCGTAATCAAAATTTTTCGAACAGCAAGAAACCACAATACCTTTTTTCACGTACCTCCCTTTAAACGAGATGTGGTATTTGCAAGATTTAGAACCTCTTGTATCGTATGAAAGCAATGACAAACTGTAAATGTCAATCCAAAGGGCTTTGGAGGAAAATACAGTATTTCTATTTTTTAGACCAGGCCAATAAGGGGGTCACCAGAGGTCACGGAATGTAATATTTATACCGATCATTCTCATCCAAATCTTTGGAAAAAGATCACCAAAGAGAAACATTTAGGGTATCATTGTGATTGTCTGGCTTCCAGGAGTCAAACGATGTATTGCATGATTCTGGAATGAAAACGATTTACCTTGCCCTGACATAACCTCAACTCGATGTTATCAAGTCACGTGGAAGGCTCACGTTACACATCATTCGACTAGCTAAAAAAGAAAAAAAACGAAAGTGGCGCAAACACTGAAAATCCATCTTCATTATTTTACAAATTATTAGCAAGAACATCCGAACGTTATTATCTGAGCTTGATATGAAATTCAGCTGGATATGAAACAGGGGTGACAGATACAATACATAAGGAATGTTTCAAGTGCAGTCGATGATCTCGTTTGATTGGATTTTGCAATCAGCAGATACCTCTTTTGGTTCCCGACTTAGTAGCTGGGGGGGTGTCAGAACCCCCTAGGTGGTCGCGGGAGCTGTAATAGCTCACACGGTGGCATCTTAATTGTTTGTAAGATTACCACAGGTCTCATAATCATGTTAAAAGGTATCAAGACCTCTCCGATTCACTTTCTGAAGAAAGTTGTTTAATTTTGACTTAAATAGTTCTCCACACATTTTCTAATCCGGGGTCCTCACCACATTCCTACAGTTTTCATCGTATGCAAACTCTTCACCGAATCACCCCCGCCCCCTCCCCCCCGGCCACGCCACGGAAAGAAAGGACATTGTGCTGTGAACTCGAGTGAATGTGTCAGACAAAAAACTATCAGATCTCAGCTTAAATCCTAAGGAAATCAGACAACGCTCTGGTCTAAGCATGTTCAATTACGACAAACCGTCTCCCGTTCCTTCATCGTCGTGTTATGGACCACACCTTCAACGGAACAGAGATAAACAAGTTATCTGGGGTTATCTCAACCGGCACGGAATCTACGGAGATCTGAACCATACACAAGAAAACAGCTGGTGCAGCGCTGGGTGACTTTGGTCGCACACAAGACAATAACTGGGCATCCACCGCACTGAATAGAGCGAAATCATAATTTATGTATTTGGCTCGATCCGCTGCATAGGAGATCAGTCTTGCCATAATTTAACAGGACGGTAGGTTTTAGTGGTAAACCCAAAAGTTGATGAGCAAAAAAAAAAAGAAAAACACGGGATGAAATATATGGCTAAAAGAGGCTTGTTTCTGCTCTCAAAGGGCCAATGTTCACACTGAAGTTGACTAATTATGTTTGAAGTTAAGATTTTAAGCACAAAAGCCTTGCTTTTAAACTAAAAATAAATTTCGGGGATAAAATCGGTTGATAGCTTGTGGGGGGCCTAAACATTGTTTTCCCCAACTATTTCCGTTTGGGGGGCAAATGCCTCTTTAACCCCTTCCCTGGATCCGCCACAGTAGGAGATTAAGGTAAGAAGTGGACACTTTTGTGTGGCATTCAATGAAAACCGCAACTCACTCTTGAGCACAGTGTTATCATTCAACCCACGGTCGAGTGAGCCTCTAAGTCACTTGGGCTCTGCTGGCTTTCCGAAAAGGTCAACCTAGTTCACGGTCATTCCTGCCCACAGAATGAACAATGGAGAGGACACATGAACTTGGATGCTGAATCTGTCTTAACGACTTATCCTTCCACACTATTTCGGCAAACTGTAGTCCCTATGACGAAAATTCCATTTGATGATTTCTTTACAATATATTTACCAGGTGTTGATGGTTCATATGCGTCATTTAATTTCATGCTATTTCAGTTACTTTTACCTTAATTGATAGGGCGTAGTCACACAACCGCTAGTCAGGTCTTACGATGCCACTATGTATGTATCACCCAGTTGATATGGAAAGCGGCACAGGATCACGCCTTTCTCAGAACTCACCGAAACTGAAGCCCGGTGAAATTCCTTCAGCAATCAGGCGCTCAGAAACATTGAGACATTCATCCCCCAAAAGCACACCTTTTGTGTATTAGTATGTGTCACAATTGTGTGATATCATTAGTTCATTAATGCACAAATTATCTTTTGTGATAAAGAAGGGACTGTTGTGCAGTAAAAATCCACAAATAAATATAGAATATGAAATATTCTAAGACATTTGGGTTCCTCATGTTGGTTTCAGTTCTCCCCAGGACTACGGTCAGTTAGTACAGTGTTAGACACTTGGGCTCTCCAGAATATACATGAGAATTCTGTTTGTTCAGTGCTACTACATTTTTTACTCTGCTCAATACTATCAGGCACCAATAGAAAATTGTAAAATGACTGTACTGCTGTCATCTTAATACCTTGGTTGATTTGACTTCGAAATATATATATGATTGATGTAGAAAATGTATACCATAAGCCTTTCACATAAAGTATTCAGTTTGTTTTGAACAGAGACCAACACATACTTTGGCACAGTCTGTGACAGCAAAACAGCAGTGAGACTTCTTATATATGTTACTCCGGTCAGATAAAACACCATGTTTCAGCTTTTCGGCTTTCCACGACATACCGTATACCTGTGATACAAATCTAGCATTTAAGTCACTTGATACTTCCCACATATTCGTGGCATGCACCCGAGAGTTCTAGAACAAACGCCACACCATTAAAACCATTGTCTACAGAAGCCAGGCTCATGCGGTCGCATCCGAGCTCAGGCGCGTACTCCGGGGTCAGAGGTCACCGAAGCCGCCGCCAAAATGCCCCGAGGTGGCTGAGAACGGCGCGGGTGAGAGTGGGGAGAGGCAGTAGGCGATGTGACTCAAATGGTTAAAACCAGTTACGGTGGCACACCGCGCGCTCAATTGGAGGAGAACCTGTGCATTTCAGTAAGGAGGTTAGCATCATTTGAGAGAACACCTGCTCCAAAGAAAGCAGAACTGAAGAATAATGAAGAGTAGCCAGCGACTCACCGTAAGTTCAGATAAATGAACATCAATAATAATATACCACAGGCCATGGAAGTAGTTTAAGCCCTCCCAACAGATTAGAACAAGTCACTGGCGAAGAAGCTGTGAATATTCCGGATGCCTTCGACACGGGCTTATCTATGTCCTGAGCCCTTAGTTGCACAAACAAAAGCAATCTAAATATCTAGGCTACTGCATCGTGCAAATGCGCCACCAAATGCTCGTCACCAGTTTTTTTCTGATTTTTTAATCCTTTGATCTCAAATATATGCTAATATCCTTTTGCACATGTATGTAAATACATGCATGAGCAAACACAATTTTCTCGCTCACATTTGAAATTTCGGAACCATTTGGGAGTATGTGAAGCGAGGGGGGAGGCGGGTATCCGCACCCCTCGTTTTTTTGGAGACCGAATAAAAAACAGCGGCGCGTAGCGCCACCGTACTTCTATACTCAGTTGTACACCGTACAACTGAGTGGATATATTCGATTGAAACTCATTTCACAGAGTGAACCCGCCGAGTTCTACAAAATATATTCCGGTACTTTTTATATCGATGGCCTAAGGCCAGGTACGAGCCATGACCTCTCCTTTGGAAATACATGTCAAAAATGGTTCAAGCTGCATGAGTTAGACATCTATGGTTTGAGAGCATTTTTTTAACGACATAAGGTTTTGCCTCATGCTTGTTGTTCTAATGTTATAAATTTTGACTTAATTTGACCTTGACCTGATCTCAGGTCATGTCAAAAGCCAAATTTGACCTAATTTGACCTAGAAAGGTCATAGCATGCATATCTTTTGATTCGGCCTGCTGCGAGGATTTCAATGGTCCAAATTGTTTTGCTCTATCTTTACTTGTTCAGACGTAAAGACCGAAAGCTTTCATTTACATGTTATCCCTATGACGGAATGTCTTGACCTCTAGTGACCTTAAATGTGACCTGACAAAATGGTTCAAATGTTTTCAATAGAGAAATGGATGAGCTACCCAACAACGTTTACTGTTTTTTTCGGTATTTAGCGTGGTTCTTGAGATATTAGGGGGCGGCAGCCCCTCTCCTCTTCAAAGCATAGGTGGTTCAGACCCTCGTCAATGCACGTGTTAATTCGTCACTACGCATGCTAACCTGTGACCAGTGCCGGACGGTCCACTACTTAGGTCCGCACTCCGCTATTCCACTACTCTGCCGTTTGCAGTCTCTCATAGTGGTGATGGAGCAGCGGTAGGGGTTCCTATTACCAAAAAGTAGCGGAGTAGCGCTTACCTGACTCGAAATAATTATAGACCGCTACCGCTATTGACAGTCTGGTAGGGAGACTGTCACCTCCCAAAAATCGGGGGATGGAGATTGAGAAAATGTTTTTATACAAAAGAAAACAAAAAAAAGATTGAATGAATGCTGATGTTGCGTGTCTTTTTCCATATCTTACATTACATTTGCTGTATTTTATGGAACATATATATATATATATATATATATATATATATATATATATATATATATATATAAGAAAAGTTGCACGTAAAATTTATTTATAAAGCACACTGAAACTGGTTTGTGATTAGTGCCTTAGCGGCACTTTATAATGGAAATTAGCGATAGCGGAGTTGCGAGTAGTAGTTTTGCGAATTGGAAAAAGTAGAGTTTTATTTTCGGTAGTAGTATCAGCTAGCTACGGTGGCGAAAGAAGCAGACGTGGTTTGAAGAAAAAAACTTGGTACTGGCGGCCCGCTCTAGGTGTGGCAGTGGCGCATGTGCAACCAAATTCAATTCGGACATTAGCTGTGGGAATATTGCTTGAACCCCGGGACGTTTCACGTGCTGAATTATCGTATGACTATATTTAATTAAAATATGTGTCTTTGATGAGCAATTAGATAACTAGTATGCATCAATTCAGAAGCCATTTAAAGTTCATAGTTAAAGTCTAGATATACAATTTTCCTTTCAGCGTGTTCACGAAGGCTGAGAACGGGCCCAATTGTGAATAACGTTTACCTTGCGTCACGCAAATCTTTTCTCCATTTATCTTCAGGCCAAGCGTACAACATGGTCCTTAAATCTACCCGTCACACATGTTGCGTGCCCTAAAAGCACACCATTCAGATCGCTTGATAACACAGTCAGAGGTCGAAAAAGGTTGTTTTCAACGTTCGTGGATGGTCAAACAATTCGCCTTCGAAATAAAACAGAGAACCTCCGAAATGAAATGTGCTTGAAAACAAAACGAGCGAGGAGAAAATGACAACTAAGGG
The DNA here is from genome assembly GCA_034440635.1 of Lepas anatifera. NCBI lineage: Eukaryota > Metazoa > Arthropoda > Thecostraca > Lepadidae > Lepas > Lepas anatifera. The sequence continues at coordinate 49,705 of JAOTON010001309.1, read as the reverse complement.
TGATTAGTGCACCAGAGTGTCATAAAACATCTACACTTCACTTTTCCGACCGCACATCCCAAATGATACATTAAATATATTACCTCATGTAAATATTTCCCTTTGATGACAGACCGGTAATTTTCGGATCTCTAGAGACAGGGAAAACCCTCTCAAGCGAACAGGTCACCGGAACATAATGAGGCCTTCCTGAAGTGGCAAGGTCCTGCGAGGACCACTCATTGCCTTCCCGCATCGACGTCCATTAAGAAGCCGCGACTGCTTGGCCTGCCGTGTAAGGGCGTTGCCTTGAACTATTAACCCAATTTCCTTCATGATGAGGTGCCACAATGGCCGACACGCATTCATATGGCATTAAGCGTGCTGATTTCCATAACACGTATGACCTAATCTGAACACATCAACTACTTAGCAGGAGAGTGCGACATGATGTCTAAGGGTGCTTTATGGATCAAATCCCCTGGAAACCGAGCTACTGCTCCATTCATACTTTGCTGACTGAATCTCTGCCTCCTCCCTTTCTGCGCAGGCGGCATATGGTGTCCGAGTCCCGGAACTTCATACCGACCAGCGCGGCAGGGTCTAACACATCTACCGTTAGAAACATGGTTAAGAAGAACAGAAATGGACCCACTACACACAAACATAAACAAGTTCCAAATATTTTCTCCGTATCTGTTTATTTCAGGGCATCCTCAAAAGGGATCAGGTTACTCGGAAATTCTAATCCTGAAGCAGGTGTGCACCTTTTCGGGAAAAGTTTATGTCTTTCACCCTAACGATATAAAACAGCCGTCAGAGGGCAGAAACTTGCCAACTCGGCTACTGGAGTTTGTGACACATTTATGATAGTTGAGGTCATAAGTGTGACAAAATAGCGATCGGACAGTATGGTTCAAAATCAAACCACACATTTTCGAAATACAGAATGAAGCGTGTAGCGAATATTTTAATTTAGCAACTCTGTCCTTCAATTGCACAGCGTACCATCAGTGATACAATATTGGTACTGTGTTCAGTTTCTACTAAAACGAGAGACCCCGCTGCAGAAAACCCGGAAACCGCTGTCACAGTTGCCAGATTTTAACATGCAGCCCAATGGCGCCGATTGTTAGTAGTTGCCAGAAAGTTGCCGCCTAGATGCCGGAAATGTGACAGTCAATTTTTCGAGAAATACATGATTGTGGGCATATTTAAGGCATTAAAGATAACGCAGATACGTTATCAAGTACTTTTCCGTCCATTTTGTCAGGTTAAATAATATTTAAAGTTTGAGTATCTTCGATTTAGCGGTCCCTATTTCTTTGAATTTAGTATCAAGTACGCCTAAAAGCTACTAGGAAAAGTACTAAATGAGTGAAAGAAATAAACGTAGCTGGGCAGCAATTCTACCTAAACTACGCAACAGCGACAAGACAAGTTCGCAATGTTTGTGTGATGTAGAGCCTGCCAAAAAATTTGAACAAGTGGGAAGCTACTTCTGTTGAGGGCATATTTATTAGGTATATCTGAGATAGGTCAGGCTAAAACTAGCTGGAATAAATAGTGCTGCCCATGGCTAATCTAAGATGAATGTAGGCTACTTGATTCTGATGCACTTTCACACATCAAACTTGGTTTTTCATTCCGTAGTTTGCTTGTGCCTTACCTTATTTGTGCCCTAGATCAAGATTGGTTAGGTAGATTTGGAGCTGGAGGAAGTTGGGAGAGTTGGCGCCAGCAGCAGACTGGCAACAACAGTAATTCAGGTGAGGTTTCATGATCAAATTATCATGTCAATATTGTACAGATAGCAAATGTGTGCCAATGCAGTCCTCCACAAAGTGTTAAAACACACACTGGAGAGGGCCTGGCACTAACGTGCACTAGAGGGGGCCTAGTAGACCCCCTTCTCATCTCAGAAAATCACAGAAAATTTCAGAAAGAAAGAGACTTTGAAAAACGCTGGTTGGGGGTGTGTTGCTTACTACCAGTGGTAGTAAGCAACACACAGGACCAACTGCCTGGAGTTAAAGCAGGATTTTGACTTATACACTGGATCTTTCTTTGGTATGAGACTTCCAATACCTCTGTACCTATTAGGCCAATAGACATAATTTTACATCTATGCAGGTTAGCTGCCTCGGAGTTTTTACTGCAAGAAGGAACGACCAGGCAGGTGATAATCAGGCGTTGGGGAAATTTTAAGCATTTGATCTGGCTTTAAAAATGCTACCTAAGGTCCACTTTACCAACACATTTTAGGTAGATCCAAATCCTATGGTGACATTGACATTTTGTCCCTTTGTTGATATGTGAGATGGAAGTTCAGTGGGGGTGGGGGGGAAGCTGTGATTGGTATTATCGCAGTAGGTGGATCACATCTCGCGGTTCAAAAGGATCACATCAGAAGGTCCACAGTTCATATGTTCTACCGCTCAAAATGTCTAACTTAAAAAAGTCAAACATTCAAAAGGTCCAAAGAGGCGTGCTCAGATGCATGAGAGTGGGGTGCATGATAACGCAGATGTGTGCTAAGGCACCTGATAATAGGAGGCTATGAGGGTTAGGTTAGGTTAGGTTAGGTTAGGTTGGGTCAGGTCAGGTCAGGTTTAGGTCAGGTCAGGTCAGTTCAATTGTGTATGCCCTGGTCCCTATTTCCTAGTCTGGGGATATCACCCCTCTTTCCTGAATCTGAGTGCACCTCTGGTCTGGGTACCACTTAACACTACTCAAACTTCCCCTCCTTCCGTCTGTTTCATCTCTAGGGATTTTCTTGCAGAATTTCGGGATATTTCTATGACATTTCGAAAAGTGGTACCCAGACCAGAGGCGCACTCAGATACTGGAAAGAGGGTTGATATCCCCAGACTAGGAAATAGGGACTTAGGGCATACACACCTGACCTAACCTAACCTAACCTAACCTAACCTAACCTAACCTAACCTAACCTAACCTAACCTAACCTAACCTAACCTAACCTAACCTAACCTAACCTAACCTAACCTAACCTAACCTAACCTAACCTAACCTAACCTAACCTAACCTAACCTAACCTAACCCAACCTAACCTAACCCTCATAGCCTCCTATTATCAGGTGCCTTAGCACGCCTCTGCATTATCATGCACCCCACTCTCATGCATCTGAGCACGCCTCTTTGGACCTTTGAATGTTCGACTTTTTAAGTTAGACATTTTGAGCGGTAGAACATATGAACTGTCGACCTTCTGATGTGATCTCTTGAACCGCGAGATGTGATCCACCTACTGCGATAATACCGCTGTGATCAGGGTTCCCAATTGTGTGTAGGTGTACGCTCCCATTTATAGATTAGTTTCCAATAATAATTTTCATGATAATTGCCACATTTAATCATGGGGAAATGTACCATAATTGGAAACACTCCTTCCAAAAATGGAAACTTCTTCAAAAGGAAATGCATGTCATTGGGGGAAACTGCAGTCAGAGTTGCCAATAATAGTTATGATCCCAGCACTGAAAACAATGATCCATAATTGGAAATTTTCCTTCCAAAACATAAACATGATCTAAAAATGAAAACACAGTTTAATACTTTCATGCGGTAATGGCTTGGTGCTTGAACCTTGTCAGTTCAAAAAGTAAGAGACAGGTAGATGACATTCAGCATATTGGAAATAGTATTCAAGTATAAAATTATCATTTCCAGCTTTGTGTGACAGAGGAGGCATATGTCGCATTGAGTTTGTGACAGCCAGTATACTTTCCACCTCTGACAGCCGTAATACCAGTCTGTGGGAGGGGGGTGCAAAACACCACATCACAGCTGCTATCCTATTAACGGATTATTACAATAATCTCGGCACGCTCTCAAAATCCATGAGAAGGAATGATCGTGCCAAGTGTCATAACTTAGTAAAAATTTGGCATACCCTATTACTTTAAATTCCTTCAGACTGGAATCGCACTGGCGATTTCACGGATTAAACAACTTTGCTAGATTTCGGAAGGCCGAGGCAAGGAGTGTGATTATAAGTTGACAAGATGTTTAATGGCCTGCCTCCTCGAGTCCTAGAAGCGAAAATATCCAAAATATATCATCCCAATTTACAAGATCCACTTCGCACTGAGGGCGCGAGGAGGCAGGGCATATCAAATCCTGTAAAGTGTTTAAAATGCTTATTTGATTTGTGGTGCTCGCTAGTCCAAGTAATGCATATTGCATATTGTAAATTCGCAGGTTTACAATGACCTATGCTTTGGTCAACTTACTGTAAACAGTAAGCAGTTGTAAACAAAATTTACTTCGAATTTAAAATTATCCCAAGAGCTAAAATAATATTCAACCAATACACAACATCTGTCAGCCAGACAAGCAGCCATCCAGTCTATATGGGTTGCAGTCCACCAAACATCTGTTATATAGCTTGATTTCTTCTCTTTAGGAAATGATTTCAAAGAATTTCATAGGGAGTGAGAGCCGGTGAACAAGACGTGGGAGTAAATCAACTTACATTGAGTATCTTGTAGATGGATTCTCCCTCGTAGCCGCCTCCCCATCGTAGGCAGCGCGCCAGGTCGTTGCCCGTTCCCAGGGGAATGATTCCCACGCACGGAGGATGTGCCAACTGCACACGATCTGGGGCATACGGAAACGCCACAGTGAAATCAGAGTAAGCGCTATTGTTGAAAAAGGTCACAGATGGTACACGGACACACCGCGGTCAAATCACAGTGAATGCTATTGCTGACAAAGGTCACATGAGGCCTACGGACACGCGTCAGTCAAATCACAGTGAACGCTATTGCTGAAAAATGTCACAGGGGCACAAGGACACGCCTCAGTCAAACTGCAATGGCCGCTGGACAGTAGATAGAAGATAGAGGCGAATGGAGCAGAAATAATATAGGGTAGAAAGTAGAATTCTATGCAATATGCATCAGATAACCTCACATTGCTAAATTGATGAAGACGGCGTACGTGTAATTTTGAGGTATATCTCTATGACATGTGGAATATAACAGCAAGCAAGGAAACAGAGATCAGCTAAACAACAACTACTATACAACAATAAATAGGTAACGGCGAATTGGGCGGCAGAAGATGGGGGGGGGGCAACGATGAATAAATGTGTCATGTGAATATGTAACTGACAATGTCATTGTAATGAAAATATATATATATAGGCTGAACATTTTTAGCCTCATCTGGAACAGTAAAATGATGGATAAGCACAGGAACTCTCACTAAGGTGGAGGGGGAGATGACAAAAGTTGTCACCACTGGTGAGGCCAAATATGATTCCCTCTATCACTTGATTTGCTAATGAAATAGGTCCTGAATCGGATCACAGTTGGGGGGGTGGGGCATTACCCCCCCCAGTCCAGAAGTTTGGGAGGACAGCCGCCCCTGCCCCCAGGTTCCTGCGCCTAATGTAAGAACAATGATGGATGAGAAGATGTGAGCGGCATAAGTCAGTGACAAGTTTGCTGTCTCAGGTAACAGATAATAAAACTTCCAAGGCGGTGCAATTCCCAGCTTTAGAACCATACATGTAAGCAGCATTTGGCTCTGTCGTACTGCGCCTTAGAATCCCAGGTAGTGATAAGATATATACAAAAATACATTTTTCAGCAGATAAAATACTGACAGTTCTGCATTTAAAACAGCCAAACCTGTTAAAAAACCCAGACTGATGCAAATAAAATCAGTAGTTTTGCTTCTACGCCCTGAGAAAAACCGCATAACTACACATATTTGGAAGCTCTAAACCCCTTGCAATATGGAAATGCTTAAGAAGGCGGATCCAGGATTTCCGATCAGGAGGGGCGCATGATCGGGGAGGGGCACAGTCTGGACCAAGGGACGCCACTTTTGGGCGGCAAGGCTTATCAGCCGGTTGCCAAATCCTATCACGAAGGCGCCGATACTCGCATCCTGGAAAAGGGAAGATGGGGAGCGACATTGCAGGGAGGCGCCATGGACCTTTAAGGAGAGTGCCGTGACCATTTCAGGGGGCACCGAGGTTCTATGGAGGTTGAGTACCTCCACTTTCCCCCTGGATCCGCCTATGTATCACCGTTTCATCGAATACCACAGGTTAACATTTGCGGGGACACCACTTATTCAAACCTTGAAAGGGGGGCTGTCGCGCAGCCACTTATGAAGCTGCCTAGTCAAAGGCGTACGGAAGAAGCTATACCAAATCCAATGAGCTGGGCACACTAGTGCCCTGGGTCCAGACTAGACTCGGCAAAAATATGAAATTTCGAGTCCCACACCCACCACCACTAATGCATAATTAATACCAAATTTCCCCCATACACTGCAAAAGAAATACCAATTACCCAAGCCACAAAAAATCCCGCACTTTTGGCACTCGTGAATTTAACACAAATGCATAAACAAGTGTCACTTAGAGCCGAGTAATTTTTTTATAAATATTCGAGCTAACTCTCCATTTTACATACTTTTTACCTGGAAAATACCTGTAAAATATATTTCAAATAAAAGTAAAAGGCTTCCACAATTCTGAAATCTCACTGCTGCACTACGATCTCCTTTACAATCCCATGCTGGACCCACGGGATCCTGCGAGACTTATCATGCGGCACTGCCGTGCCTAAAGATGGCCACTAGTGACCATCTTATGGCACGTAGCGTATGGGGTACAGCTGTAGCCCATACGCTGCCTCCGCGCGGCGCCAGAACCTGTCAGGATGCTGACACTGGGTTGTTTGAGGCTGCTGAGCAGAGCGGTGTTATCCCCCGGTCTCTGGGGCAGTATCATCTGCCCTGAGGCAATCCAAACCGCTTCCACCTAAACCCGACTGACCAATGATCAGCAGAGAGAGAGAGAGAGAGAGAGAGAGAAAGAGAGAGAGAGAGAGAGAGAGAGAGAGAGAGAGAGAGAGAGAGAGAGAGAGAGAGAGAGAGAGAGATCCAATAACTTCCACAAATATTTTGTTTTCGCTTTAACTATGAGCAGAAACGTCCACCCATTTCAAAGCTCACAACGTGCAAAGGCCATAACGCACATATCCACTTCACTATGGTGACTCCTATGGGCAGACACCTCAAGGTGTTCACAGGGTCACGGTGGGTAGAAGCTGACCGCTCGGTGAGGTAGTGGTTATCAACCCATTACGGCTCGTGAAACAATAACGGTCGGCCTTAGTCGCCGTGACACAGTTCTGATGTATGCCCATACCACGCCAGCATCAGCCACGAATCATCACGCAGGCTGGACTGGCCACACAGCGTTGTTTTTGATATGGAAACCCGTGGCAGAAATCGTTCCGGTGAAAAAATGACAACATTTTTCTTCAGAAGTACCTAATTTCTGACTGTGGAGAGCAGTTCAATGCTACCAAAGATGAGCTGAGCCTTAAATTGTTGTGTGAACACGCTTAAATCACCCCAAGAATTAGCTGTTAAGAAGTTATACAGAATAAGTTGCCTATGCAAGAACTTGGCCGTCCAGCGGAGAGCCCAGTCTGAAACTTCTTCTGCAAAGAGTCCTGAATGGGGACCTCTGCATGCTGTTCATGGCAGACATTAATGCTAGCCCGTATCCGCTGTTCGAGTGCCAGTCGCCCATAGAATGCAACTCTGGGCCCATAGAAATGTTAAAATAATTGTTGGTGCTGAACGACGCACCAACTGTCCAGTTCATACAACGTCACCAACTCTCGCCCTGTTGGGTGGGATTTGATGGATCAAATAGACTCATTCAGAAGCTCTACCGGGACATGTGAGGATTTTGCGTGCTAAAGAAGACGGAAGTTGAGTACAAAAAAAGCTATCCATACTGTAGCGTAATGTTCCAGCCTTCCCTAAAAAGTCAGGATGCCATTGCTTGTAAACAGGACTATTGTTTTAGAAACGTTCTCTTGTAGCAGCGTCCCTTGGAATATATTACATATCTGTATGAAGCATCTGCCTCATGAGGAAGTATATTGGAGTTGTGGGGTTAGAAGACAACAAACGCAATCATTGCTGTGTTCAGATGTTTATTCAAAATCTTCCCTTTGGAATCAGATCGGTAAAAAAGCCTCAGAAATGAGCACTGAATCATGTAAACACATTGACTTTCGTGGAACAGTTTTTGATCAGGGAGTACCAACATATCTCAGATCCACTTCGCGTTCTCCCTTTTGTTAGCGGTGACTCTCAATTTGTAAAACCAAATCAGGGATTTTAAACAGGAGCGTTGTCACCGAAAAAGGTGGTGAGAAAGGTGGGTTTGTCACTGACGTTTCAACTCGCAGAGAGCATCTCCATCCTCTGGATCCAAGAACTTCGGATTCGGGGTCCTCATTCCCTTCCTATCATTCTAACGATAATGCTGTAATAATAATTTTTGGAGCTTATCGACGCACCAACTGCCAGGGTCATATGGCGTCGCCAACTCCTTTCCCCGTTGGAAGGGTTTCTCGAGAGCCAGCTTGCTCCTTATTCAGGGAAGCTGCCGGGCCTTGAACCTGGGTCGGCTGCGTGAACGATAATGCTGTCAGAACTCGACTGATGAAGAACAATTATCTGAAAAGAAGTAGGGGGTTGGGGGAGGGGAGTTTGGAGGATGCGACAGCTCCGTGGATTGGATTGAAGAGGATTGGAACGCCCATGGCTTGAAAGCTTACCCATGGTATCGAGAATCCAGCCGATGGTGCCGTCACCTCCACAGCAGATCACCCTCAGGTTCGGCACGTCCTTGAAGAGCTGCAGGCCTTGCATAGGACCTTCTTTCGTGAGGTTGTACACCTGTCGCGGGTTCAGCAAGTACTGCAACACAAAACCACGTGTTTCTGTCAATTCTTTATAGGACAAACAAGGGAAAATTACATTTTAGACAAAAATTGTGCGTCTCTCCGGTCATTTATTTTACGCCAGTCGACGAAATAAGCAAAGCTCGTAATAAACAATGAAACTGAAATCACACAGAATTGGCTACGGCAGTCTCATATATTTTCTCAATTTAGAAATGTGTAGAAAATTATCGATAGATTATTCATACGCTATATATATATATATATATATATATATATATACAATTTTTTTTTATATATATATATATATATATATATATATATATATATATATATATATATATTAACTATACACATTTATAAATTCCTCTACTAATTGTTTAATTAAATATCAACATTGGCGAGAACATTCTGGATGGAAAAATGGCTATCGGTATCATAAAAACAATAAGAATTTGTTTGTATGCTTTTGTTATCTATTTGTTTGATAGAAATGTTGCTTCAGCTTTCTTTTACTTTTCCGTAATTCCTTCTTTAAAATAACATATGAATCTGACAGTTCCTACCCTACTTTCGGACGCCAACCAACGCGGCTAGTGCGGTCATTGGTTAAACCTGCCCCTCGGGTAAATGAACAAGTCGGATTAATTTTGAATGTCTCAGTTTCAGCCAACACAGTCACGATTGCACCTTCTTTCGGAGCTACGCAGTTTCATAGTTTTGAGGCCGATATGATTGGTAGGGCTAGATTAAGTGGTGTTTAATAAGAGGTACCTATTTCCACTCACTTTGATACCGACCCACACAACTCATGGTACTTCCGTCAGCAGGAGAAACATGGGTGTGGCGGTACTGACCTTCCGCAACGTCTCTCCGCGGTACTATACTATGACAGCGAAATGATTGTTTCAGCAGCAGCGAATACGGGCATATGACTCCAGCCTGAAGCCCTCATTGTCATTAGGTCAAGGCCGCAACATTTTTCTGAGCACATACCCAGACTTCCACTAGAAATAACCCTCATTATGACGTCATGTCATTGTCTCTCAGTGCCACCTGGTGTCCTACGGTTGGAGGTATCACCTTCCTAGCTCCACCACCACAGACCAGCCGCGCCCGCCGATCCGCTGTCCTCGCGCGTCTCAGTGACATCTGGTGCGTGACCTAAAGCTAAAGGCTTGTTCACAGAACTTTCGTACACAATTTCCGCTCTCAGGTGTACACTCACAATCAGCTGACTGAGAAAATAGCTCGCCACAATCGGCAGTAACACGTCCAATGTTGATCATTTGAACAGAAGACATCGCCTTCTTACTCAACTGTAGACTAACTTATAACTAAAACTGGTACAACTGAAAAGTTTATTTGGCAAGCAGTATGCGTAATATACAAATTTAGAACGCTCAACACGTAAAGCCAAATCCCACGGCATTAGGGAAGGTGGAGTCGGTGCGCATGGATAATGCAAGCGGAAGCCGTGGATGGAAACTCGGAACGAGTCAAACAGTTTATTCACGATGTATTGCTATGCCTTCGCACGTTATTTTTTGCTCCCGTTAACACTGTGAAAATGCCTTAGCCGCCTGTTGACTGGGATATGATACCACACACGCATGGGCGCCGAAGGCGGGGGGGGACGGGGGACGCGTCCCCCTGTTGGCCAACCAGGGGGGACGTCCCCCAAATTTTTGGGTCAATGGTCATTAATGCTTTCAAGTATCGAATATACTCAAAATTCGCCTCCCCGGTCAGCACCAGCCCGGGTCCGTCCCCCTCTGCGAAAATTCCGTGGCGGCGCCCCTGCGCACACGGTGGGGGTGGAGGACCTGGGGACTTTTTTGTGACTTTCCCTCGTGCGGCGACCGAGGTCAGGGGCCGGTCACTGCCGCGAGAGGTCGCTCTCATTCCAGTGCAACCCACCGGTGCAATCGCACTCGGTCCCGGCTCGTGTGAGCCGGTCAACCGCACAGAAAGACCGATACCACATTCCACGTTCGTGAAGACAATTGGCGCACTGTTGTGCATGGCTGATGCCGGCCTGACCAATCCGGTGGTGAAAAGAGTGGCCATGCGTAAATGGCACCTGCAAACAGGCTACGCACTTGCCGACATTTCAAATAGTTCGCCTTCGGTGCATCATACTCCAGGCCTTACAACACTCAGCCATCATTCATTCCCATGCCAACGGCGCCCGTCGGCGTCGTTGGCTTATATGACTGCTGACCTCAGGTTTAATGTCATTCGACATAATCCGAATGAAATACAGGATATCAAATCTTATGATATGAGTAGGCACGACATACGAAAGGCTGAATCAAGCAAAAACACTTTACAAGGTCAGAATTGACCTGAGTCCATGTTGTTATTTAGGTATTTGCTGTGACCCGTTTCATTGTTAAGCCGAGACGTCTTGAGTGCAAAATCCATTTTTCTTCCCAAAAAGCCAAAGAGGGTCCATATAAAACCTATGAACTTTTTAACTCTACAAACAATTTTAGGGGACAGTAGTTCTGTGGTCAGCGCAGCTAGCTTCCACGCAGCCGACCCGGGTGCAAGGCCCGGCGGCTTCGCTGATCAAGGAGCAAGCAGGGTCCAGAGAAACCCTTCTAACAGGGAAAGAGTTGGCGACGCCATATAACCCTAGATGGTGCGGATAATTGCGTTTTTAATTTAAGATTTATAAGTAACAGCTCAGACGGGGGTCTGAGCCACCTTCGCATTGACGAGGGGGGTGGGTACCCGCCCCCCTAAGATCTCCAGAACCACGATAGGTAGCGAAAAACCGTAAACGGCGTTGGGTAGCCCATCCACTTCTCCATCTAAAATATTTGAACCTTTTTTGTCAGGTCACATTTAAGGGCACGAGAGGTCAAAACATGCCGTAATAGGGATAACATGTAAATTAAGTTTTTGACCATTACATCTGAACAAGTAAAGATAAAGCAAAACGACTTAAACTATATGAATCCTCGCAGCAAGCCGAATCGAATAATATATAATTCGACCTTGCTAGGTAAAATAAAGGATTTGACCTGACCTGAGGTCAGGTCAGAGTCAAATTATATGAAATTCATATCATTAGAACCGCAAAGCCAAGGCGAGTCTAACGCAGCTAAATTAAACGCTCTATCACCATCCGTTACTGAGTTATGCAGTAAAAACAATTTTTAACATGTATTTCCAATGGAGAGGTCATGCCCCATACCTGACCTTCGGTCATCGATATAAAAAATACTGGAACATATTTTAGAGAACTCGGTGTGCCCAATGTGTGATATGAGTTTCAATCGGATAAGTTCACCCTGCTCTGACTTATGCTATTTTAAACTTTTTTTGAGGTCAGGTCACTTGACGTGTACTGGTAACCTGACCTGAGAGGACCTAACCTTAAAATTTTCACAAAAGTTGTAAAAATGATGAGGAAAAAGGTATGCCAAGTACGGCGGCGCTGCGCGCCACCGTTTTTCTGCTGTCTCCGAAAAACCCGAGGGGGGGCGGGTACCCGCCTCCCCCGTCAATGCGCGTGTTAAACACTGAACGGCCAAGTGGGTGATGGAAATACAAGCACTCAGCCGCAGTTGATGGAAATTTCAACATTATTTGGGTCTGATTGTGGGCAAATTAACAAAAAGGAGAATGAACGTCCCGGCCTAGAAAAAATATAATACAAAATTATACAAAAAGCTTACATTAACTTGATTTCAGTGATAGGAAAAGATAGCAGGGGTGTTTCAACCACCTGTTTCACACCATTGAGTCTAAGCCCTCTATAGCTCTCTTCTAATCCCTCTTCTATAGCCGACGCCTTCTGACTTCATCAATCTGAAGCCAGAGCAAATTCTCTAAACATAAATAATGCCCTAATAACCGGTGTCAAATAAATTTGGTAAGTGTCTCTTCCAAATAAATCAACGCCTTAGTAAAGTAATGTCCTGAAACTAAGCATATCATAACAGGCACCTGAGGGTCAGACTTGTTAAGTCGTGACTCGAAACCGAAGTCGATTCGGGATCTGGGTTAAGTCATAGTCGACCGATTGCTTGGCCGGTTGATTTGAGTCAGAGTCGGAGTAGGTCTCCAAGTCGTCGTGAGCCGGAGTTCAATCGACTCAACACTGTAATGTTTTGAATTGGGATACCCACAAGGCTGACTTCTAGAAGTTAACCACCTATTGTTTAGGATATGTTATTGTTTGATCTGGACTTATTACGGGTAAATTATTCACATTTCGGTCAATTTAATTTTTTAGGCCAAATAATCGTTGTGCACGTGCTCGGCTGCCAAACCAATTCCGGTCTCAAGCTGCAAAGAACAGGCGGGTGTGTAAAGTGGCGCCTCCTGGGTGGCCCCGCTTCGCGTTCTGGCCTTGTTCCTCGCCACGCCCAGTAGCGACAGAGGGTCGCCGAGGCTCAGCCTGTGTCTGTCTCTCCCCCTCCGGCCCGTGGCTGCCCCCATGGTGTCCCCCCACACCACGACCTCTCCCTCCTAGTAGCAGTCTTAGTCCGAGCCGTGGGATTCGAGACACTCCTGGTAGTGGCGGATACAAGAAAGGGGAGGGGGTTGGGTGGGCTACAGGGCTCAAGCCCCTCCCCAAATTTCTGAGCGCCGCTAGAGGTGGGTAGTGTTGAGCCCCCTAGCATTCCCTCCCCTCCCAATGAAAATCCGGAACCGCCACCGACTGATTGGAGGGTCCTCGTCAAGGCTCAGGGTAGTGGTGTAACCCTGACACTTATCTTCTTGATCTTTTTATGAATTCTTTTTTGCTGTCCTGAATTTAACGGTGAGGTTAATCTTTGTGACATTTTCACATTTTTTGTCGTATCGCTTTGTAACGACGCTGCCCAGCGTTCGACACTTACTGGGCTGATACGGCATGTATCAGCGTTGAGCTCCCGAGACAGCTTAAGAGGGGGCCGGATGGCCGGTGTATGGCTGGTCACCTGTGTGAGGCAGGGGCTCGGCGACCGTTTGGCAGTGGTGGATCTAGACCACTGTTTGAGGGGACGACAGGGTCTGGACTCGTAAAAGCAGCATTATTAAAGAACATCGCAAGAGGGTGAAGAGTTTCGAAGGGAAAGCAACTCCCTCCCATCGCCCACCCTAGATCCGTCACTGCTGACCGGTCGGTGGTGGTCTACCCCCGGTGCAAACTGGGCCGGTAGGCTGTTGGCTAATAACGGCCCCACAGTTTGTCTGCGAGACGTGCCGATTACGAGTTGACGGCCGGTGCGGCCGGGAGCGGGCTCGCGTGATAGATGGCTGGTGGGCGGTGGATGACCCGACGACGACCTTGCCGTCCGTCGCGCCGGTGACGACGGGCGGCCTTCCAGCAGTACCCGAAAGGACGACTGCCGACCTAGCCACGAGGAAACGTGACCGTTTTTTGCGGTCTCTACGTGTTCTCTTGTGGTGCTTTTTACAACAGAGTCAGGGTTTGCTGGTTGGGTTTTATGCTCCGAGTACACCACTGGAGTGGCGGGCATCTGTGTGTGTGTGTGTGTGTTTTATTGCTGGTGTTCCTTCTATGTCTACGGTTGGAAATTAACACCGCATTGACGGGGGGACCCCCCCCTGGGTTTTCGGAGACAGAAAAGGCGCGTAGCGCCGCCGTACTGTATACCTTTCCCTCATCATTTTACAACTTCTGTGAAAATTTTAAGGTTAGGTCATCTCAGGTCAGGTCACCAGTACAGGTCAAGTGACCCGACCTCAAAAAAGTTTAAGATAGCATAAGTCGGAGCAGGGGAACTTATCCAATTGAAACCATATCACAAATGGCCCCACCGAGTTCTCTAACATATGTTCCGGTATTTTGATATCGATGACCTAAGGTCAGGTACGAGGCATGACCTCACATTGAAATACATGGGAAAAATGGTTTTACGGAATAACTCAGTAACAGATGGTGATAGAGCATTTATTTTAGCTGCATTAGACTCGCCTGGGCTTTGCGGTTCTAATGATATGCATTTGATATAATTTGACCCTGACCTGACCTCAGGTCAGGTCAAATCCTTGATTTGACCTAGCAAGGTCAAATTATATATCATTCGATTCGGCTTGCTAAGAGGATTCATATAGTTCAAGTCGTTTTGCTCTATCTTTACTTGTTCAGATGTAATGCCCGAAAAACTGAATTTTACATGTTATCCCTATGACGGGCATGTTTTGACCTCTTGTGACCTTAAATGTGACCTACAAAAACTGGTTCAAATGTTTCGATGGAGAAGTGGATGGGCAGCCCAACACCGTTTACCGTTTTCGCTACCTACCGTGGTTCTCGAGATCTTAGGGGCGGGTACCCGCCCCCGTCAAGCAAGGTGGCTCAGACCCCCGTCAATGCGCGTGTTAATGAGTCCTTGATCGATCAGTATCGTGTTGTTTAGTATAGTAAGACTGGAGTAGCATTAGGCCAGTGGCAAATGTAATGGTTTGATTAATTACTTTTGTTCCATTGGATCAAATATGGCATTGCTGCGTCCCATATGAGAAACTGTAACGTACATCATATAAAATATATGACGAAACCAAGGATAAAACATGCCAACTCTGTAAAAGAGTCGTTATTGACCTAAAAATGTACTAGCTAGATTTTGAGTTGCGGTCCATGGCAACCCGAAAACAATCCCAGTCACATTTTGTGTGATACCTACGTAAATAATGCACTTATTCCCCTTATGTTCTATAAAACGATGGATGCAAAGCCTATAAATATAACTTCGCCTCAATGGGAACTCTAAGAAAAAAATAATCAATGAAAAATTGACAGGATACATGTGTGCTCACTAGAGGTGGGATCTTCTGGGCCCAGGGGCCCGGGGCAAAACTCTGCCCAGGACCGTGGACTTTGACCGGTTCTGAAGATCGAACATGAGCCCATGCTGGGCTGATAACGGGCCTTATCAAGTTTGACCCCGGGCTTCATTAGTGTTGAGACTCCAAAAAGTTATGTGAAATGAATATATTTTTGTGATCAAAATCTAGTATCTTAACATTTATAAAGCAATAAAATCCCATATTCATACCAACAGGTTTTGCAGAATGTGGTTAGGATAAAATTTTAGACATGGGCTAACACAAAAATCTTGGAAACCAAGAGGGTTAGGAAACGCCCGTTGGAGGATTTGTGAGGACTAACTCTGGCTATCTTCATAACCACCAGCTCTCACTGACCGAGGTCAATACCTTCAAAAAAAAAAAAATACGTGCCGGGAATCTATTAGAAATGTCGTGATTATGCAGGAAAAGACTGGGGATAAACTAAAAGCCCACTAAGGTCATGGAAGTGAGGTACCAAGTTGTATTCCCTGACATGTTAAGGTCATTTAAGTCCAAACACCTATGACGATACAATATGAATCATTCCCTATCATTTACACTATAAATAGCAAACAAGCAGCCTTTGGGCAGCAAATGAGGACTGAACTTGACTCATAACCTTTCATTTTGACCTGTGACCATGGCCTTAGCACCCCGCACTGGAGAGGGGTCTGACATTAACGCGCACCGTAGGGGGCCTGGTAGGCTCCCTAAGATTCTGGAAACTGGGAGGCGTAGAAAAACACAGGCTGGGGAATGAGTGGACGCCATGGTAATCTAAGTCATAACCAAATTTTAGTTAAACTAGGTCAATATCTTCAGGGTCAAACAAGGTCAACAAGGTCAAATCTTAGCCATGCTGGGCAGCCATTGGGAAATTTCTTCATTATGCGGTAAAAAATACGGGAATAACCTAAAGGCCGACCAGGGTCATATAGGGAAGGTCACAGTAGCTTTCCTACAATGTTGGGGGTTAAGGTCATTTAATGTCATTGATCTATGAAGTCACAATATGGTTTAGTAGCTATAATGTACACAATGACTAGCACTATAGCAACTGTTTGGCGGGAAATGAGGATTAGACTTCACCCATCAACTTTGACCTTGTCCTTTGACCTTGACCTTTACATTGAGTTGCCTTAACTATGGCGTCATGGCATGATATACGTCAAACCGGACATTTGACCAGAAGCACTGGGGTCAATGGTCTTGAAATGTATGTGACCTTGATCTGTGACCTTTGCCCTTGACCTATATTCGAGGTGACCTTGACATATCATCCCGGTTACATGACGTTATCACGTCACCACTCGGTCTCCAATGCAAGCCAACTGGTTCGACCGCGATCTCAAAATGCAGGTCTGACATTGAGAGCCTATAAGAAAAAAATTAAGACCGATTTTCAACATTCTTTCACCAATCGACGCGCTGTTAAATTCTCTCAAAGGTAGCTGAGTATCGTTCTTTTGCTACGAGCGTTTCTCCGGTCACCTCGGAGAAATAGGTGGGGAGGGGCCTCCGAGGCCTTCCTCCAGTGTGCGTGTTAACATTGAGTTGCACTAAATATGACGTCATAAGAATGATGTACGCCATAATGGGTAGCGTAATATGACCGGAGGCGACGGGAGTAATGACATTGAAAATGCTGGTATGACTTTGACCCGTGAAAGTTGACCTTGGCCTTCATCTAATTTGAACTAGACATATCATCTCGTTTATTTGGCACTATGAATTGACCACTTAGTCTACAAAGCAGGCGCACTGACTGAGGGAGTCTCGAAATGTAGGTGACAAAACTTTTTGAAAAACAATTGGTCTAATTTCAACATTATTTCACCAATCGACGGGCTCTCAAAAATCTTCTTAAATGTAGCAAGGCAGCGTTTTTCGGCTGCGTCCGGTTCACTGGCCACCGCGGGAAAAATATGGGGGGGACACTTTAGGATTCCCTCTCCATTAAACATGTTAATCTGCACCATTTCCTTTAACACGCGCCCCGCTGGGGTCCCTTGCATGACGCGCCCCGCTGGTGGGTGCATTTTTCGCCCCCCTCGGTATCTCGTTCCCCACGAAAGTTTAAGGAAAATCACGGGGCGGCGTTCGAAAGCTCTTGACAAGATGAAGAGATTTTGTACGAATGATTTTTTATGTCAGGTCAATATTGAGGTCAGCATAGGTCAAAGAAGGCTCCATAGGCTCACAACAGAGCAGTGTGCGTTTCCCTCTCTAGATCTGCCCTCAGGGGAGCTAGAGCAAATTTTTATACATCATTAGATTCCTCCCATTACGGCAAATTAAATGATGTATAATATGACCTTGCTAGGTCAAATAGTTAAAATGACCTGACCTCGACATACGTCAGGGTCACAGAGTGGCCTGGTATGGTCATGTTGCATATCAATCGACTCCCCGTGACAATATAAGCACAATGAAAGCAAAATGATAGCTTTATCCCAATCCAATGAGAAGTTATTGGCAAAGGAATCACTCTCTGCTCCCGTGAGCTGATATGACCTTTGAGAGGTCAGATACTCAAAAACTAAACTTTATGGTCAAGATCGTGGTAAGAATAGACGGTTCAAGGATTTTTAGCTTTATCTACCCAGTATTTACTGAAAACGAGCCTATTTTATTTTCACCATAGACTTATAATGCACTGAGAGAAAAATTGAGCCCTTCTGGCTAAACTGAGTCGGTGCTGAAAGCGAGTCTGGATTCTGGTGTCAAACTCGGTTGGAATCAGGCAGAATCAGGCTCATTGTATTCCCTTCGCAGACTCAATGTAATCTCTTGGACTGGATTGAGTCTAGCACGTAGTGTTTTCTGAAGCTCATAGAATGATCACCGTAAGCTCGGGAATCAAATGTCTGATGCCTGGTTTCAAATGAGTCTTCGCTCGGTATAGAAAAACTCCACGGCATCAATGTATTCCATCAGCAAAATCGTCATGGAATCATTATATTCCAGCTCTCCACGAGACATGGCTTAGAAAAACATGCCCCTCCGCTCAACACGACAACTGAATTCGATGCAAGCCTCAAACTAAACCGCCTCTTTTGAGTCTGCATTTGGCATAAAATTAGTCTAGTAGCAAAACTGATGCTGGTATAATTATAGTCTGTATGGCATACTTTGAGTCGTGCCTAGAGTTTCATTGAGTTCACTAGATGTTCCTCGTTAGTCTTCGTGTTTTTCTTAAATTGGAACTTTCTGTAAAAATGTTACTTATCGTGCTGATGTGGCCTTGCTATTACATTGACTTTGTCTGATGATAATGAGGGTAATCCAATTTGTTTGCCGCAGTCCACTCCAGCCTCGAGAAAAGATAACATAATCGTAACTTTGTATTAGGACACAAACATTAAACAACAATCACGTTCAAAATTTTTCGGACACACATGAAATGCCTTTAATGAACAGTCCTCTTCCATATCGCCCAGGAGCGGTCCAGGCTTACACTTCAAGCACATGCCGCTGTCGTCAGAGATAGCAGCCCTCGTTTACTTTGGATATAAAGATATGATTGTAGACATGTTTGCTTCAAAGTATCACGTCATGGCTGAAAAAATATCATTCTGTGCACGATATTGTACAAAATAAGACTTACCTCTGTCCAGCAATGGACGTGCGTTCAGAGGCTCCTGTGAAAATCCTTCCAATCTTTTTAAGCGCCCCTAATCTGTGCTCAAAGTGAGCTTAAAACGATCTTTAGAACACGTGGGTGACTGTATCCAACAGTAACAGATGCTTCTCACTACTTCATCAACTTTGCATAGCAAGGGCTGTTCTGCGCGGCCAAACTTGGGGCTTCAGTCCATGCTGCCGTCATCTAGCTGACACACATGGACTCCTGGTTTTGGCCACCAGTACAATGAATGCCTGAACCTTCGCAGCCCCAGTATGCTTCTTCACTCTCGCTAGCTCTCAGCGGAGTCTGTCGGTCATCAGACTCAGCTTAAGCTTCTCCTCTTGATCCGTTATCACCGCTAGGTCTGTCGATATGGCTTCTCCCGTAAACCATGCCAAATGCAGCGTGGCTTCGTCAGGCCCCTCAGCGTAAAACCTGAGTTGGATCGATGTAGAAGCACGTGTCAACGTAAAGTGAAAAGGGTCAGCTATTCCCCTCAAATTTTGCTCGGATCACGACGCCAAAGCTTTGTGGCCAGCTCTGCGTGCAATGGCAGGAACACTGAAGATGGCGCGAGACGGTGAGTAAGTTTTTTTCAATCGCGGGTCGAGCACGCGCATGCAATCTCCGGATACGCTTTGACGTGGGATCAAAATACACTGGGGTTTCGAATGATTCTGCAGCTAAAGCTCCCATATTCCTGGTTATTTCTGGTGACAGAATATATTGATTCCAAGTATAAAATGAAACTTTGATGAGGATATTAACCCGCGCCCCACCGGGGGTCCGGCGCCACCTTCGCCCCACCGGGGGGCCATCGATGGCCCCCCCTCTAACTCCGAAAATATGGGCGTTAGCGCAAATCTGCAAAGTGCAATAGAAAGCTCGCGTGAATTCAGTAAGAAATTACTTCGCATGTTTTAGTGCTCAGGTCAATGGTTTGACCTCCAGAGGTCAAATTAGGTCAAGATCGGCTATTTTCATTCAAATATGCAATGATTAAGCAAACTGGGCATAACTCTTATGTCATTAGAGCTATTGAGGCCTGGTAAAGTACATTTGATAGCAAATTACCAGTACTTTTTCCGCTATGTGGAACGTAAAGACCTCCCGCCAGTGGTTTGACCTCCAGAGGTCACCTCGTGACCTAATATGATCTGAGGTCACGAAAGGTCAAAAAGTGACCTTGCCGTATATCAAATGAAAGCCAGTGACAAGACAAACACGATGGTGTTTGTTTCACCGCTCTAGCTCAATTAGGTCAAAAGTTATTGTCAAAATACTGTTTTTGACCTCTGGTGACCTTGGATGACCTTGGAAAAGTCAAAGGGCAAATATGACCCCTGGGATCCGTGAAAGGGTGTCCAAAAACGTTGTTCTGAGCAGTCTGAGTATTTGCAATCATTTTTGTGGCTTTTATATCATGAAATAGCTTTTCCCCATGCTTTTCCAATGGGAAAGGTCGCCTCGTGACCTGACCTCAGGGCACGAAATCGAAAAATCCCGGATATACACCTTGTAGACCCTGGAGGGGTCATGAAGTGTAGGAAGTTTCAAATCGATCGACTTTGAAATGTAGCTCTTACAGAGCTCTAAAGCGAAGTGAGGTGACCTTGGTTGACCTCGTCTGGTGACCTGACCTTGGGTGACCCGGGGTAAAAAATTTCAGGGATGATGGGAAAATGATGCAGTGAGAGGTAGAGCCCTCAACCACGGTGCTGCGCCTCGTCGTTTTTCTCTGCTATCCCGGAAAAACCTTAGGGGGCTATCGATGGCCCCCCGGTGGGGCGAGGGTTAATAGCTCTTTGAATTTCGTGGCTAGAATAGGTCGAGCACCTATGGTAAAATGATGCTTTGTGGTGTAAAAAAAGATCCCACTTGTAATACCATATTGGTATCATATTAAGCTTCTTCCCTCCATGTTTAGAAGCCGAGAATCATTTTAAGCTGTCAAGGCCTACAAAAACACTTCCTGTGCTGGAATTATGCTGGGAAGAGGATCTAATGAGAGCAAGTATGCTCAAATGTTCCTTTAATAAGGTTTCATGGCATCATTTTATGCTCGAGCAGACCGTGATTCCGGATTAGATAGAGCACATAGGAATAAAAATTTCTCTCAGTGTGGGGTGACCAAAAAATCTGACCCCACCTTAGGTCAACAATATCAAAATTCCGAGATAACAGATTTGTAGACCCTAATGACCTTATCCCATTGTGAAAGTTTCGAACTGATCGGTTTGCTAATGTTCCCTGGGCGCCGCTTCAAACCCGTAATTTTAGGTTTTGAGGCTGGGCCAATTGACCCTGAATGGCTCCTTGACCTGACATGACCTTAATTCAAAAATTTGGTCAGATGTATAGAATTGATCAGGAATAAGGTACTGTAAGTTTTGTTGTTCTACGTCTCTTCATTTTTGAGCTATCTCGGGAAAGCCAAGAGGGGGTGAATTTCGCCCCCCAGCGGGGCGCGTGTTAAACGAATACGAAAACACCCAAATGCGCAGTGGAAAAACGGAACATCGGGACCTACCGATCTTGCATGACACACCAAAGTACGAAGGTCAAACATGTACTACGCAAAGTTGAAACTGAGTTTCGCCTTTGCCCATGGCACACAAATGCATGGTCATTGAAAACCCATCTCATACCATGTAAATCCAGGCCAATGGCTGCACTTGGATAGCACAGGTCATCGGGGCTGTCATTGAATATGTGTATAAACTTTTGAAGACGTCACAAACCGACTATTCCTGTATTTAAAGAAGCGAAGGAAAGTTAATGACATCTAAATATGACGGCATTAAAAAAAACGAATGAGTTTTGAGCCGGACCCATACAGTTAATTTCCCTAAGCAGGGCACCAGGCGCCGAAAAATTTCCAATGGATGCATGACCCCATACCGCCGGGTTACGTGCTCGGGTGGGGCCGGAAAACTTTATTTGGAGGACCTTCTGTGGTAAATAATGCTAGGTGCCCCATTCTTGCCACAGCACCATGGTATTAGTAGACCAGGGATGGATGAACGTTCACCATGATGCTGAAACAAATACGACACGAACAACATGGGATAATTATCCTACAGAGAATAGTGCTCGATAAAGACTCAAGAATCGTATTCGTTGAGTTGGCTTCTGATCTAGGTCTCAGATTTCAGCTCTCATTTACGACGGTTTGCTCGAGTGGGGCACGATGTCCCAACTGGATATGTTGGAGAAGCCTGTGAGGGAGATAATGGGTGTGGTCCGGGTAAGGGGACAGGACTAGCGCCGCTATATAACGCCAGCCGCGAGAGAAATCGACACCAGATCACCTCCGGACCCCATCGCAACACCATGAAACTGGTGAGCGCTCGCCGCTTCTTGTTTGGAACATGGGTGAAGTAAGGTTAGGTGCTTGTAATACAGCATTCCTGACAAGAGCTATTACAACACCTCTCTCTCATAAAATTGGTTTTGAAGAGATCATAATATTTTCCCCTTTTGCCCCACACGTTCCTTTAGCATTTGCTGACATGTAGACAAACAAACATGGCTTGAAGGAAACACTGAAAATTGATAGCAGCATGCATATTCTTTCCAAGAAATAGGCCGGAATATATTTGTGAAACAACATGCTTGCGCATCTGTTTCTTGGTCAAAACAATATTCAAGAGCGCTTACTATAAGTAATCCCAGCCGAATATTAAATATAATCATGCATTTCAGATCATCATCGCTGCTCTGGCCGTGGTGGCCGCTGCGGACAGGCCCCGCCCTGCCTACACCCCGGAGCCCGTCTACGCCCCGGCCCCCACCTACGCCAAGTCCAAGCCCATCGCCATCCTCGAGCAGGAGAACATCCACCCCGGCGACGGCACTTACAACTTCCACTTCTCTACCGAGAACGGTATCTACCGGTCTGAGAACGGTGTGCCCGTGCCCGGCTACGGCAAGGACGCCTACGGCGAGTCTCAGGACGGCTACCGCCAGGAGGGTTCCTGGAGCTACACCAACGGATATGGCGAGGAGGTCAAGCTGACTTTCGTCGCTGACGAGAACGGCTACCAGCCGTCCAGCGATGTGCTGCCCACGCCCGTGCCCACCGAGTACCCCACCCCCGAGGTCTCCAGGGAACAGCCCGTCTATGCGCCCTCCTACAACTAATTGATGTGCGACTGTGCTCAATGCACTTGTAATGTATATACGTGATTGTCTGTCTATTTATTTTACCTTCGTGTCCAGAGTGAATGCGACGCAAAGCAATACATGAAAATGGTGAATATATTTGTTTGTACAAACAGGGTGGAATGGGTAACACATTATAGCTTTCACAGATCTTTTCGATTTTACCTCTTCATGCAACTAATCTTCGCAGCGCCTGGTTTGTAATTTTATCAGCTTTACGCCCCTAGCACTTGCTAGATTATCTAAGCCGCGGTAGCATAGATACCAAGGCCCTTACCATAGGGCTGCAAAAAACAATATACCGAATTCGAGTTAGAAATGGCAAAGACGAATGCATTGTTCACTACATACTATCTTTATGGACACTATCTACATTTTAGGGACCCACTACGATGGGAGCTTCAGTACATAGGAGGCTAGCGATCTCCTCTTAAACCGACTGTAAGAAGTACGCAATTACAGAGGCCCCCGAGAAGGATGTCAGGAATAAATCGGGAATCTGACCGCTCAGTAACAGATTGGTGAGCACTATGAGGGTAGACAGCAGGTGTTAAGCAAATCAGGATTAAGCCTTCGACAACAGTGGGCGTAGAAGAGTGCCCCGGATGCCACCCAAGCTAGCACTACAGACTGGTAGGAATGAAGATACCTTTACTTAACACGCGCATTGACGGGGGGATTCCTCCACGCCCGAGTGACGATCAACACTGGCGTGGAGGAATTCCTTCGCCTCATGGGTCGTGCTTCAAACTGCTGTGAAAATTTTAAGGTTAGGTCATCTCAGGTCAGGTCACCAGTACAGGTCAAGTGACCCGACCTAAAAAAAGTTTAAGATAGCATAATTCGGAGCAGGGTGAACTTATCCGATTGAAACTCATATCACATAATGGCCCCACCGAGTTCTCTAACATTAATGTTTCATGTTATATGCTATCGAAGTGCAACGCCAGATCCGAGGCATGATCTGCGCTTGCTTTTGGAGATGGGGCTGGCTAGGAATGAGTTCACAGCTCGCATAACAGCCGCTTCAGTGTCGATCAGAGGAGCCGTGCTGGGTAGGGCGCAGGTTGGATGGCGACTCTAAGATAGGCTTTCGATGTATTTGCTTGAAACTTTCTGAGCGTGGAGCAAAGGAGTCAGGTCGATGCTATCCATTGAGTGCGCCAAGTACATCACCGTCAGCCAGCTAAGAGATGAACTAATACATAAATCGCTCCCGTTTCGCTAGTGGGTCGGTGCGAGGGCCTGGTCAGGCGGTGTGGAGCCAGATTTCTCTAGATGTTCTTCTTTAGATAAGTTCTGCGAAAAGAAGTTGAGGTGTTACCCATGACGGGCATGAGTTTTGCCCACTTCCGTGACCTTAAATGTGACCTGACAAACGCAAAGTAAGGTTCCGGAAATGTTTTCGATGGAGAAGTGGATGGGCAGCCCAACGTCCTGTTTACACCGTATTTTCGCTACCTACCGTGGTTCTCGATAGGAATCTATAGGGGGCGGGTACCGCCCCCGTCAATGCGAAGGTGGCTCAGACCCCCGTCAATGCGCGTGTTAAAATGTACATTCAAGAGGGATTCCTCCAGGCCCGAGTGACGTCACACTGGCGTGGAGGAATTCCTTCACCTATGGGTCAATCTCCAAACTGCTGCAAACGGTAGATTTAAACTTTAGCACGAATAGCTGTTGCTTTACTCGAAACACAACTATGGCATTCAGCATTTGGTCCTACCGGAACTCGATCATCGCATTGCTATCCCCATATGCACGCGCTATCTGGTACAAGCCCTAATTCTCGAAACACCGTGAAAAAGGGCAAGAGGCGGCACTGGAGATATGCACGGGATAGCCCGTCCGTCCCATTGGGCCGCGAAGCCTCAGGGATTCCAGGCATTGCCCGACCCCTGTACTTTAGCGCTGCCAGCTCCTGTGAAATGCCGTCAAATCAGTATCTGGGATACCTGAGGCATTAGGGTAGCTTTTGCTGAAACGATAGGTTGTGCAGGATGTCCCATTCCTAAGGTAACTGCATAAAGTGCAAGGTTCGGTGGTGCATTTTTCATTGATTCGTTAACCCGCGCGGGGCTGGGGGTAAATTTTACCCCCTCGCGAATTTTGCGATACATCAAAAACGGCGGCGCGCAGCGCCAAATTTTCAGTACCTTTTTTACAAAAATTTTACAATTTCTGCCAAATAAAAATAAAATCGGTTCAAAACTTTTGAGAAATAAGCAAAAATGTGACGTCACTACAGGCGATTTTTGTACCAAAATCGCGCAATGTTTAAAGAGCTGCTGAAGCTACAGTTCTGAACCGATTTCCAATTTTCTTGCATCAAACGATAGGCATTGTTGTGGTCTTCAAAATGGCTATCTCGGATTTTCAAAATTTTGGTTTTGGAAAAAAATATTTTTAAAAATATTTTTTTGGAAAAAGTTACAAAATTTCTAAAATTTTCAAGATTTTTCAAAAACCGGAATTTATTTGGTAAACACCATACAGTGCATATGCATGACCAATTTTGAGTCTCTAGCTTTATCAATTTGGCCTGGAGAGCTGCCAAAGCTCAGAGACTCACGCTCTGATTTTTAGGGCTGATCAATACTGTCTTTATTTAGTGAATCATAGTGACCCAGGATGACCCAGGATGACCTCGTACACGCTTTACACTACTTTTATAGTGTTCCTGAGACAAATCAGGTCCAAAATCATGTGTCAGTTGGCAAAAAGTATGAACTTAAAAAGTTGACCTCTGATGACCTACCTTGACCCCGGCTGTGCAAGTTGAGACCAGAGTATTTCAGATATGATTCTCTGAACATCATAGCTGAATTCTGCATGCAAAATGGCTCGAAAACATGTATCGCATGACCACATTTGGATACAAAAATATGGTGACCTTTAGTGACCTCATCTTGACCTGACCCGGTCATGCCACCAGCCTAACGGTCTCAAAGCACTTTGCTGCATTCAAGTGAAGGCTTTCCATGAAGTATGAAGCTCAAAGCTTCCATTGCCTGATCTCCGTAGCATTGCAACCTCAAAAACCACGCTTTTGACAGCTGACCTCCGTTTGACCTTGACCTTGACCTCAAACTTTAAATTAAGTACATATTTTTAGTTGTTCGGGATGAGATCTTTCGATTAGCGTTTGAATTTTCCAAATCGGACCATTAGTTCGGGAGATAACAGGGGGTAAAATTTACACCCCAGCCCCGCGCGTTCGGCTGGAGACCCCAGCCCCGCGCGGGTTAATCTATATCACAAACAGATACATCTACAATTACAGGCGAAGATCAAGTACGCGGTTTTATCATGCAGAAGTGCCCTTCAGATTGTCCAAGAACTGAAAATATATCCCGTTAAAAAAATATATATATATATATACATAATTATTCGGCAGTGTAAGGAATGAAAAACGAGCCTCACAGTACCCTATTCCTGATTAATGCTACTTATGTCAGAACAAGTTTAGGTCAGGGCATTTTAAGCAAATAAATTATTCCAGGTCAGGTGACCTATCCGGTTTGAAACTGTAGTACATTTAACACGCGTATTGACGAGGGTCTGAGCCACCTTCGCTTTGACGGGGAGGGGGCGGGTATCTGCCGCCCCCTAAGATCTCGAGAACCACGGTAGGAGGCGAAAAACGGTAAACGGCGTTGGGTAGCCCATCCACTTCTCCATCGAAAATATTCAAACAATTTTTGTCAGGTCACATTTAAGGTCACGAGAGGTCAAAACATGCCGTCATAGGGATAACATGTAAATTAAGGGTTTCGGCCCTTACATCTCAAAAAGTAAAGATAGAGCAAAACGACTTAAACTGTATGAATCCTTGCAGCAAGCTGATCCGAATGATATACGAGGTTTGACCCTGCTAGGTCAAATCAAGGATTTGGACCTGACCTGAGGTCAGGTCAAGGTCAAATTATATAAAATGCATATCATTAGAACTGCAAAGACAAGGGAAGTCTAATGCAGCTAGAAATAAACGCTCTATCACCATCCGTTACTGCGTTATTCAGGAAAAACAATTTTCCCCATGTAGTTCCAATGGAGAGGTCTTGCCTCATTCCTGACCTTAGGTCATCGATATCAAAAATACTGGAACATATTTTAGAGAACTCGGCGGGCCCATTATGTGATATGAGTTTCAATCGGATAAGTTCACCCTGCTCCGACTTATGCTCTCTTAAATTTTTTTGAGGTCAGGTCACTTGACCTGTACTGGTGGCCTGACCTGAGATGACCTAACTTTAAAATTTTCACAGAAGATGTAAAAATGATGAGGGAAAAGGTATGCCAAGTACGGCGGCGCGTAGCGCCGCCGTTTTTCTGCTAGCTCCGAAAAACCCGAGCGGGGGGGCGGGGCGGGTACCCGCCCCCGTCAATGCGCGTGTTAATGCTCAACTATTTTTTTATATGATCCCCTTCTAAACACTGTTTTTCACATAGTAATTCCAAACACATAGGCTTGACTTTGGAACACTACAACCTTCATCACAAATATTAACACTCGCATTGACGGGGGGTGGGTACCCTCCCCTCGGGTTTTTCGAAGACAGTATAAAAACGGCGGCGCGTATCGCCGCTGTACTTAGCATACCTTTTCTCTCATCATTTCTACAACTTGTGTGAAAATTTTAAGGTTAGGTCATCACAGGTCACCTCACCAGCACAGGTCAAGTGACCTGGCCTAAAAAAAATTAAGATAGCATAAGTCGGAACAGGGAGAACTTATTCGATTGAAACTCATATCACATAATGAACCCACCGAGTTCTCTAAAATATGTTTTGGTATTTTTGATATCGATGACCTAAGGTGAGGTACGAGTCATGGCCCCCTTATTGAAAATACATGGGAAAAATGGTTTTAACTGAAAAATTTAATAACGGATGGCGATGGAGCGTTTATCTTAACTGCATTATATTTGCATTGTCTTTGCAGTTCTAATGATGTGAATTTTATCGAATTTCACCTTGACCCGACCTCAGGTCAGGTCATATTATATATCATACGATTCGGCTTGCTGGAGGATTCATTTAGTTCAAATCGTTTTGCTCTATCTTTACTTGTTTAGATGTAATGACCAAAAACCTTCTTTTACATGTGATCCATTTGACGGCATGCTTTGACCTCTAGTGACCTAAATGTGACCTGACAATACATATTTTGTGAATTTTCGATGGAGAAGTGGATGGGCTATCCAACGTCTTTTACCGTTTTTCGCTACCTAGCGTGGTTCTCGAGATCTTAGGGAGGGCGTGGGGGCGGGTACCCGCCACCTCCCGTCAAAGCGAAGGTGGCCCAGACCCCCGTTAATGCGCGTGTTAAGTAATCTACAAGGGAGAGTGACCCAAGCGCCTGTAGCAAGTTTTACATTGCTGACTCATTTAAATCATTTATAATCTCTACCAAAATATCTAGTTCAGGAAATTGGCCTAGCAACTGACAGACCTGACCCTGCATGAAGGCAGTGAGCGTGATATCGCCCACTCATTTCAGACATTTCTCATCCGTTCAAAGCGACTTACGTTCTTATCCGTTCAAGACATTGGTGCAGCGACAAACAGCGCTATATTGTAATCCCCAGTTAGCCAGAGCTCGAGCAGCAATCGAATCGGCAATCCGGCGACCAGCTGGCTGCAGGTGTTTCCGTGTGTATGAGAAAGTGTTTTTTTTAACAACTGTAATCGGGAGAGTACAACTCCAGAACTATATATTTATTCCCTCAGGTGAGTGCAGACCGTGAGGGAAATGTACACTTAAGTCTAAGCTACGGTTTTTGGCCGATCTGAGAATGTGTCTTGGTGCAAGTGCGTCAATACTACATGGATTGTAACGTGAACATCGGGAAACAGAATTACGAGATTGAATCTGCACCACACCGACATATACTGACCCATATCTCCAAAATGGTACTGCTGTGGATTTATTCTACAGCGTTAAGCAAGTGCATCGCTGCGCGAGGTAAATAATATTTTTGCTAACAAACATGATTCAAATGACCATGAGAAAACCTCGGTTAAAAGAAAGAGTTATCATGTGAAGTACAATTTAAGTGGACAGCTTTGTGGATTCAACACATCAAGTAAATTAGGACACACCGCGGTGAATATCGTTTACGATCAGCTAGCTAATCGAGTTGATCGACGAAATCACTACAGAGAAGGCGTGACCACCTGCCTTGGTATTAGCAGGCATAGGCGGATCCCTAGCCCTCTGATCGATCCTTCGCACCCCCTGAAATGGTCACGGCGCCCCCCTGAAAGGTGGATGGTGCCCCCTGAAATTTCTCTTCTCATCCCTCCCCCCAGCATGCGAGGAGTATCGGCATACGATCAGCATACGGTTAGGATTTGACGTCCACCTACTGGGTTTTGCCGTCCAAAAATGACAACCCTTTAGTCTGGGTGGCGCCCCCATACTACGTGCCCACCGACAGGCAGTCCTGGACCCGCCCAATGTTAGCAGACACCATGCTGAAGGTGAGGACGAGATGATCAATGAGATGGTACCCCTACCCATCTCATTTCCTAAAAAAGCTAGAGCCAATTTTTGTAACGTTCAAATACTCTTGTTAACACGCGCATTGACGGGGGTCTGAGCCACCTTCGGATTGACGAGGGGGGTACCCGCCCCCTAAGATCTCGAGAACCACGGTAGGTAGCAAAAACGGTAAACGGCGTTGGGTAGCCCATTCGCTTCTCCATCGAAAATATTTTAACCATTTTTCAGGTCACATTTAAGGTCACCAGAGGTCAAAAACATGCCGTCACATGCCGTCATAGGGATAACATGTAAATTAAATTTTTCGGCCATTACATCTGAACAAGTAAAGATAGAGCAAAACGACTTGAACTATATGAATCCTGCAGCAAGCCGAATCGAATGATATATGATTTGACCTTGCTAGGTCAAATCAAAGATTTGACCTGACCTGAGGTCGTGTCAGGGTCAAATTATATAAAATGCATATCATTAGAACTGCAAAGCCAAGGCGAGTCTAACGAAGCTAAAATAAACGCTCTAACACCATCTGTTACTGAGTTATTCAGTAAAAACCATATTTATGTATTACCAATGGAGAGGTCATGCTTCGTATCTGACCTTAGGTCATCGATATCACAAATACCGGAACATATTTTAGAGAAATCAGTGAGCCCATTATGTAATATGAGTTTCAATTGGATAAGTTCACCCTGCTCCGACTTATGCTATCTTAAACTTTTTTAGGTCGGGTCACTTGACCTGTACTGGTGACCTGACCTGAGATGACCTATCCTTAAAATTTTCACAGAAGTTGCAAAAATGATGAGAAAAAAGGTATACCAAGTATGGCGGCGCTGCGCGTCGCCGTTTTTCTGCTGTCTCCGAAAAACCCGAGGTAGGGGCGGGTACCAGCCCCCGTCAATGCGCGTGTTAATACACAGACACTGTATACCAAGTATTCTTCTGAGTCAGATCAATATTCAGCTCAGCATAGAGCACAGAAAATTATAAACGATTAAAAAAAACACTGCACGTGGTCTTCGTGGATTATCGCTAGAAAAGATCTTCCGTAATTTATGGAGTTCTCTCATACGGAGTCGAATTATGCATAATATAACTATGATATCCCAAATATGCGAACAGATCACAGGCAAGGTCAATGTCATACGTGGATCCATGTACTGTCATAACGGCTATCCATCAGTGATAAGACGACCCAGTGATAACACTTATTGGCGTAGGAACGAAAACATGGCAACACAGTGATAAGGCGAATACAGTGACATACGAATAAAAACATGACGACTCAGTGATAACACGCATGCAGTGACATACGAATAAAAACATGACGACCCAGTGATACGTCAAATACACTGACATACAAAAAGCATTTCATTGTAGTGCCAAATTATTTGCAAAAGAACTGTAGCCCGCTCAAGTGACCCAAAATGACCTTTTATGAGCCAGATGTCTAAATATTTAGCCTGATTCTTGGCAACGTCCTAATGAGGCATGATTTAATCCAAGATGACATTTACTGAAAGAGGGGACTTTGTTTCATCCTTCATAGAATTGTCATGATGTGATCAATACACTGACCCCGTTTTAAGGCTACGGCAAGATAATTCTAAGATAAATATTTGGAAACTATAATAATCATACCTTATAGTATTTAATCAATGGTCCTGTTGTT
Source organism: Lepas anatifera (assembly GCA_034440635.1). Lineage (NCBI taxonomy): Eukaryota > Metazoa > Arthropoda > Thecostraca > Lepadidae > Lepas > Lepas anatifera. The sequence goes on along the minus strand of JAOTON010001309.1, from coordinate 18,182 downwards.
CCTCCTATCATGGTTCCAATACTGATCGATTAAATTGACCAAGGTTTGTATTTATGATCCGAGGTAGGCCAAAGAACACGTTCGAGGAGTTTATGAGGGAGAGGGAGAGAGGGATAATGAGCGTGACCTGAACAGCTGTCCCGATACTGGGGGATATAAAAGGCTGGTTGCCATTGTGATACTACCAGTCTACAACTAGTCTCGACCACTTCACCATGAAACTGGTAAAGGCCATTCCTGTTTCACGCAAAAGACGTTCAATTTTTGAGCCATGGTATTGTTACTATCATGAATTAGGTTGTTATAAGACAGATTTGTCCTGGAAAACTATCGAAGAAGATTGGTTGTCTTTAGAAATTGCATAAAATGCTCACGTATTACGTTTTTCAGATCATCATCGCTGCTCTGGCCGTGGTGGCCGCTGCGGACAGGCCCCGCCCCGCCTACACCCCGGAGCCCGTCTACGCCCCGGCCCCCACCTACGCCAAGTCCAAGCCCATCGCCATCCTCGAGCAGGAGAATATCCACCCCGGCGACGGCACTTACAACTTCCACTTCTCTACCGAGAACGGTATCTACCGGTCTGAGAACGGTGTGCCCGTGCCCGGCTACGGCAAGGACGCCTACGGCGAATCTCAGGACGGCTACCGCCAGGAGGGCTCCTGGAGCTACACCAACGGATATGGCGAGGAGGTCAAGCTGACTTTCGTCGCCGACGAGAACGGCTACCAGCCGTCCAGCGATGTGCTGCCCACGCCCGTGCCCACCGAGTACCCCACCCCCGAGGTCAGCAGGGAACAGCCCGTCTATGCACCCTCCTACAACTAATCACTGTGCTGTCTGACTGTGTTCAATGTCCTTATTTCTAATGTGTGCGTACGTTTTTCTATTTATTTTTCTTTCGACTGCAGTGTAAGCAAGACATTAAATGTACAACACCGATTAAACATGCTGAATAAGTTGCACGGACTTGTCACTGAAATACGCGCATTGCGCTCGCTCGAGACACATATAGAGAAAACAAACATCGTATAATTATAATTGCCAGCGCAGCTTCCACGTCCGCAAAATTTAGGAAGGCTCCGGGCTCACTTCCAGGAGCCTTGCATTAAGCCAAAATCTCGACAATATTGAAACATTAACACAATTCGTTGACGCATAGCTGTGCTGGCACTCAGGACATCGAAGTTGCGCCGGCACGACCAAGATAGCCTCAATAGCCCTGATAAGTGCATTAAATCGTAGGCAGGTATATCTCACTTCGGATTAATTAATTCTTGGGGCTTATCAACGCACCAACTGCCAGGGCGGGCGTCGCAAACTAAATATTTCCAAAACCAACCAAATATTTCCCATAGAGAGTACTTTAACACTTGCATGTAAATTATTAAGCAGTGACGATCCCAGATTCTACCTTTTTGGCGGAGGGGAACAAACGGCCATACACGTCTAAAGGGGTGGACACACGTCTTCTAAAACCAAAAATGTGCACCCAAAATACGCAGAAAAAGAGGGACGTGACGTCCCTGCACTACGGTCTGGGGACCAAAGAGAGTTGAGTTATTTCCGTAATCGCCATCACACACTGATATACAGTCTATTTATCATGTCTAATTGCCGGCACTGTGCCGAAGGATCCTGACAAGGGCACTCTCGGAGGTGATATTTTCATCGCTGTGCATTATGCCGAGGGGACGAGGGCACTTCTCGGAGGCTGTTATATTTACATCATTGCCATGTGATGTCTTGCTGCACAGCAGTAGCAATCAGAACGCTCTCACAAGCATAAATTAAGCGCGTCAACGGATTAAAGTCAGTCCCAACCAAGATCTTCTTACATCAAGACCGCCACTCACACCAATGCATGCGTCCTTAGTAGAAGGAGACATCAGAATTTCATACAGAATATTTCTTCAGATGGCTCAAGGTGTTACATTTCAGTCTCCGTTATGTTGGGAACAGAGTACAAGCCGTGGTTACCTTGTTGTCCTCGGGTAAGGCCGGATACGCGAAACTGCTGCATCACAATCAAGTAGGTTATCACGGTGGAGCTGATGGCGAGGAAGGTGCTCCGACTCAGACGGTACAGCCCAAGGTCTCCCAGAGTGTCCAGCGCACGCTGTCCTACCGCCATCAGAGCGGCAACTTCACTCTCCAACAGCGGCTGCTGCAACTGGACGTGCACAAGCAGATCCTGACCCTCTCCGACCAGAATCATCAGGCGTTGGGTGGTTTCGCAGGGTCCCACAAAAGTGATGAAAACACGAAGCAAAGCCATTGAAATAAACATCATCCTCATAAAGTCGATATCACCGGTTTCAAACATCCCCATGAGCATAAGGAGAACGAGGACATCAAGGCAAACACCGTAGAACATGCTGAGTACCAGTTCTGACAACATGGCACTGGTCAGGGCGTCGAAGCAGAGAGTAAGTCGCAGACGAAAAAGACCAAGGTCACGCAGAATGCTTCCCCCCTTCAGGGTGTCTGCCTTTTGGTCGCTCACGGTACGGAGCAAGGCATTGCACGTCTGAAATCCCGTGGAGATCAAGAAACCGGCAAAAATGAACTTGATTGGCGTCATCAAGAAAGACAGCATAAGCATATTATACGCAATGCTCCCTGCATTAAGCATTACTTTTTGCAGTGGATCCGTGGTTAGACGATCACCTTGAGCCTCCAGGACACAGAAGACAAAAAATGGGACAACCACGATGGCGATAAGCAATAAAAGAGCAACCAGGTGGCGACGAATCCTTGTCATGCAGCCAGCATCCAGTTTCTGCATTAGAGCTGTCATGTCCAACAGAACGATCTCAATCTCCTTCAGAACCTCGGAGTATTTCTTGCGACCTCGGATGAACGTTGCTGTGAGGGTGAGCCACATTAAGACGTATATGGTACCGAAGAGATACGAGTCCACCATGACATCCAAGAAGCGTTTCTTCTCACTAAGCTGGAGCCGTCCTAGTTGGAGATAGATCAGGCACATATATAATGCTGCTGATGTAATCATCGCGTACAGTATGACAAAATAGAGCTGGGCCAAACAGCCAGTACCATTGCTAACTCCCGTGACCTGCAAGAATCTCTTGAATACAAAGAAGATCTTCGGAAATGTAAGGTTCGGCCAGGCTGGTGCAGGAGCAGACGATATTACGAAGACGCCAACGCGCTTAGAGGCGACCCGGCGATGTTTTGCAGGAAACATAGCTGGCGTTTGCTCGAGATCCAGCCGCACAGGAACAATGCGTAATGGACAGAGTTCAAAATTCGAGCTTTACAGCTTCTGTTCCGAATTACTTTCTCTTTTCAGTTTTTTTGTCAGTTTAGGTCGTTTTTTTCATTCTGTTTCTTTTTCACTCAAAGCTGATACTTGAGAAAAAGACCAGCATCTGGCAGCCATTGTTTTAACCTAAACACACTCTCCGTTACCAGCAAGGCTACTTGCTCTGCATGTCCCAAGATGTATAATGCATATCCTTTTGACAAGCACGGGGATAAGGCTGGAAAAGGCACATCGGACTATTAAGTGCTTCTTGGCAGCAAGCCTATTCATTCGCAAACAGCGCAGCGTCGGTCGTGCTCATTGCCAGCAATGATGGGCACCCAACATTCCATCACACAACTTCATGGGGCATTAAAGATTGATCAGCACGGACCGAGCAGAAAAGGGGGTTGAGGCTAGTAACATACCTCAGTAATGATTGTTCAGTGGCAATAGTAGGAATTATGTGTTTCTTGTTTTCGTTTGGGGTTAAACCTGAAATACTGACGAACGTGCTGCGTACCATAGCGCTTTACATAGTGTGGAGCAAGTGCACCCCGGCACAGGCAGATTGAAGCCAACTCGTTCACAGAATCTCAATTTCACGAGAGAAGAAATCCTGGTTAATCGTTAACCGTGGGTCACTCACCTCCACCAACTAACGACCTTCCTACGCTTTTGGCAGCACTGACCACGAACATATCGATAGCTATTCATCTAAATGAAAAATGAGCAGGAGCAATACAGTGCTGGCTGACATCTATTGCGCATTGGTGACAAAGGACATCATGCAACCATTACCAGAGTAAACTCATCGACCTGTGTTCACAGTCAGCAAACGCAGCGTGCTTCAACGTTAAAGACTAATGTTTTAGTTCAACAGAACTGCTGCAACACTATTTTTCACGAGTTCTTGGGGGCCTACGACGTAAAATTGTGTCAACGAACCTAAGCTACCGTGCACCAAGTAAGCAATTACACTGACGGTGAAGATACGTTTGACAAAATGCACTCTGCCTTCACTCTCAGATCATACACTGTTTGCTTTTGTTCATGAGATTAACTCCCCCTGCCACCTGTCAAAAATATTAGTTGCGTGATATTTGGTAAAACAAATCTCTCATATATCTTGTATCAGTTTTTCCAAAATGTGTTAGGTAAAATGACATAAGGGATTCTTTCTCGTCGAACGTGAGAGTAGAGGGTGTAGCGAAGCAGAGGGTGGGTTATACCACCTCGGGACGCCTTTAGTGCATTCTCAGAGGCTCCCTCTCACCTCAATGTTTTGTTTTTGTTTTAAGGGATGAGTATTTCAAACGTCTTACCCACAGGGAGGGGATTTGATTTGGAGAAGGTGGAGGTCAAATAGTAGAAAGGAAGTATGTGGCTGGCAGTGCACGGGAGTGGAAAACGATGAGGAGCGAGAAAGCAGGGCGCCCCGCCAAGGACATTTCTAAATTCCGTTTTAGTGAACCTGTACCACACAGTTTATGCATCTTTGGGCGTGGGCGGCTGGAGTCACCTACTGTGACCTAAGGGAGAAGACCGCCCATTGACCGCCCCTTGGATACATTCTTGGCAGAAAGAGACATCAGAGCTACTGGGATATCTACAGTACGTTTTTTAAGGTGGCTCGAAGCATCCGAGTATGTGTAGTGTTGGCCACAGATACTGACTGAACTTCCGTTCTGGCTCTCTCCTGGAGCTGGTGCAAAGTCGGATAATTGAAACTGCTGCATGACAATCGAGTAGGTGATGCTGGTGGAGTTGGTGGCAAGGAAGGTGCTGCGACTCAGACGGTACAGTCCCAGGTCTCCCAAAGAGTAGATCACGCTCTGTCCTGCCGCCATCAGAGCGGCAACTTCGCTCTCAAGCCGCGGGTGCTGCAGCTGAACGTGCAGAAGCAGGTCCTGACCCTCTCTGACTAGGCTTCACACCTGGTGGTCGGTCTCGCATGGTTCCAGCAGTGTGATGAAAACCAGCAGCAAAGCTGTTGCAATAAACGTTATCTAGATGAAGTTGAAAGTGCCGGTTTCAAACATTAATACAAGCGTCAGGATCACCATGATATTGAAGCAAACGCCGCAGAACATCTTGAGTACCAGCTCTGACCACATGGCTCTAGTCAGGGCGTTGAAGCAGTGGGTCAGTCGCACGTGGAGAAGACTAAGTTCGAACAACACATTCTTCTTATTGGCCACGTGCCTTATTTAACACCCATAACACGGAGCTGGGCAATATATGTTCGAAATCCCGAGGAGATCAGGATACTGGCAAATGCTAGCTTGACTGGCGTCATCAAGAAGCACAGCATACAAATAAAATATGGCTAATGACGCAGTGACAATGACTGGTGCATTTTTCAGTGGCTCAGCGTCCAGAGATCACCATCAGAAGCCAGGAGGCTAAATACAGAAAATGGAGCGCCCACAACGGCGACAAGCCAGAAGAGAAATACCAGGTGTCGACGAAGCGTTGTCTTACTGTCACAGCCCAGCTTCTGCCGTAGCGGTGACATTTTGAGCAGAACCGTCTCAATCTGTGCCAGTATCTGAGTCTATTTTCTACGACCTCGGATGAATGCTGCTGTCAGGGTGAGCAATACATAAAAAACACAACTTCGTGATGACGTCCACCTAGCGCTGCTCCTCACCAAGTAGACAACACCCGGGTTTGAAATAGAACTGGCAAAGTTGGAATGCAGATATTGTTACGGTCCCATGCAGTACGATAAATTAGAAATGCGGCAAGCAGCCAGCGGCATGGCCAGCACCCGGGACTTGCAAGAATCGTTTAAACAAAAAGAAGTTACTTGAAAGAATCGTTTAAATAAAAAGAAGATAAGCGGAGAAGCAGGCGGAAACTTGATTACTCGTGGAGCCGAAGACACTACATAGACGAGTGGGGGCTTTCTCTCGTCCTGATGGTGTTCGGGAGATAGCATGATCGAGTTTGCGGGAGTGATAGCCACCGTACACCGTTTTTGAGAAGACCAATTTTGAAGTATCGATATACAGAATACATGTATCAACGAACTATTTTGTGATCAAGCCAGACAGTTATCAATACCATACCAGAAGCAATACATTATCCCAGTTCCCCCGAAAGATATTTCCAAGGTCAGTTCGGCGTTGCCTCTGAGAAAACTTCCTGCACTGAATATCGGACCGTTACATTATCCAAGTTATCCTTGAATTATCTTTCTAACCTCAGCTCGGTTTCGCCTCTGAAAAAGCTTCCTTCACTGAAACCCCCCTCCCAGAAAAAAACATAAGGTTTATAAATTAACAATATAAAATGAGAGACCGCCATGTTTTTTCCTTTCATTAGAAAGAAAGCAGCGTCAGCCATGCTTGGAGTCAGTCTGCCGTGAAGTCCCAAGTGCTTCATGCTCTGTATCACATCCATGAAGCTTGAAACATAATGTGCACAACAGTGTGCACCCCGCTTCTCCCAAGATTTCCTGAAAGCAACAATAACGCTCTCGTGGCACATATAACAGGTAGAAGTTAATAAGTTTCCTCGACTCAATTCCAGAACCACTGAAAAACACTCTTAAAACGCGCATTGACGGCGGGGCGGGTACCCGCCCCCTTGGGCTTTTCGGAGATAGCAAAGAAACGACGGCGCGTAGCGCCGCCGTACTTGGCATACCTTTTTTATCATCATTTTTACAACTTTTGCGAAAATTTTAAGGTTAGGTCATCTCAGGTCGGGTCACCAGTACAGGTCAAGTGACCTGACCTCAAAAAAGTTTAAGACAGCATAAGTCGGAGCAGGGTGAACTTATCCGATTGAAACTCATACCACATAATGGGCCCACCGAGTTCTCTAAAATATGTTCCGGTATTTTTGATATCGATGACCTAAGGTCAGGTACGAGGCATGAACTCTCAGTTGGAAATACATGGGAAAAAATGTTTTTTACGGAATAACTCAGTAACGGATGGTGATAGAGCGTTTATTTTAGCTCCATTAGACTCACCTGCGCTTTGCAGTTCTAATTATATGCATTTTATATAATTTGACCCTGACCTGACCTCAGGTCAGGTCAAGTCCTTGATTTGACCTAGAAAGGTCAAGTTATATATCATTCGATTCGCCTTGCTGAGAGGATTCATACAGTTCCAGTCGTTTTGCTATATATTTACTTGTTCAGATGTAGTGGCCGAAAAACTTAATTTACATGTTATCCCTATGACGGCATGTTTTGACCTCTCGTGACCTTAAATATGACCTGACAAAGAAATGGTGCAAATGTTTTCGATGGAGAAGTGGATGGGCAACCCAAAGCCGTTTACCGTTTTTCGCTACCTACCGTGGTTCTCGAGATCTTGGGGGCGGGTACCCGCCCCCCGTCAAAGAGAAGGTGGCTCAGACCCCCGTCAATGCGCGTGTTAATCAGTTATATGCATGTGTTCATGCATTAAATCTAACCTTCTGAACCTATCTAAATATATGTTTCACAGCACCGACTACAGTGGTGCCATTGTTTTTTGAAATTAATGGGTGTTCTGTAACCAGCCTTGCTATAGCCACTATATACAACCTGTATTGTACTGACAGCAAGCGCTCAATATTCTACGAACAAAGTCATGGATCCGTCTTCATGGCAACCAGATACACCAAAGTTCAATTGTTTGTTCAACATCAGCAACATGTGGCTCCGTGTGCTCTTCGCGTTTAAGCAATATGTTGTAGTTCAGTTCGCATGCATTTAGTCCGGACACGGAATCCGGACTTTGGTGAAAAACACCCATACACCTTCGTGTAAGAAATATGTAGAAGATATCGATCACTAGTATGCCAGTATATTTTACGATAATATTAGGTACAAAAAGGTAAACAAAATCGAGACAATAATTCACTGACAAACAGCATCAACAGGTCTGGTAGCACATTTTTAAATTCCATTACATGCCTTTAAAATATAAAATATTAAGGTAAATATACTAGCATGCTAATGATCAATACCTTCTACATCTTTCTTTCCATGATGCTGCCACAAACTATCCGAATAATCAAAACCTTTCGTGTAAGTTTGAGTTCGCAAGGTGCCAGGTTTTAGTTTTTTTAGGGGGTAGTGGAAGATTGGGCTACAGCATTAAAGGGAATGTGGCACCTTCATTACGTGATTTTAACTGAGATAGCCAAGTTGTAAAGCAAGTCCAAAAACCCGGTACTCAATATATAATTCGCATTGGAACTCGAGAATTCCGTAGAAAAAAGCTAAAACCTACCTGCAATATTCCCCTCATGTACCCTTAGCAGCAGGCCACAGTTGTCATGGCTGTTGGTCTGACGACATATGCTGACGTCACGATGAGCATCAGCTTATAGAAGCCCTTGAAGCGTTTCGAGTGTGGTATTGGTTGCCAGATCATGACATCATCCTTAGGCAGATATTTATTTCTTTTCCTAGAGGATTATTTTGAAAATGAATTTGAGCTCATTGTACATTTTCAGAAAATCATCAGTGGTTGCATTATTTTTGGCTAAAAGTACGCCTTACTACACTAAATTCCAGGATTCGACCAAGGTGCCAAGTAAAGGGAACCCTTTACTATTTTATTCCCTTTACACTATTTTTCACATGACATTTTAAGTTTGCTGAGGTCAACAATGTCAATGGCGTTTTGACCAGCCAAATATAACTTTTACAAAACTTGGCGTAAACAGTACAGCTTTTATACAGCGTACCTCACGGCTTAACATTAAACGATAGGTTGAGTTCGCAGCGTGCCAGGATTTAGTTTTTTAGAGGGGGTGGGAGTGGGTTCATTAGGTACTTAGGTAATGTGACTTCTAACCACAGAAGAATAATAGGAGATAGGAGGAACAGCGTGCTGAGAAATAGCCCACGAATGCAGGTGGCCAAGGTTGAGTAAAATGAGAACAAGTACGTTTATGGATAGATATAGTTTGCACACAACACCTCAAATATACCGCTTTTCTCATTATTCTAAGGATTCTGAATTATCCCACACACTATGAGCCCATCCCTGTGTCGTATTACACACCATAGAGTGCCTTCCCAACGTCACAGGAAGTCTGTATGCAACAATCTGCGACGGAAGGCGCTATTAACCGTTTACAACCAGGTGATTGACTTCAAGGGTCATGCTAAAACTGGCAAAGGGGAGGGCACACTGACCCAGTTATTAGCAACGCGGACATTGTGAAACACTCAACTGAGAGATGCGATGAATACTGGATTAGCGCCCCTCCGAATCCTCCCCAGGGCCATCGTAATGGCCAATTGTCTGCGTGGTAGATCAACCCGGAGGACATCGGCGATTGGCACACAAGTGCGTCTGCGATCAGAGCGCTCCCGGGGGGCAGGGGGCGTGGCCTAGCGGCGTTCCAGGTGGGACTATATAACGGCGCTAACCGCAGATCTTCTCAGCATCTCAGCTCGTCCCTCGGTGTCCCCAGCATGAAACTGGTGAGTTCAAGAGCAAGGCAGGAGGATGCACATAAGCGATTAGAGCAGTTTAAGCCTGACCACTTTCCTTTGATAATATCGCATTAATTAATAGTTGTTTAAGCATCTTGAGCACGAGAGATCATCATCACTACACAGGTTTATGTTCAAGTTTACATGTGATTCATGCATGAGTCATGAAAGTAACTCTTCCTCCGAAGTACCACAAGAGAGGGATCGTTCATGTTCATGTGCAGTACGATATTTTCGAGTTTCAAATTTAATTTCTCATTTATTTTATGTAGATGTAGAGTGAATTTTTCATAAAGGTTTGCAGCATTGTTTGGTGTAAAACACTGCATTTAAGCCACCGGCATCATACCCCAAGTGTATGTACCAGTATCTGCTAGTGAATTTGGGTGGGGTGGGGGAGGGGGTGGTGCATCTTAATTTTACCTAATTATTTTCCTATCTTTGAAATTGTGTTTCAACATTTTCTTCAATCCCGATCACATTCAGTCGGCACGAACCGTTCTTATCCGTGCCTTGAAGTAAGCACAAACACAGGGCTAAGTATTATGCCTAACACTTCCCCATAGCATATTCCATTCAATAAATTGTTCCATCACATTTCGAAGCTAGTTCGGCTAAGAAAGTAGCACAGGAACAGCTGTAAGGTTGGATGACGACCCTTTCTCGATCCAGGCCTTACCGAGTGCACTATTGCCGGCAGTTGATCGTCGCTGCCCTGGCCGCGGTGGCCGCCGCCGACCGGCCGTCGCCCAGCTACTACCCCCCGGCTCCGGTCTATCAGCCGCAGCCCCGCTACACTCCCGTCTACAGGCCGCAGCCGTCCTACGCCCCTCCCCCCACCTACGCCCCGCCACCCACCTACAAGCCTGAGACCACCACCACCACTACCACCACTACGCCCGCTCCCACCTACGCCCCCGCCCCGACGTACCGCCCACAGCCCGCCTACAAGCCGGCGCCTGTGTATGCCCCTGCCCCCTCCTACGGCAAGCCCAGCTACAAGCCCATCGCTATCCTCGAGGAGGAGAACGTCCACCCGGGAGATGGCACCTACAACTTCCACTTCAACACCGAGAACGGCATCTACCGGTCTGAGAGCGGCGTCCCCCTGCCCGGCTACGGCAAGGACGCGTACGGACAGCCGGAGGGTAGCTACCGCCAGGAGGGCTCCTGGAGCTACACCAACGGATATGACGACAAGGTCCAGCTGACTTTCGTCGCTGACGAGAACGGCTACCAGCCGTCCAGCGATGTGCTGCCCACGCCCGTGCCCACCGAGTACCCCACCCCCGAGGTTGATGAGACCTACGTCGAGCCCGCCTCCTACCCCGCTCCTCAGCCCGCTTACGGCTCATACTAAGTGATATTCTTCTTAAAAGCTGTGTTCCTTTGTGACGGGTGTGAACGCTTGGGTGTAATTATTTATGTGCGGTGAGAATGATTAGGTGAAATGAATAAAACCATGCCATCAATACGTCTTTCGTGGAAGAAGAAAACAGTAATAATAGAAACATACAATACAGCGGAAGAAGGCATTCTTAAAACAATAAGACCAATAATTGAGGTAAGCGATAAAAAGCCACAAAAGTAAAACTAAATGGCCAATATCATCGCAGCTCACGAAACCAAACTGGCCGTATTGGGACCAGAAACCAAACTCGCAAACATTTGATAAAAAAATAAATTAGATTGCCAATTTTTCTGAATATCAGTATTTTTCTTCCCATATATGAACATTTCAACACGTGCACTTTTTAGAGGTTACGGCCCCGAAACGAGGTAAAACATGTCGATTGCTCCTGACACTTTGATAGGCATACATTTTTAAATAATAGAAACTGCAATATATGAAAGTAATATACATAGATCCGGTTTGGAATCAATTTTCATTCCATATATTATTATATCAAATTTTGACACTTGAAGGACACATTAGCTTCAGATGCAGTTTATACTGGACTAGATAATGGGCTTCATTGAAGTCTTCACCCAGTGACAAATATAAGCATGCATAATATCATGCGTCGAATGAGGAAAATGAGCAATACCACAACAACATACCACAACACGTAGTGACAAGACGAATACAATGCAAAACAAAAACTGAAACATCCAATTCAATTATGGGAAAAGTTATTGACAACAGAATCATCGGAACTCAGACGAGTTCCAAAGCTTTCTCAGGGGTCAGATTTTAACATTGACGGGGGTCTGAACCATATTCGCTTTGACGAGGGGGGTGGGTACCCACTCCCTAAGATTTCGAGAATTACGCCAGATAGCAAAAAAAAAACGGTAAACGGCTTTGGATAGCCCATCCGGTTCTGTATAGAAACTATTTGGACTATTTATTTGTCACGTCACATTTGAGGTCACTCCACCTCAAGGCATGCCACCATAGGGATATCATGTAGACGAAAGTTTTGAGTCATTCCATCTGAACTAGTAAAGATAGAGAAAACAGAAAATAAGATCAAATAGAGGAGTTGACTTTACCTGAGGTCTCGTCAAGGCCAACTTAGGTCAAAATTAATATCATAAGAACCGCAAGGATGAGGCAGACCTATAAATGCTCTACCACCATCCATTACTAACTTATTTAGTTAAAACCATTTTTGTCCATGTATTTCCAATTGAGAGGTCATGGCTCTTGCCTGACCTTAGGTCATCGATATAAAAAATACCGGAACATATTTTGTGGCACTCGGTGAGGCCATTCTATGATGAGTTGCAATAGGATATGTCTACCCTGCTCTGACTTATGCTACCTTAAACTTTCTGAGGTGAGGTCACTTGACTTGCACTGGTGACCTGACCTGATATGACCTATTTTTATTTTTTTCAAAAGTTGTAAAAATGATCAGACAAAGGTATGGTGCCGTCCTTTGTATTATATCTTCAAAAAACCCGAGGTATTAAAATAATCAACTGAAAGATGGGGAATGTCATACTGATACTGAATATCGGGACTCCAAATTAGATCTGGCCCTCATTGACTGTTAATCAACCTTTGATTTTCCCATATAATTATAATGGAATGGCCAAATAATTGACCCCCACCTCAGGGCAGCAATACAAAAATTGGAAGAAAAATATATATTAAACCCCATTGACACTCATGGTCACAGCTTGGAAGAGATAAGTTTGCATATGTCTCTTTGGCGCCGCTTCAAACTCGTGATCTTGTGTTTTGTGGCCGGGTCACATTAATTTGAATAGGTCCTTGACATGACATGACATCACCTAAAATATTTTTGAAAGGTGGCTAAAACAATGTTCTGGCCTTAGGGCCGACCGCTTACGCTAATTTCTTCTTGTAAAAAGGACCAATGTATTCGGTGTTTAGAAATGTCACGTCCCGTGGTCGCAGGTGCCAAAATAGCCCAGGAGGTGAGAGGTTAACACACGCACTGACGGCCTGAGAGGCCCCCACCTGTTTTTCCAAGGTGGCCGGAGAACCGCTCGTAGCCGAAAAACGATAATTGGCCACATTGAACAGAATCAAATAGCGCGTCGATAAAAGAAATAATTTAAAAAATCAGTAGAAAATTTGATGGTTTATAGGCTTTCAAAGTCAGACCACCATTTCGAGATCGCCGTAATCGCGCGGTCGGACCAGTTCACTTGCATTGAAGACCGGGTGGTGACGTTATAACGCTATATAACCGGGATGATATGTCAAGGTCATCCTACATAAAGGTCAAGCTCAAGGTCAAAGGTCGCAGGTCAAGGTCATATCTGTACTTTCAAGGTCACTGACCTTAGTGCTTCCGGTCAAATGGCGTTACCCAGTCTGACGTATATTATGCTATGGCGTCATAGTTAAGGTACATCAATTCAAAGCTCAAGGTCAAAGGTCATTGGGAAGGGTCAATCCTCATTTCCTGCCAAACAGTTGCTATAGTGCTAGTCATAATGTACATTATAAGTAGTATACCATATTGTTACCTTATAGGTCAATGACCTTGAATGATCTTGACACCAAAACTATAGGGAAGGTTCTTTGCGACTTTCTCTCTATGAACCTGGTCCGTCTTTAGATTATTCCCGCCTTTTTCTTGCATAATAAAGACACTTTCTACGAGGTCCCCAGCATGGCCAATACTTGACCTTTATGACCTCGTTTGACCTTGAATAGATTGACTTACGTCAATAAAAATTGGTCATAACGTAGTTCACCATAGCCCCACCCACCTGTTAAACGGCGTTTTTTTTCTACGCCTCTTAGTTTCCGAGATCTTAGGGGGGTCTACCCGGTCCCCTTTTCAAGTGCACGTTTTAGCCAGACCCCTCTCCAATGAGGGTGTTAACCCACGCCACGCCCGGGGTCCGCCGCCAACTCGCCTCGCCGGGATGCCGGGCCGGGGCCGGGGCCTCCCCTCTAATTCCGAAAGTATGAGGGTTAGCGCAAATTTAAGATTAAGCTCTCAGGAAAAGAGCTTCACCTCCAAAGGGCAGTACACTTCAAGTATATTAGTGCATATTATGGTGGTGAATACATAAATGGGAACTTCTAAAACTTCCAATTGCCTCAGATATATAACATGGAAAATATCGCCTCTGAAATCCTTGGACGGGTGAATAACGATGTGTTGCTAAGCTGTTTAGGCCTTTGCATTCATTTGTGTGACTTTTACAGCATAGAAAAAAATTATCCATGCCATTCAAATGTTCCAAGGTTACAAGGGGAGGTTTCTTCTTCACCTAAACCCGGGGTACGGAACTAAAAAGGTCCCAGATATACATTTTGTATACAAAATATACAGGTTCTACAGAACCTTACAGGTTATTGAGTGGAGAAGGTTTTAAGCCAGTCAGTATCAAAATATAGACATGGTGTATCTAAAAAATTGAAGTGAGGTCACCTTTTTAACTTCGCCTGGTATTACCTGTTATGACTTTAACCTTAAATGTTCTCAAAAGTTATAAAAATGATCAGGTAACAGGTAGTGGCTCTCCACGCCGCCGGTTTCCCATTATCTTTGAAAAAAACAGTCAATGTTCCGCCCCCCCGCCCCGGCAGAACGAGGATTAAATATGAAGTGTATGTGGTGGGATTCATAATGGAATAAAAAGACAGATAAGCACGGAAGAAACAAGTACGCACATGACAAAACTAGGCGCTGACCAGCATGGGCCATAAGACCACAGCAGTAACCTCAGTCTAGTTGTGGTTGCCATAAATGAAGCTCGGAAGCTCAAGGACAGTCCGCGCTGGTATATAAAGGCAGTACACTGAGCAGTAGACAAACTAGTCCACGGCCCTACCCAATATCGACAAAATGAAACTGGTGAGATCTGCAGTTTTCTCAGATTATACGATTTTTCTAGTTGGAAAACATTTAGATTATGAACAAGTAGTGAACACTATAAGGAGCAGTGAAAAAGTAGAGAAAAACGTAACATTCTGTATCTGGATATGGTTTTGTCAGATGGATGACTCAAATCAAAGACATGTCTTATGAATTCTGATTGTAAATATCTAACGATAAAACCAACACAAATACGGTACTGAGCTAAAACGATAAGAAAATCAAGACGTTTTTGAGAGAAAAATCGAGCCGATAATATGTATATCACATCATACATCATTAGAATTTAATTCATCACTCTGTTTCAGTTTATCATCGCTGCCCTGGCCCTGGTGGCCGCCGCCGACCACCCCCGCCCCGCCTACCCAGCCCACCCCGCGCCCGCCCACCCCAGCTACAAGCCAATCGCTATCCTGGAGCAGGAGGATGTTCACCCCGGAGATGGCACCTACAGCTCCCGCTTCTCCACTGAGAACGGCATCTACCGGTCTGAGCAGGGCGCGCCTGTGGCCGGCTACGGCAAGAACGCCTACGGCGAGCAGGAGGACCTCTACCGCCAGGAGGGCTCCTGGAGCTACACCAACGGCTATGGCGAGGAGGTCAAGGTCGCCTTTGTCGCCGACGAGAACGGCTACCAGCCGTCCAGCGACGTGCTGCCGACCCCGGTGCCGACCGAGTACCCGACCCCCGAGGTTGATGGTTCCTACGTCGAGCCCGCCTACCACCCCGCCCCCCAAGTCTGGCTACGGTCAGTAATGAGTGGTTGGACTCTAACCGCTGAGTATGTCCGTTGTGTGCGTAGAATTGTATGTTTTATTGTATGTCTTATTTATTGATCGAAAGTGATTGGCCATCATCCATGGGAAAATATAAACCCAGCTTTTAATTCACATGTTTTACAGCAGAAAAAAAAACAGATAACTGTTATAATTTTAAGCACCTAACCAGTTGCGGTTCCTGCGACACCAGGACATATATTTCTCAATTCTAGTGAAGATAATGCGTGAATGTCATCGCTAAATTTGACCCTATTTATGTGGGAACTCGAGCGTAGGCAGACATTACATTTAAAAGATCAATGGCTGGGCACACTCAAATAGGCCAAACTCATAGGTGAGAAGTTTCTGCACCGCTAAGTCTCCATCGTATAACATTGAGTTTGAAGAGTCTATGGCTGCTATAACAAACCCACGTGCTTCTCACAGGGTCGAGTATGAACATGAAATGGTATATTTAAGCACAAATAGCACATGGTCTCAAAAGCTCGGCAGTAGGTCCAATAACCTTCCCCTAGCTATTTTTGGGCACAGTTCCTAAGCGATTATAATCTACACCAAACACATCCGATGGGTTTTCATTTTAGCTGGGATGGTCCCAGTCGGATTCGAAGCCGCTTTGCTTTTAGACAATTTCCAGGGGCAGCCAACATCTGAGATGACTTTCTGAAACTATTTTTTCATCTTGTAAGCTAGTGATTCCCATCCGGTGGGTCATGGTCCAATTGGGGTCCATGACCAACCGAGCGTAGCTTCAACTGCTTTAACACGCGCCGAAGAGAAGGGCCTGGTGTAACATGCATTGGAGGGGGCTTTTAAACTACCCCGCTAAGATTGATAAAACCAAGAGGATCAGAAAAAGGCTCGTTTGGGTGATTGTGAGGGCTATGGTGATCTAAATTATTTCCGACTTTCATTGACCTTGGTCAACCTCTTTAAGGTCAAAGAAGGTTATAAAGGTCACATCTCAGCCGTGCTGGGGACTTGAAGAAAACTGTGATTGCGCGAAAAAAGGAGTGGACTAAAAGTAGACAAGGTCTCACAAGGAAGGTCCCAAACAGCGCCGTCTGAAATTTGTGAGCCAGGGCAATTCAAGGTTATCGACCTATGATGTCACAATACGATATATTCTCAATAATTTACGCAATAACTAGCACTATAGCAGCCGTTGTGCGTGAAATAAGGTGTGAACTTGATCCTGTACTTTGACCTTGAGCTGTGATCTTGACATTACCGTTTTATAACAATAACTGAACTATGCTGCCATATTTTTTCTGCCATGCCGCCAACTATGCCGCCATCTTTTTCATAATCAGTAAGCCATCTGATCGAATGCACTGGGGAAAATTCCCTCGAAATCCTGGTATAACATTGACCGGTGATCTTTGAGCTCGGTCTAAAATGCAGGCAAACTGGTGCGACCGCGCAATTTTGGCGAAGTCAAATATAAGTCTGGCTTTAAAAGCCAAGAAGTAAAAAAATATACACCAAATTCATTTTTCACTCATCGACGCACTCGTCAGTTCTCTCAAGTGCAGACAAGCAGCGTTGTTTGGTTGTGAACGATTCTTCGGCCACCCCAGAAAAAGGGTGGGGGGGGCAATTTAGGACATGTATCCACTGCGCGTGTTAAAGTAATCCACCGGCCCTGTCTCCCAGCCGCCGGTGATAGAGCTCCTTTTTTACATGATAACGTGTGGATTATGATAGCGAGTTGACTGATATGCATACTGATTATGTTAGCTCAGATGGTGACCTTGACGTGACCTTAGGCCAGCCATGTTTACCTTTTGATCTATTTTGCTTACGCTATACATCAATCGATTCCCCATAAAAAGAGGAATAAAATCACTCCTAAAATATACTCTACCTCAACTCAGTGGCATACTAGAGGAAAAAAAACTTTACTGGCCTGTCATCTTCTTTGACTTGTCATGTTCTCAATATTGCCCTGAGCCAGAGTGTGGTCGATATATTCTTGCCATTATTTTTCAGAATGGGGCGTGGCTTCTGTCGAGCGCTGCGGCTTAGAGAAACCGTGACTGTCGATGGCCGTAGAATGCCTGCGGCTGTCCCGTAAGGGTGCCAGCAAATGGAAACTTCCGCTCTGAATATAGTGTGAGGGCGTTGTATGAATGATAGCTGCTAACAAAAATATGTTCCCGAGCAGACGAAGCACACGAAGATACCAAAAAACAGTTAACTTAAAATTACAACTAAGCATCTAGTCTGGGTGCATAAACTTCTAAATGAAGGTTGATAAAATGGTATACTATCATCATCAAACTTAATGAAGCCGGTACTCAAAAGTTACAGGCTATTTTGATATCAAAAGTGAAAGGACCCCCATACTAAAAATCAGTTTCATC